>OZ010609.1:30312561-30321181 GCA_963932145.1 Acanthosepion lycidas | reverse complement strand
TTGTACCTATCCATGCTCATACTCTGTCGTCAAGCAACCATTGTGGTCTGGTACATTTCTGATCTGCTGTCATTATTTTTGGATGTGCTTTCAATTCAGTTTCAAACCATATTTTTGAAAAGTAATTTACCAATTTATAAGTCAGCTCATTCATCCAAATATGTAAGTATCCTAGGTATGAGGATAAGCTACATCTGGCAGCAAGGCCTCTGATCAGGAGGTTTTCCTAGGCATGGAATCACTTTTTAATTGCTACTGTTCCCAGTTCCACTCTGAGCCAGGGTGGAAGCACCTGTTAGACTCCCAGCTATGGGAAAATATTTAACCTCCAGACTGGGGTCAAAACAATATGAAAGTATAAAAATAGACTTTTATGGTAAAAATGTTACCAGTAATACATTTTTGAAGAAAAAAAAAATAAAACCAACAATACATTTTTGCAAAAAATTTACTACTAATGCTCCCAATTAAATTTTGACATTAAATGACCCATATAGAGTTGTTATGCCACTAAACAAACAAACCCTTTGTAAAGGCTTGAAACTTTCTATGACCCCAGAATAGGCATCACTAAGGAAGCACTGTGCTGTACAATATATGTGTATAAAATGAATGAATATATATATATATATATATATATGGAGTGCCTAGAAATTCTCTCTCAATTGCTGTTGTTTCCAGGTCCACTCTGACCTGGGGTGGTAGTACCTGTTAGGGTCCCAACTATGGGCAAATAGTTACCCCCCCAAAACTGGAGTCAAAACACTATGAAAGTATAAAATACATTTTCATAGTAAAAAAAATTACCAGCAATACATTTTTGTAAAAGAAATTACTAATGCTTCCAAGAAAATTAAATTTTGGCATTAAATGACCCATAAGTAGTTGATATATTGTTAAACAAAGAAACCTATTCTAAAAATCTTGTCAGCATTAAATAACCCATTGAGATTGATATGCTGTAAAACAAAATAAACCCAAAGCCAAATATGTAAAAATTTAACAGTTTGAAATTGGATCAGGAACTTGACATTCAAAGAATTTTAATGTTAATTTTAGCATAAAATTAGATTGTGTTTTTTTCTGAGTTTTATAAATGATTTTTAATCTGATCAATTAAAAAACAAACATAATTTTAATTTATTATGCTTTATTTAATTTAAAGCTTTATTTTTAACCTTTTCATAGCAGTAATGTGTGTTTTGTGGTCGAGACTTGAATTTGGGTAAATGTTTCCATAACTGTTTCTTTCTGAGGAGCCATTTTGTATTTTATGTGGTCCAACAAAAACCCAGGTCCCAAGGTTAAAAAGATATAATCTGTGTTTTGATGTTTTTCTCTTTCTCTCTGTGTCCTTTCCTCTCATCATCTCTTTTTCTCTTCATCTACTCCTATTACTTTGCTTTTTCTTTCTCTCCTCATCATCTCTCTTCACTTTTACTTTCTGTCTCTCAATATTTTCACTCTTTCTATCTACCCTCTCCCATATGCTTTTCCTTTTTCTTCTCATATGTGAACCCCTACACATTTCTCCTTTTTGCTACTATCTGCTAGGATTTTTTTTTTTAATCTTTTCCCTTCTTTGTGGTTAACAGAATTGGTAAAGGAAGGCACTTGGAGGATCAGATTTCTTTACAAGATTGTCTTTCCTAGTCCTAAAAATAACCCTAACATTCTTACCAAAATTTTTCTTGTACACCCCAACTTATCTTTTTTATTCAGAACATCCCATACATGATTCTTTTCAAATCAAATATATATGATAATGATAATATTAGCCGTTTCCTTATAACGAAACATTTGACATTTATTGGCTGAGCAGCCAGTGCTATTTGAGTTTGACTTTCCTTCATTCTGTTGGCCACCAGGGATGAGATCAAAGTGTCATGTCTGTTCTCTTCATCCCTAATGGTAATAATAGTATTAGCCATCTCCTTATAAGGAAACATTCAGCATTCATTGATCAAACATTTAGTGTTATTATCAGTTGAAATTCACAACATCTTTCTCTTAAAATATCTTTTCAAGAAAGTAGATTTCTCAAGTCAACTGTTATTGCTCTTTCTAGAAATGATAGAAGTTTCCTTCCTAACTTTTTGTCTAAGATAGTGTGGAAAGTCAAGATCTTGATTATGTCCTTATTTTCTCTTCAAGTTAAGCATGCTGCCAATTTTTGTTGTTGTTCTTGGAAATTTTCAATTGATGTGGTTTCTGTTATTTGGCAAATTTCTTTGTTTGGGATTGTGTAGCACCAGTCAATGAGATCTGATGAAGGATTGTCAATAGTTTTCATTTACTTGAAACCATTTTTTATCATTGATTTGAGAAAATGGTTGTATAAACATTTATGAATAAGTTAGACTCCCATGGATGACATCCATGTGAGTGTATGCATGTGAGTGTGTGCATGTGTGTGTATGCATGTGAGTGCGTGTGAGTGTATGCATGTGTGTGTATGCATGTGAGTGTATGAGTTTGGGTAGCATCCATTGGTCTCGAGAAAAATTGGATATTCACCCAAAGAGTTATGCCCCATGGCTATACATAGGAGTGACAGTCTCGATTGCATGTGAAGACATTCTCCCTCTATGTTGCCTTGTTTCCTTTCCATCAAGCATGCTTCTCTCCTGGCAAGCCTTCAATTCTCCTCTTTTAACTAAAGCTGTCGGTATAAATCGTGTCTCCAGTGTGAGTGATCACTGACATCTTCCCACCTTTCGATGTCCATGTTCATCGCCATCTTGAAGACATCCTTGAAGTAAAAATGAGGTCCCCCTCTTGACTATGGCCAGCTCTCTGTATGGCAACATTGGAGAAGGGTTTATTGCCTGAGAACTATGACATTGGTGGCCATAGAGCAGCTCGCTGATGACACATGCCCTATAAACTGCAATTTTGGTAATTATAGTAAGCTTTCTGTTCTTCCTGGCTCTTAAGGTCAGTCTGGTAAACATGTATGTATATAAGTAAATATATGTTCAAATATATGGCTGCATGGTCAAATGGTTAGGACATTTATTTTCCAAACCACATTCACATCTCAGCATGGTTGATTAGACAGGGAGGTGACCTTGATGTTATTGGTCTGGAGAGGCGTTCACTGCATGTGTCTCCATTGAAACATGCCTGGAAACCCTACTCACAGGCTGCGTCAAGCCTTGTGAGTGAAATTGTGGGTAGACAGAACTGTTCATAAGCTTCAAAAAAATTTATTGCTGATAATAATTTTTTACAAAGTATTTCTGGTATTAAAACCTATTTTCACACTTTCATAATGTTTTGACCCCAGTTTGGGGCTTAACTATTTACCCATAGCTGGGACCCTAACAGGTGCTACCACCTCTGGTCAGAGTGGACCTGGGAACACCAGCAATTAAGAGGTAGTTCCATGCTCCTCAATATCTCCTGATCAGAGGCCTTGCTGTTGGACGTAGTTTATCGTCTTACCCAAGATGCATATGTAGTTTATCGTCATACCCAGAACGGGATTGTAATATAATGTATATAATAATATAATTAAGTACAGAGTCTGTAGCATATCTAACCATTTTAAATAATGATAGAACTAGTTGTATGTCCTTGATGTAACTTGGCCATCAATCAGAGTGGACCTTACAGTACACAGAGGAACACTCTCACACAGGGTTATTCAGTTGGCAATGAGAAGCAAGTAGATTTGGTGTTTTTATCATGGTTACATCCATATTATGTTGAAATACTGGTTCATGTACGATCACCAAAGTTAATCAATACCAACACTGGTCAATACTGAGATAGGTGACTGCTTCAGAATACCAGCTACTGTTAACTTGGTTGGTGTAATAGGTAATGACTCATTAATTAGTAAGACTTGTATCACTAAACCATAATTATCTCCCCCCCCCCAAAAAAAAATTCTTACAATCTAAAATATTTTCTGGATTTAAATAATGTGCAAAGGGATGATGAGTCATAGAAAATGAAGTAATCGATCAATAATTTTTATCATCAATATTAGATGTAAGATTTCCCTGACGGAGAATCATCACCTGCCTAAAATTTTAGTGTACGGCAAGCATTCCACTGGCTATCATGGCAGGGGGACACCAAAGAAGCGATTCAAAGATTATCTGAAAAAGTCCTTTGGTGCCTGTCACATCAACCATTGACTATGGTCAGCCCTAGCTGAGAACCGTGACTTCTGGCGTCTCACTACCAACCATGTTGTCTTCTTTGAAAATACCCGCAGGGCTGTTCTCAGGGACAAGAGGCAGAGGAGGAAGTACTGCAATGCTATGCTATTGAGCCCAGGCTGGACTTTCAGCTGCAACTGCTGCGACTCTGTATGCCTATCCTGCATTGGACTTATCAGTCACAATTGTGCCTGCAAGCGACATTTACAGACTCCCTCTTGATCTTTGTGAAGCCAAGACATGATGTGATGTAAAGAATGGATGAAAATCTACTTGATGAAAAATATGTTTGCTCTAAATGACCAACATCTAGCAGTGTGTTATTAAAACATTTTTATTATCAAAATCAGAATAGGTAATCTATATTATAAAAGAATATGATATGCTGTTCATTTATTTATATTTTTAAATCAATTCACTCCAGGTAAGATGTCCTGGGTATGACGATAAACTACATCCACGTCCAGGGTAAGATGGTAAACTACATCCAACATCAAGGCCTCTGATCAGGAGGTTTTGAGCAGTGTGGAACCACCTCTTAGTTGCTGGTGTTCTCAGGTCCACCTGTTAGGGTCCCAGCTATGGGCAAAGTTAACCCCAAAACCGAGGTAAAAAGTATTATAAAAGTGTAAAAATAGGTTTTAATACCAGAAATACTTTGTAAAAATTATTACCAGAAATAAATTTTTGAAAAAAAATATTACCAGCAATACATTTTTAAACAAAAAAAAAATATTACTAGCAATATATGTTTTAAAATAATATTACCAGCTGTATATTTTTGAGGAAAAAAATATTACCAGAATTAGATTTTTGACAAAACAAAATATTACCCCGAAAAAAAGGTTGTAGACATTAAATAACCCATTGTGGTTGATAAAACACAACAAACCAAACTCCTCCAGGCAAGGGGATAATACCACTAAGACACAAGAGAGCTATGGTATAATTGGCAATTAGCTAATTGAATATGAGAGATTATCAAAGAAGTGCTGATTTTCCGTCTGTCATATACTGTCTGCATGTGACTTTGCGTGTGCATATGTAATGTGTATACAGGGTGGCAGCACCTGTATGGGTCCCAATTATGGGCAAATAGTTAACCTCCAAACTGGGGTCAAAACACTATGAAAGTATAAAAATATATTTTATAATAAAAATACCAACAATACATTTTATAGTAAAAATACCAGCAATACATTTTTGTAAATGAAATTAATAATGCTCCCAAGAAAATTAAATTTTGGTCTTAAATGACCAATAAGGATTTGATATGCTGCTAAACAAACCTTTCTGCTTTTTTAATGTGTATGCATATGTCTATGTTGTGCGTGAGTAAATAAATACACATAATTCAACTGAATTTGAAATAAGACACTGGAATAATATATTCTCCTCCCATTCGGTCTGAACAGCTCCTACCCTGGGCTGAGCAATAAAATCATAACGTTGGAAACAAGAAAAAAGTAAAATCAGATAATTACATATCTTTATTGTCCTTTTGGGTAAATTATTTAGTGATATATAAAATGGTTTTTTTAGCATTTTTTTTTTTTTAGAAATATTTTTGACAATTATTGAATTAAAATATACATATCCACATACAAATTTACATGCACACATAATTTTAATTCATCCTGGGTATGATGATAAACTACATCCGGTAGTAAGGCCTTTGATGAGGTGATTGGATTTTTTGAGAGGCATGGGACCACCTCTTAATTGCTGTTGTTCCCAGGTCCATCCTGACCCGGGGTGGTAGCACCTGTTGGGGTTCCAGCTATGGGCAAATAGTGAACTCCCAGCTTTTTCCAGACCATACCCACGTCCTGGATATGCCGATAAACTATATCCACATCCTGGGTATGACGATAAACTACATCCAACAGCAAGACCTCTGATAATGTTTTTGAAAGAATAATGTTGCCAGGTATACATTTAATAGTACTATATATTTAATATATACGTACGTATGTATGTGTGTGTGTATGTATATATATATATATATATATATATATATATATATATATATATATATATATATATAACTAAATTTGGCATTAAATGACCTACGGTGGTTGATATGCCATATGGTATCCTCATCATCTTTCTGTAGAACTACATTTCTCTTGCTTTAAGTGTCTTCTTCATCTTTAAGGAGACTGCCCAGCATTCACTGCCATTCACAGACAGACATTGCATAATAGTTCAATGCTCTTTTCTTTATAAACAGTCTAATAAATAGTGTTTATTATTAGGTTGGTGCAAAAATAATGTCGTTTTCTCACATGTTACTATGTGAGAAAACGACATTATTTTTGCACCAACCTAATATTTTTGTTGTCAATTCTCCAGAACAAAAAAAATATGTCTAAATTCATTTTCATCTTATGTTTAGGTCTTATTACAATTATAATCATTGCTTTTGAAAACAATAAACATTGCCGAGGTAGTCAAAATAATTGTGGTGTCAAGGAGAAAGACTGTCCTTTTTTGAAATCCCTTTTTTCCTGCAGGCATCATGGTCTAGGTTTGCCGACCTTATTATCTGGCAACAACACCTGGGTAACTGAAAAAGCATATAAGCCTTTGAAGCCATTTTTTTTAATAAATCTTTGTGTATTTAAACTGTATGTATGTTTGAATAAATGTAGTATTTTAAATGGACAAAGAAATTAGGTTTGAAATTTGATGATCTTGCCATAAATGAAGATTTGGTTACCAAACTAGTTAATATGTAATAAAAGTTGACTTCAAACAATACTTTTGCTTCAAATGTACAGTGGCTGATGTGTCTTAAAAACTATAAATTAATTTCATAATTTGATAAAGAAGCAGACAAAAGGTTATAAGATAAATTACTGTGTTATTTTTAATTTTTTTTACAGATATTATAATTAAAAAAAGATGTGCACTTGACATTTTTAGCTGTTGCGTTATTTGGGGTTGGGGGTGAGCAAAGACCTGTCAGAATGATGACAAAACTTGTCTGTTATCTACAGGATAAGGGCAGAAAGTAAGAGAGGGTGAATAATTGCAGACAGACTTGTAACAACCTTGTCTTTCAGCACACCCTCTACTGTGTGCAACTTTTCTATTTTGTGTTTCTGCTCCCTTGAGAGACCCTCTTATATCTCATCCACCCCTCGCTGTTCATTTATTTATTGTATAATTGGTAATTAGTTAATTGAATATATTTTTTAAAACATATCATTCACAAAAGAGTAAAATTCTTTTTTTTTTCTTTTATACATTTTTAACATCATTTAAAAAGAAAACTGAGTTTTTCTGTCAGTTTTCTTTTTAAATGATGTTTCTTTTTTCCTCTGTTAGACTTCTTTCAGTCAAAGTCTTTTGTGTTTCTTTTTTCTTTGCTTTTTGACCTTTTACTTTACTGTGTTGTTTCTTTGCAATATTGTCTTTTATGTTTTTCCTCCTTTTTCTTTCTTTCTCTCCTTTGTTTTTCTTTCTTTCTCTCCTTTGTTTTTCTTTCTTTTACTCAGTTTTTTTCTTTTTTCATGCTTTTCTTTCTTACTTACTTTTCTCTTTCCTACTTTTTTCATTTTTTTTTTCTTTTTTTTCCTGCGTTTCTTTTTTTCTTCTCTCTCTTTTCTACTTCTCGCTTTCTTTCTTGCTAATCTCTTTTTCTTGCCTATCTCCTTTCTTTCTTTCTCTCCTGCTTTTCTTCCCTCTTTCTTTCTTTCTTTTCTTTCCTGCTTTTCTTACTTTTCCTAGTTTTTCTTTCTTTCTTGCTTGCTTGCTTTTCTTTGTTTCTTCCTTTCTTTTTTTGCTTCCTTTCTTTGCTTTTCTTTCTTTCCTTCTTTCTTGCTTGTCTTACTTTCCTGCTTTTCTTGTTTTTCTTTTCTTTCTTTCTTGCTTTCTTTCTTTCTTTCCTGGTTTTCTTCCCTCTTTCTTTCATTACTTCCATCCTTCTCTTTTCTTTCTTTCTTCTTTATTTTTTCACATATTTCCCTTTTCTCTTCCTCCTTTTGTCTTTTTTTTTATTCTTCCTCATTTCTTTTTCATTATCTCTTTTCCTTCTCTTTTGTTTGCTTTTTATTTTCTTTCTCAAACAATAAGCCTACAAGTTACAATTAATTCCTTCTCCCTGTTAATGATCTCTCTCTCCCCAACCTTCCTATCCTGGGTATGACGATAAACTACATCCAACATCAAGGCCTCTGATCAGGAGGTCTTAATTGCTGGTGTTCCCAGGTCCACCCTGACCCGGGTGGTAGCACCTGCTAGGGTCCCAGCTATGGGCAAATGGTTAACCCCCACCCAACCAGTGTCAAAATATGTAAAAATATGGTTTTAATACCAGTTATATTTTTTTGTAAAAAATTATTACCAGCATTTTGAAAAAAGATATTACCAGCTATACATTTTTTTTAAATAAAAAAATATCAGCTATAAATCATTTTGAAAAATATTACCAGATATATATA
>OZ010609.1:30272561-30307561 GCA_963932145.1 Acanthosepion lycidas | reverse complement strand
TATTCGTGTACAAACCTTTTCTGATTAACTCCAAAAATATTTTGCTGCATGAAATGAATGCCATTTACTCAGGCCCAAAATTTGGAATATAAACAATATCTCAATCATTGTTGTTTTTATCAATGTTCTTCAACTTCTGTTGGCTGTCTTTTCTATTTGTCTCTCATCCCCACTCTTTCTTCTTTTTCAACACCTCTCTTTGTTTTCTTTCTCTCTTCTCTGGATTCTTTAGCTGTCTTCTGTCCTTCCTGCCAATTTCTCTCTCTCTCTCCTCTCTCTCCCCCCCCTTTCATAAATGGCAATGGTCTGGGACCCATACCTTTAGCATTTGTGAATTCTTGAATGATTTCATGCATCCTACCTACAAAGAATTCTCTGGATATATTGGTGGGATGTTGGAATATGGAATGGTTAACATTAATCTACGACCAGCAAAGCCATTCTTGGCAGTTAACAACTACCTTGGGTTAGCTATTGTCATCTACATAACTGAGGGCACAAGGCCATATCATTTTGAAACAATGATTCTGTATGATCACCAAAGTTAAGCAATGTTGAGTGTGGTCTGTACCTAGATGGGTGACCACTTGGGAATACCAGGTGCTGTAAGCTTGGATGTATGGGTGGTGTAATGGATAATGGCTCAGAATTGTTAATCAGAGAGCTAAGTTCCAATTCCAGTTTGGTTCATTATTTCACTTATGTGCAAATACCCTTTGGAAAGGTATGATTTAATTAGTAAGACTTATGTTACTAAACCATTATCATCTCGCCTCCTCCCCAATTTTTACAATCTAAAAAAATATTTTCTGCCTTTAAATATCAGGGTTGATAAGCCATAGAAAATCAATCAGCTTACTTTCTTTTTTTTATAATAACCCCAAGCAAGGCATAAAAGCCACTAAGACACAAGGGATTACTGAGTGTGAAAGAATTAAAAAAACCGAAAACATTACAAAGGAACGAAAACAATAGAAGAGTAATCAGGAAGACAGTAGATATGGTTGGACTTTGCATTTTGATTTTTGAAGATCAAGAGAAAAGAAACTGTTAGCATATAACTTATGGTTACACCTAGCTTATTCTGAATCTGGAAGAGAGTTCCACAAGCGTGAAGTACGAGAAAAGAAACTGTTAGCATATAACTTATGGTTACACCTAGCTTATTCTGAATCTGGAAGGGAGTTCCACAAGCGAGAAGTACGAGAAAAGAAACTGTTAGCATATAACTTATGGTTACACCTAGCTTATTCTGAATCTGGAAGGGAGTTACACAAGCGAGAAGTACGAGAAAAGAAACTGTTAGCATATAACTTATGGTTACACCTAGCTTATTCTGAATCTGGAAGGGAGTTCCACAAGCGAGAAGTATGAGAAAAGAAACTGTTAGCATATAACTTATGGTTACACCTAGCTTATTCAACTGTGAAGACCTTACTGCCAATTTAGTACTGTGCTTAAATTAAAAAAATCTAGGGTACCATAACATGAAGCTCATTTGAACAATCATCCTGAAAGTATTTATAGAAAAAGTAGAGGGAAGCAACTTTATAGCGGTTTGGAAAATGACTAAAGTAGAGATGCCAGGTTAGGACCAATAATATAGCCAAGAACCAATTTCCACATCATGATTTCTTCAATGAATTGGAGTCTGGCAAAAGAGCCATCAGGGGTCAGTAAAAACAATACAGGGACAACACTATGGCCATTCTGAAGATCTGTAATATTTTCTCTAGCTAATTAGAAAAATTGGCTGATGATCGGGTCATTTGGTGATGTATCTGCATGGACGCTGTTCAAAAGCAGGATTGTTTACTGTTGCTTTTTATAAATTCACTAATGAAAGCATTATTCTAACTTGTCTTTTCAAAAAAAAATTTCTTTGCTTTTTTTCCAGGGACTTATCGGATAATAAATTGACAGATCTCAACAGAACTATGTTCCGTGGGCTCACCAGTGTTGAAAAACTGTAAGTAAGAAGAAAAAAGGTAACTTGTACATTACAAAGAAACTACAAACAACTGTCAATATTGTGAGGTTCCATCAAAAACAGTACATAGTCCTTTCAGAACAAAATATGGTGTAGAAGCAAGATAAATCTATAGCTGACCACTTGTATTCAAGGTTACCTGTCTAGGGCAGCTAGCCAATCCCTGTTGCAGGCGTTTGCTCAGGCACATTTGTGTTCAACACCCACAGACTCCAACCTGTGGTTTACACTGCTGAGCAGACCTTAGTCACAGTTTCTGGGAAAGAACATGTTATTTACCATGATCAACAATCTGATCAAGGCCAGCACACTCAAACCCTCAGTCACAATGACTTGTGACTTCATGCTAGCTATCAATGGCATCCTGTGTATATATCTGTGTGTGTGTATGCCTCAGTGTGCATGTGTATTTCAGTGAGTTAAATTATGTATAAATAATAGTGTGAATATATATATATAGTGAATATATATAGTGTGAATATCTCTATATATATATATATATATATATATATATGTGTGTGTGTGTGTGTGCAACATATCAGATATAAAATATAATAAAATATTTCTGTACATATATATAACAAATATATTAGCAAAAATTTGGAATACAACAATATACAAACGAGCAAGAATGTTAAGTCCAAACTGTCAGAGCTGTCTGTTGGGAAAAAAACTCTCTTCTGAAAAAAGCAGTTCCTACTTTTATTTGTAACTTGGAATAGTCCATCCGTGTATGGGTAGTTTACCATAACACCATGAGACTCAGTTGTGAATCTCACCATGGTTGATTCGTCAAAAAGGAGACTTCCTGATGTTATTGGTCTGGAGGGGTCAATAGCTTTGGAAAGTGCTTGAAAACCAAACCTCAGGTTTCACCTTGTGAATGAAATTGGGTAGATGGAAAACTTGGGGGGGGCATCGATAGTTGTGCTAGCACAAAATCACAAGTCATCGTGGCTGAGGGTTTGAGTGTGCTGGCCTTGATCAGAATATTGATCACACTAGATAACACAGTCTTTCCCAGAAACTGTAACTAAAGTCAGCTCAGCATAGTTGCAGTATAAACCACAGGTAAGCTCTGTAGGTGTTGAAGAAACACAAATGTGCCTGAGCAAGCGCCTGCAATAGGGATTGGCTAGCCACCCAAGTAGATGAGTATCCTCGAATATGAGTGGCCAGCTATAAAGATTATATATATGTTATGGTAAATTACTCATACACGGATAGACTCTTCCAAGTTACAAATAAAAGCAGGTACTGCTTTTTTCAGGAGTTTTTTTCCCAACAGTCAGCTCTGACAGTTCGGACTTTTCAGACTTAATATTCTTGCTCGTTTGTATATTATTGTATACCTGATTTTCGTTAATATATTTGTTAACTCAAATCCACTCTTTTGTCTTTATTCTGGCCACAACACATGGTCAGAAAGCAAATATTCTAACCACTTGGCTCAGAAGCAAGATAAACAAGATGAAAGAAATCTTAGTCAAAAATGAATAATAACTGCCATTGCTTCATCTAAGAAATTCAAGTAACTTAAGACTATTACTACACACATCACATACAAATGGTAGTCTTATAAATGTTAAAATGTCTAGAATGACACCGTGTACCAATTTTCCTAGCAGCAGAACTAACAATTCAATGTAATCATTCCACTTTATGTTATTGTAAAACAAGTGACCAAGAAGGTGCACTGCATTACTCTCTTGGAGTTTAGCATCAGCCATACTGATGGAAGGCTAAAAAGGAAGAATTTTGTTTTGGAGAGATTAACCACAAGTTACCTCATGGTTGGTAGTCAATGTGTAAACTTCCATGGGATATGAGAGCAAAAGACGTACCAGAGTGCCCTTGTTAACACTACAACATCAGGCACAGCACCCCAATTACAACATAGGGGACTGGCAAGGCGTAGCATGCTCTGATGAATCATGGTTGCTGTTTTCTGAAAATTATGTTAATTTTTGGGTGTGGTATAGACCCCATTAAGCAGTGCTGGTTGAAGCTTATGAATTCAGTAGAAACTCTTTCAGATAAACCAATAAAATCTGTGGAATCTTTTATATACCTAGGAAGCAAAATAAATTCTACTGAAAAGGATGTGAAAAATCACATAATGCCTGGGCCACCTTGAATAAAATGGATGTAATCTGATCTACTGGACAATCTTAAGCGGAGATTCCTTTGAGCCACTGTAGAGGCAGTGTTAATGTATGGTGCCACTGTCTGCATATTAACTAAGACCCTAGGGTCCAAACTTGATGGAACCTACCCTTAGATGCTTAGAGATATACTTAACATCTCTTGGAGACAACATCCAACTAAATCACAGATCTATGGACATATTCCTGATATTTCTACAATCTTACGTGAATGCAGAATGAGCTTTGAAGGACACGGCTGTTGAGCAAAACAAGAATTTGCAAGTTGTCTACTGCTCTGGACACCTAGCCATGGAGCAAGATGGACTGGTCACTCAGCAATTACCTATGTTGACCAGCTATGTTATGCCACAGGATGCTGCCCTAATGACTGTCTGACCTTGATGCAGGACCATGATTGTTGACATGGTAGACTCATGAATATCCGAGCTAGCTTGACTGAATAAAAAGACCCCATGAAGCCAGGGACCCCACTTGTCAACAAGGCACAGTGCAGGTTGATGGTGATTCCATAATGATAGATGTATTCACATGACATAGATTTTGTTTACTTATTTGCCTAATTTCCATTAACAGCTGACCAATACACTGCATGACTGTTTGCCGGCTTACAGCTATATCACATTGAAACACAATTTCTTGTACAATCCCTGAAGTTAAGCAATATCAAGCCTGGTTAGTACATAGATGCATAACTACTTGGGAATGCCAGGTGCTATAAGCTTGGATGTGTGGGTGTTATAAAGGATAACAGCATAGAATTGGAAATCTGAGAGCTGAGTTCCAATTCCAGTTGGGTTTGTTAGATTCACTTATGTGCAAGTACCCTTGTGAATGGTATGAATCCATCTCTTCTCCCCCAGGTATGGGTTTATTAGTAAGTTAATACCACTAAGACACAAAGGGCTACTGGAAATGAAAGAGAAGGAAAAGAATCTAGAAGGAACCAAACAGAAACCCAATCCTAAATGGGGAAACTAGGGATAAACCTCTGCTCCTGTTCAAAAGAACAGGGAGGGGTGTGAACTGGGCGATAGGTAAACCTATCTGCTTCTTATCAAAAAAAATAATAGTAAAATAAATTTCAGAGTTTAGGTGGAGACATTAGGAGTGTAGAGTTGAAATTGAATTTAAAAGAAACCAGAAACCTAATCCTAAACAGGGAACAAGGAATAAACCTCTACTCTTATTCAAAAAACTAGGGAGGAGTGTGAACTGGACAATAGGTAAACCTATTTATGCCTGTATGAATCCACATGTTCTCCCACCAGCTATGGGTTAATTAATTGGAATATAGGTAGGATTTATATAAGTAAAATCAGTATCTCCAAAACATTCTTAGAGTCTGAAAATACATTTTGTATTAAGACCAGATGTGGCAGCAATATTCAAAGCAAGGACGAATGGTAGATTCGTGAATATGTAAGATTCTGGCAAGAAAATTGTCTAGTATGACAATCAACTTTCCTAGCAGCAAACTTAGCAATTGATTCAATATAATCTTTCCGCTTCACGTCAGTGGAAAACATTAGTCTGAAAAGGACAATGAGTCACTGTTTTGAAGGTTAGCATCAGCCATATGCTGATGGATGGTAAAAAGGATTCTCTCAGATGATTAAAATAGAGCAATTTTGTTTTGGAGGCATTAAAATTAACATTTGTCAAAAGATCTCAAATTCACATCTAAGTGAACTATCTAAAAACAGAGAAAACAAATATCAACTCAAATACTACCACCGCAAATGAAAATTGTGTATAAATTGAACATAACTTTCTTATTTACTCTCTTGTAATCTTGGACAAACCAAAGTCTCGAATAAAATCTCAGGTCAAGTAATTTGCAAACCGCATCAAGCAAAATCAATGTCACAATACTCTCGCTATTTTGGACAAAATAATGGACTAAGTGAATCACAAAGTCTTATCAGTAAAATTGAGGAAAGAATTTGAATTGGAATAATTACCATGGAAATATTTATAGAAAAGGTACAGGAAGCTGCATTATGGCAGTGGGGAAGTGACTGAGGACGAGATGCCAGGTCAGGACCAACAATATTGCAGATTCTTCTTTATATTGTATCAAGAATGTCTAAATACATAGCAGAAGCAACAAGGCAGATGTGACAGTAATATTCAACGCAGATCACATCAAGCAAAATCAATCTCACAATACTCTTGCTATTATGGACAAAGTGAGTCGTTAGTCAAGTCTCATCAGACTAGTTCCATATATAATGAAAACCAGATACAGCAAATGAAGATGTTTTATAAATACAAGAAAAACTAAGGGAGATAAGTAAGGCATTAACACCCACCTCCTACCTAAAACCAAACTGAATGACCCTGCCTAATATTAAAAAATAATTCTTACCAAATAAGGCTCCTTATCCTTCATGTCAAATTCTTTTATTCGATTTCTCACCTGTTTTGTTTCTTTTGCACAGGTATTTATCACGCAACCTATTGCCAAGTATTCCAGAAGGCGCTTTTGATAATATGACGTCTTTGAGAAGAATGTAAGTATGAAAAAAAAATGGTAAATTTTTTTCTGTGTGGTTTGATTGTTTCATTGTAGATAATAATAATAATCTTTGCTTCCAAACTGCATTAAATGTTAGAATATATCACTGTAAATTTAGAATCTGCATATATAAAACAACATCTATTTATCTCTCTCTCTCTCTCTATATATATATATATATATATAAAATTATTTATTCGAAAATTATAGCATAAATATGTTATAAAATCACTACAAAAATAGCCATTTTGTTTCAACACTTCTGGTGTCCTATCAAGTGATGGTGTTGAATGTAGAACAAAGGGTTTTAAAAAAGTTCAAATCAATCAAACACCCCTCACTAAGAAGAAACGCAGTTACGTAAGCTTGAATGACCAATCAAAATACAAGTATACGAGAATTCAAAAAACTTGATAACAAACTAAGGTTATAAAAATTATTTAATGCTTTAATGTTGGGGTTAGACTAAAATAGAATTTATTCTAATATATATTAAATTATACAATAAAATTTGAAATTAAAAATTACCTATTTTAAAATTTAAATTTGATCTATATTAAGTTTAAAATTATAAAATTACTGAGGAAAAAAGAAAAAAACATGTTATTCTATTTATTTTGTTTTCACTGAAATTAAGTTGGAATAAATGTTAAGATCAAATGTTGCTCCGAACTTCATGACAACGTAGATACCTTTGAAGCATAAACAGAGGCAGGGAAGGATGACATCTTGCAAACAACAATACATACACAATCAGATTATAATACATAAACACGCAGATGTATTTAGATATATACACACACAAAAAGGTGACAAGACAAGAAATATCCCTGCGACCCTTAAAAAAAAAACCACATACATACACAATGAAAGTTACACACAAGTGACCATACACACAAACTCCGATAAAGACACGTACATACATACACACACATACATTGACAAAGACACTCCGATACACCAACCAAGAAATATTCAAGTTTGAAAGTGTTATTAAACGAATTATAACCACTTATTAAAATATAACTTATACACGCAAATAAACCTCAACATGGGCAGAACAGAAGACCAAACATTTAGGGAAAGAAAGGACATTAAAACAGATAGACATGGATAGAAAAATAGATATATACACATAAAAAAAGAAGATCTAATATATAAAAATAAAACTTCCAACACACAAACATATATATAAAAAATATATTTCATATATACACGTATACACGCATATATATATATATATATATATATATATATATATATATATATATATATATATATATACACACACACACATATGCGCATACATATATGCATATATACCCATACAGAAGTAAGCATAAATATATCAACCAACACAGCAACATACTTGTGTGTGTATATATATATATATATATATATATATATTCGATGCGATGAGAACGTAAGTAATATATAAATTCCAACGTTCACAGCATTAATCCAAAAGAGGGCTCGATACCAATAGTAGAGCGATAATTATTTATTTATTATAATTTTATCATATAAACAAAACCATTTTACTCACTACAAAGAGAATCGAAAATGCACCCGTCGAAGTGCAGTAGAAATGCACTGAAACCAAGTTGCATCTTTGTAGTGAGTAAAATGTTTTTTTCTATATGATAAAATTATAATAAATAAATAATATATATATATATATATATATATATATATATATAATCCCTCACTAATAGCATGATTTAGAGTTTCATGATTCAGCTGCTGAGTATAGACTGGCTGTTATGTAACTTAATTTTTAAAAAATAAATCTGGTTATCACAATATTGACAAAGTTACATATTATACTGGGATTACAGTTTGTGTCTTTTTAATTTAAAAAATATATTTGGCATTTAAAATAAACAGGATTTGGATATATATGTGTACAAAAATTTTTTAAAAATTGATTTTAGTGGTGTGAACATTAATTTTTTAATTAAAGGGAGATTACTTGTTCTTTCTCTATGAAAGAAAACTAAAGCAAACCGTAATTTAACTTAAAAATAAACCATAATTTATATTAAAATTAATCTGGATCAACGTATTTAAGCAGAAATTTTATTTTTATGCCTACATGCAATCATGAATTAATTTCTCTTGTTTAATAACCTAGCAAGTGTTTTAAGATTTTTCAACAAGACATAAGTTATATCAATTTCCTTTCCCCATTATAAGATTTCATTCTTGCTATAATATTCCAGTTAATGAAAGAATTGCCACCATTCTTTAAGTACTAGAAATATTTGGAGAGAGCAGCACTGTTTTTGTATTTTATATTTCCTAAAGCTATTCAATGATAGCAGAAACGAAATTTCCAAGGATTTTCACAGGAACCAAAATAAATTTTACCATTGTTACTGGAATGTATGCTTGCTCCATATACAATATTATCAGTCATACATTGACCATTTCACAGACAGATACTATTTTTTCTGTAGTTGCATTTGTTTTTAGAAAAATTTACATTGTCTTTGTTGGAAATATATTTGTTTAATATAATGTTGTTATGCTGGGATATAGATTTGTCTATGTTATTAACACAGCTATAGCTGATCTTAACATTATTTTTGTTGAAAAATCTTTTTTAATATTGTTGAATGGTTAATGTGCTTATGAATTAAATTTAGGAAAATTCTTCCGGTATTAGTTTGAACATTACAATTAAAAGGTGAATTAAACCATAGGCTTCTGTTTATTTTTACTTTCTTTGTTTTTTGTTTTTCTAAATACTCTAAATTTATTTTATGATTGCTTCATTTTAAAGAGTCTTTATATATTTGATTATTATCAAATCTTTTCTTATTTCTCAAGTTGGTATATAATCTAACTTGGACTGGTTTATGTAAGTTATCAAGAATATTGTGGTACTGGTTTGATTATTTACTGATGTATCTTTGGTTATATCGATCTTTGCTATATGGTTTGTAATAATTATATAATATAAATATTTATTAATATAATGTAATATATAATAATAATAAGGATAATATATATATTTACTAATATATACTTTATAGCTCTGTTATATTACATCGAGCACTGTTTTATTAACACTAGGACTATATGAGCGATATATATATATATATATATATATATATATATATATATATATATATATATAAAATATTGCGTATTCAGTACTGGTGCCAATAAAATTGTGCTCAGTGTAAAATAGCAGAGCTATAAATTATATATTAATAAAAAATATACATTCTTTTCCTCACTGGTGCTGAATTGAGTTGTGCTACTGGTGAGAAAAAAATGTATATTTATTATTAATATATAAATTACAGCTCTATTTTATTAACAGCAGCACTCAATGTGCAATATTATATATATATATATATATATATATATATATATATATAATGTGTGTGTGTGTGAGTGAGTTATCAAATGCAGATCAAATATAGATCAAAGTCTAACAAGATGATAAAATAAAAGAACAAATAGGAAACATATATCAATCTAACATGTTTCACTTTTGCTAAAACTTCATCAGAGATTGAGAGAAAACAGACAAAAAGACAGAAACTCTGGTATTTTCTACTTTGTTTGGGTCAGTACTAATTGGTCAGTCACATATCATGTGCATAAAAACAATAGATAATTCAATATGTATGTAAGTTTATGGAGATTCTTATATGTCTAAGTGGGCATTGGATGGTAATGTGAATTTTGTATGTGTGTCTGTCTCATGAGATTTCTGATGTTTTCAACTTTGTGTCACTTTCTTCTCATCTATGGCTGGTCTCTTTAAACATGTATTCTTTGTATTAGATACATACAAGTTAGATTCTTTTAAAATATATATATATATATAGGACTAATAAAAATATTAAATATTTGTCATGTAGCTGATTGATGTCATATTCAGCATCTCTAATCTACAGTTTCTCAAATGAACATTTGTGTAATTGTTTGTTAACCTAAGTACTTTTGATTTTTTTCAAGATTATCTTCAGGGGTAAATTACAAATACAAACTTATTTTAACTACAGTAAAATCTGTATTCTGTTGTGACAGAGATTTTTTAAATATATATATATGTGTGTGTGTGTGTGTGTTAAGGTTGCATTTATTAATTGGTTTATACTGTTTTCACTCTCCATCATCATTGCCAAAAAACTGATTAGCAAAAAATTCTCAGAATATTATTGAAATCTATTCTTTATTAAAGATAGTTAATGAAAACAAAAGTCAGGGAGGAAATGTCTGTGATGTAATTAATAAGGATGACCAAGTTGGAAAAATATCAATTGGCACCCCCCCCCAAAAAAACAAAAGCCAATGACTAATTAATTGGCAAATGCTGATATAACTAATTACTGATTATTAGTCAATCAGTGCAAATCTCTCTCTCTCTCTCACACACACACACACACACATCTGCTATCAATTGCTTTCTCTATCTATCTATCTATATATATATATATATATATATATATATATGTGTGTGTGTGTTTCGCTATTGCATTTTTTATTTTTATTGCTTATTTTTTAAAATGTCTGGTTCATTATCAGATTAGCTAAATTTATATCATTTAATAAAATGTAGTCAGTCTGATGAGGTAGGTATATATATATATGTATATCTGTTGAAATAAATTTATAACTGATTATATGATGAATTAAGTCTTTTTTATTATTATTATTATTTATATTGCTCTGTATATAAATTTACACATTGAGCTCTCATCATGGATTTAACGTTTTAATACTTTTATAAAAAAGACCTCCTTAGAATAATTTCTACCATTGACAGATTTGGTATTATTTATATATATATATATATATATTCATATTTAAGCATATTTCATTGAATAATATAGACATATTAGGTCTATTTATTTTTCTAATAATCCTTTCTTCTCTAATCAGCTTCTTGATGTTAAGTTGAAATTTATCAATTAAGGTGGCTTAGTTTTTGTTAACCCAAGTACTTTCCATCTCCAAGATCATCCTCAAGGGTGAATTGCAAAAACAAAATGTAACTGTGATCAATGTGATGTTGATTTTTGTAAACACACGTGAATGCACCCTTATAATTATTTCAAAATTATCCTTTGTATCTATTATATTTTTTGTAAACATGTGTCCACAATGTAAGGGAGCTAACCATTGATGGTAAAAATGCAACATGGCATTAAATTTTGGTGTTGTCAACAAGTATTTTCCCTGTCTTTTCTGTCTCCTGTCTCCCTCTCTTTTCTGTCTTCTGTCTCCCTCTCTTTTCTGTCTCCTGTCTCCCTCTCTTTTCTGTCTCCTCCCTCTCTTCTCTGACTCCCATACTCACTTCTCTCTCTTCTCACTGCGGTCAAATGAGGATGAAAAGCATTGCTAATAATTTTAATATGAATATACATTAAAATCAAGAAAAAAGGGATTGTTGGTAGTCAAGAATGAATGCAAGCATTACTGTTAGAATGGAGCTATATCGATAATATTTTTACCGAGTGAGAGAACAGCACATTAACAAAGTAACACCAGGGTAGAATATACGAAGGCCAATGTACCCATCATGACACCAAGTCTAATAAGGGTATATCAGGTACATGCATCACAGCCAAATGTGCACAATATGGGCACAGGTTTTGATAAAATTCAGTACTTTGCAAGATACAAATACCTTCAAGTTGGATATCCCAGTTTGCTCAGACAGATGGTCTCCAATTGAGAGTGGGGCCAAGTATCGTGATGTGACTCCCACATCACATTGCCTGCTTCATCCTTCCAACCCAAAACAAAGAAAGCTCAGCAAATTTGAACATTCGTTCTCGCAAAAAGCAAAATGTCAAAAGAACTGATTTTTCCCTTGACACTGCTATTATTTTAACTATCTTCACTCTTTGGCAATGTTTATTGTTTAAAAAAGCAATGATTACAATTGGAATAAAACCTAAGAATATGGATGTGAATTTATACATTTTCTTGAGAATTTATAACAAAAATAATAAACATTATTATTTATTAGGTTGTTTATTTACACTATTTATTATTATTTATCATATTATTTATTGAAATGATTAGCAAAACATTGGCTAATTGCCAATTGATTCAAACTTTATAAAATGGTAAATAATAAGGATTTTCTTATAGTTCAAATATTTTAATAATTTACTAAATGTTTATAAATTTATGAATAAAAAATGGCTTTCAGATTTATTTCTTTATAAAATATTAAATGATAAATATTGCATTGCATTAGTTTTAATTGTATTAGTTTTTAGAGTGTTGTAAATATAAAATTATTCTTGTAAATAAACAATCTAATAAATAGCGTTAAATATTTTTGTTGTAAATTCTGAAGAACAAAAAAAAAATGAAATCTGATACTGAGCGGGATATGTACTGTAGCCCAGCGATCCCCAACCACTTGGCCACAAACCAGTAATGGGTCATAAACCATTTGGTAGTGAGCAGCACAGAAAAAATAACAACTTTTTTTTCCCCTATTTTATTGACTATCATGGTCTTGTTACATGTGTTGCAAACACTGACATACCCTGCTCCTTGGAAAAATTGTGTTGCATGACACTGGTCCATTCCGCTAAAAAGCTTGTAGACTGCTGCTTTAGCCTATCTTAATTCAACAAGACGTGTATATATTAACAACATCAATCAATGAGAATCCTTGAGAGCCATATTTGGTGAAGTATTAAAGCATTTTATAATTATTGTTGTCATAAAATCATTTTTCTTTTTTTTTTCCAGAGATTTCCGTTCAAGCAAGTTACGTTGTGACTGTCATTTACAGTGGATTGTCAAATGGTCTCGGGACAATGGTGTCAAAATCCAGGACACGACTGTCTGCGCAATGCCATCTGATGTTAAGGGTCGTCCAGTTAAAGACCTTAAGAAGAAGGACCTACATTGCGGTAAGTTTTTATTTTTTTTTTAAGGTATGTGTTTCTTTATTTAATCTTGTCACTGTGCAATTCAAAGTCAAATTGGATAGTAATTTCCAGGTGCACCAACACAAAAAATCATATATATATATATATATATATATATGTGTGTGTGTGTGTGTGTGTGTTGTCCAATAAAAAAATATTGGATTGTTTTATCTGAATATTTCTCTCTCTCTCTCTCTCTCAATATATATATATATATATATATATATATATAGTCAAACCTAGTGAGCCAGACAAACCTACCCAGGTTTCACCTAAGCGATCGTCAGGGAAAGCTGCCATTTACAGTGGATTTCCCTGACGAATCGCTTAGGTGAAACCTGGGTAGGTTTGTCTGGCTCACTAGATTTATCTAGGTCTGCTCTACAGTTGTGTTGAGCTCTTTTTAGTTAGTTGTTTACTCGGATCAGGTTTTTTTTTTCTTTGGGCTTCAAACCTGTCGACAGACTTTCATGTTCCTGGCTCTATCTTTTTTTAAAACCTTTTTTTCCTTCCAGATTGATTTGATTATTGGCAAATCAAAAATTCGAAGGTTTTTCGAAACGAGTATAGTTACCTATATATATATATATATATATATATATATATATTATAATTATTTTTTTAAAAATATGATTCTTTCGCAAAAAAAAATATTTTTTAAAAAATAATTATAATTTTTAAAAAAATAAATAATTATAATTTAAGCTTGACTTCTGTATTGAGCACTGTTTTTTAAAAATAAAAACAAAATACTAAAGAACTCCAGATTATTTACCTAACGTGTTCTTTCCTATTTTTCTACATATCTGCACATATACATACATACATATATATATATATATATATATATATATATATATATATATATAAGTACAGCAAAATAATAGTGTCTGTTTCTAGTTTTTTTACAATGAAAATTAGTGACATCTTCTCTTCTCTCTTAACTTCCTTCTCTCTTTTTTTTTCTCTATGAGTTTTTTTCTTCGCTACCCCTTCAATATCAATATATAACTTCCGTTAAGTTAACCGTTTAAATGTGTCAATATCTGCTAACTCACTCATGTCTTCTCTCTCCCTCCTCCCTTTGTTAGTTTACATATGTTTAATACGGCTCGTCAAAAATGTGTAAATTTTCTTTTCATTTTTTGTTTGGAAGTAAAGTCTGATGATCCGCAGTCCTTTTAAAAGGGCTGTGGTGAAATAATTTATTACATGGAACCTTAAAGTGGTCTGTTTTTATTTAAATTATTTGCTCTGGATTTACATTGAGCTCTCTGGATTATATCCTCCTTAGGTTTACCCATACAGATTACCTAGTTTTTCCATAAACTATATATATATATATATATATATATATATATATATATATATATATATATATATATATATAGTTTATGCAAAACTAGGTAATCCGTATGGGTATACCCAAGGAGGATGATATCCAGAGAGCTCAATGTAAATTCAGAGCAGATATGTTTGAATAAAAACAGACCACTTTAAGGTTCCATGTAATAAGTTATTTCACCACAACCCCCTTAAAAGGGCTCTGGATCCTCAGACTTTACTTCCAAAGGTTGAATGAAAAAATGAAAAGAAATTTACACATTTTTGACGGACCGCACCAAGCATATTTAAAATCAACGAAGTGAAGAAGTGAGGTGGGAGAGAAGACATGAGTGAGTTAGACGTACCATTTCAATTCTTTATCCTTAACCCCACTCTGTTTAGGTTAGACGTCGCTTAAACTTAATGCGTGTTATCTCTAGATATAGATGAGTAAGGGGTGAGGGAGAAGACCGACATTAAAGGAAGAAGCTACAACAAACAACAATAATAAATCAATTCCTTGAGGGCAGGTTTCACTCAAATTCTTAGACACTTTTATTTCGCATTACTTTAAAGGATATATTTGGGGGTTAACATTTGATATAAATCTAAATGTCTAAACAATCTATGAAGAATTTAATTTTATGTTTGTTGGCGTTTTGGGTATTTTCTATGAAATAGTCGATTGGAAAAAATTCATAGAAAGTACATTGAAAGAATGAATTCCTTTTACATCTAGTATATATATATATATATATATATATATATATATATATATATATATATATATATATCCATTCAAACAAGTTACATCTGCAATGCAAAGGACTAGACGACTTTGAGAAAGACTTGATTAATTTAGTAGGAAACATAAAATACAGTGTAACCCGGATATAAGAGAGTTGTCGGGACCGGAGAAGAAGTCTCTTATATCCGGGTTTGGTCTATTTTGTTTAGGTAAGTATGGCTCTAATTTGGGACCAGAGAAAATCTCTCTTATATCCGGGTTACACTGTACCATAAATAACAATATGCCTTCCAAAAAGACTAAAAGATATAACTAAAATAAACAATTTAACTAATGTATTTATCACTGTGTATTAAACTAGAAATTTATACAAACTAAGTTACCGTAAACAACAAATCACTTAAGGACAACATGACTAAAACATACAAAAAAGTATCGAAAACTACAAAGCATGCTATAAATAAGGAAGCTAAAACTATTGCCCAAAAATTAGACCTAGACGACCAAATAAATTGATTGCTAAGGCACAAGTATTTAAACTAAAGACTAAAAGACCTGAAGAATAATTTCAGAACAAACCTTACATGCAGACTCATAAACCGTAGCAAAATTGAACTAGGTAAAATAAGTAAAACGATACTAGAAAGAATTGATTCAGAGCTAGTGAAGAAGTTAGGAGTAAAATATAAAAACAAATATACACTGGTTCAGCAACCTCTCGAAAAGGACCTCCAATCGGTTGTGAACTGGGGCAGGAATTGGCTGGTCAACTTTAATGCTTCAAAAACAAAACTGCTCTCTATTAATCACCATAGAGATCCTTCCCTGGCCTCCATTAGAATGTCTGATGCTCAACTCCTCGAGAGCAACTCTCTGCAGCTGCTCGGTCTCACGTTGACTGCTGACCTGAGATGGAACAAATACATTGAGTCAATTGCTTAGCCCACCGCAAGGAAAGTTGGCTCCCTGTGCCGTGCCAGGAAATTTTTCTCCCCGGAATCGATCCTTCAGATCTACAAATCAACAATTCGCCCTTGCATGGAGTATTGCTGCCATATATGGTCTGGAACCACTTCTGTTTGCCTCAGGGTTCTTGATAGGCTCCAGAGGCGGATATGCAATATAATTGGCCCTGCTCTGGCATCTCGTCTACAGTCACTTTCTCACAGATGCACCGTCACCTCTCTCTACCTGTTTTACAAATACTTTCATGGCATTTGCTCCGAGGAGCTGCATTCGCTGGTTCCCAGACTTCATGAGTTCAAGCGCCCTACGAGGCTGTCATCCCACTCTCACCCCTTCACTGTCAAAACTCCTAGATGTAGCCATCTCTTCTACTCCAATAGCTTCATGTATCGCACCTCTCACCTGTGGAACTCCCTTCCCTATTCCAGTTTCCCTGAGAGCTATAATCTCCAGCTATTCAAATGTAATGTCAATCGACATCTCCAGTTGCCTTGATCTATCCACTACCCTTCTCCTCATCCTTTCTTCTATCACTCCTATCTGATCTTGCTCCAAATTTTCTGTAACCCCTTGCATCCTAGTGGCTTCTCACCTTGCTTGGGGTGAAACGCTTAAAAAAAAAATAAAATAAAATAATTGCTAATTTATACAACTAGATATAAAAGAATTTTATCCTTGTATAAAAGAAACCCATGCTAGATAAGGCTTTGCTCAAGACAAAATAAAAATAAATACAAATGAAACAGAAATCATTAAACACTCCCAAAAATCACTACTATTCAACAATGAAGGCACATGGATGAAGAAAGGAGGGATATTTGACACTATGATGGCAAGTTTTGATGGTGCAGAGACCTGCAAGCTCATAGGTATATATTTGCTACATGGAAATAATTGATAGAAATGATACAGGTCTCTACAGGGATGATAGACTGATAATCTTAAGAAACTGTAACAAACAAAACACAGACAAAACTAGAGAAACAATCATAAAGATTTTCAAAAAGATGCGATTCAACATAGACATAAAAACTAACCTAAACATAGTAGACTTTCTAGATGTCACCTTCAACGTAAGAAAAGGTGCATTGAAGCCATACAGAAAATCCAATAATGAACCATTTTATATACACACATTTTCCAATCTCCCACCATCTATAATCAAGCAGATACCAAAATCAATTAACTGCAGGCTTGCTGACAATTCTTTCAATGAAACCTTATTCAAACAAAGCTAAGTAAAACTATGAAACAGCCCTAAAAGATAGTGGATCCCTGGCAACACTCACATACACACTATATAGCATTAAAAAAAAGCCAACAGGTAGAGAAACATCATATGGTTCAACCCACTGTACAACAAAAATGTAAAAACAAACATAAGAAAATATTCATTAAACTCATACACAAACACTTCTCTGCATCAAGCACTTTCCACAGCATATTCAACAAAAACCAACAAAAATTTAATAAAATCAGCTGCATTTGCACCAACAACATGACACAAATAATAAAAAAACACAAGAGGAAAACAATCAACAAACCACCTGAACAAATTAGACCCACTGCAGAATAAAGAATGAATTTCCCTTAAATGGCATTTACCTGCTGAACAATGTAATATACCAAGCCATTGTAAAATCAGCAAAAAGCAATGAAAAAATATGCAAGGAGTAACTGAAGGACTCTGGAAACAAAGAAACTACATGCACAAAAAATTCTTTACAAATAGTAAATATACCAGTAAATTGTTTCAGCAGGTGGGCTAAACTCATGTGAGAGGGGTTATGTTAACATGGTATCACTGGGTGAAGGACCTCCTTGTTGCAGATCAAAGGTCAGGGTGAAAGGGTTCCTCAGATGAACTACAATGGCCATGTGCTAAAAGGCCCAGAACATGCCACATGATGAGCACCTCGAGAAACCATTTGTGGAGACCCAGGCTCTGGCATACAACCGCAACAGATGTAGGAGAAGGGTAAACAGCTCAGCACATCTATGCCCCACTGACTCCTTCTAGAGTTAAAGGCAAAAAAAAACAAAAAATACACTATAGGACTATAGATATAATTATTAATGGATCCATAGGTAGTAAGTTAATTTGTGTCGGTAAAGTCAGAATGTATTCTGGTTACAAATAAATGTGATTTATTATTATTGTTTTATTTGAATAATTTTCTTTCCTCTCTTCTTCAGAACGTCCGCTTGAACTGCCATTGTTTGACCTTCAACCCTCGACCAACCAAATTGTCTTTGAAGGTGACAAACTTCCATTTGAGTGCCGGGCCTTCAAGTCGGACGAACACTCAGAAATGTTCTGGATTCGCGAGGGCAAACGATTGTCCACTAATCGCACCGCAGGCATTTTCCTGCATGAAATGTATATCCACGATCGTCAGATAATGATCACTCGACTGGTCATTGAGAAACTGGCCAAAAGTCACCAGGGAATTTGGGAGTGCCAGGTGACCACTCCCCGCGGTAACGTGTCCGAGTCAGTCAATGTGGTGGTCATTCCGAGCAACGCACTGTACTGCTCCCGTGAACGTGTGCGCACACCGAAAGGAATGTACCTGTGGAAGAAGACAGTGACTGGCATTCAGGTCGAACAGCTGTGCAATTTTGGTCGGAATCAATTTGCCACTTACTTCTGCAACGAGTACGGCCACTGGCAGGATCTTGATGTCAGCAAGTGTGACTACGTTATTGAGCTGACTCGAAAGTTAAGCAATTTGGCCACGGTAAGTAAATAGAGACTTATATGGACCCATCCCCCATCTGCATTTTATTTTTTAAATCTAATCTGAACCAGAGCAAGGGGGAGAATGTTGAATGATGGAATAGAAAAAAAAAATTGGTAAAGTTGGACCTTTGTGCCCACAAAAAAAAAGTGTTTCAAAAGTAATTTTTTCCATTAGCATCACTATTATTTTACTATCTTCACTCTCTTGGCAATGTTTATTTACAAGATTAAAAAAAATTATTTACCTTTTATAAAGGTTTATTATTTACCTTTGAAACACCGTTTTTTTGCAGGTACAGAAGTTGATGTTTGCCAAAAACTCTATGTAAGATATTTCATCCACTAAAATAACTGGCTTAATGCCATATCACATTAAAACAGTAAAATGACCCCCAATACATTTTTATAGCAAAATGTGCAATCTAATCTGAACCAGAGCAAGGGGGAGAATGTTGAATGATAAAATAGAAAAAAAATTTGGACCTTTCTGCCCACAAAAAAAAAAAAGGTGTTTCAAAAGCACTTTTTTTTTTTTCATTCACACTGCTGTTATTTTAACTACATTCACTTTCTTAGCAATATTTATTTACAAGATTAGAAAAAATTATTTACCTTTTATAAAGATTTATTATTTACCTTTGAAACACCGTTTTTTTTTTTTTTTGCTGGTACAAAAGTTGATGTTTGCCAAAAACTCTATCTAAAACATTTCATCCAGTAAAAGAACCATCTTAATGCCATATCACATTGAAACACTAGTTTTCAGGTGATCACTGAAGTTAAGTAACATCGAATCTGGTCAGTACCTAGATGGGTGACTATTTGGGAATATTAGGTGCTGTAAGCTTGGATGTGTGGGTGGTGTAATGGATAATGGCTCAGAATTGTAAATTGGAGAGCTGAGTTCCAATTCCAATTGGCTATGTGCAAATACCTTTGGGAAAGGTATGAATCTGCCTCCTTATTTTTTTAAAATCAATTCACCCAAGCAAGGGGATAATATCACTAAGACGCAAGGGGTTACTGGAAGTGAAAGAGAAGAAAAAGAATTTATTAGGTTGGTGCAAAAATAATGTCGGTTTTTGAGGTATTTTTAACATTATTTTTGCACCAACCTAATAGAAGGAACTAAACAGAAAACAAGTGATAAACCTCTACTCCTATTCAAAAGACCAGGGAGGAGTATGAACTGGATGATAGGTAAACCTATCTACTTCTTATCAAGGAAAAAGATAAATAAATAGTAAATAAAATTTCAGAGTTTAGGTGAAGATGCTAGGAGTCTAGAGTTGAAGTAAAATTTAAAAGGAACCGGAAATCCAATCCTAAACAAGGAACAACCTTTACTCTTATTCAAAAACCATGGAGGAGCGTGAACCGGACGATATGTAAACCTATTTATGCCTATATGAATCCACCTGTTCTCCCACCAGCTATGGGTTAATTAACTAATGGTACAAGGCCAGGGAGTAGTTTATATGGATAGGAGGGGAAGATAGTTGTTAACTATAGACTTGAACAGGTTAAGATTGTAGTGATCGGAGAAGCAACCTTTTGGAAGTCGGTTCCACAAAGCAGGTAGAGGGTTACAGAGTAAGAGGCACAGTTTATGCGGATAGGTGGGGAAGATAACGGTTGACCCTAGACTTGAACAGGTTAAGATTGTAGTGATCGGGGAAACATCCTCTTAGGAGTCAGTTCTAGAGAGCAGTGGTTCGAGGATAGAAGCTGTTCGAGTGGGACTTACTTCTTACCAATAGAATACAGAGGGAATATATCTGTTTTGCTACAATATAAGTGGCATGGCAGGTCCAAGCCATGAAGGTTAGACCTGGCAGAACCAAGGAATGTAGTTCATCTGAATACTTTCCATGGAATTAGCAATAGAGCAGTGAAAGGCTCTCTGTGTCCCACCTGTGAGAGAAAGAGGTTAGAGAGTGAAAAAATAGTTCTTCTCCCACAAGGACTCGGAGATGCTTTTGAACTCTATCAACACTGGAAAGTGAGGACTGGGCACTCCCGCTAAATATGGCAACAGTACTCCATTTTCAGCCTGATCTGGTTTCCATAAACTTCTTGTGCCAGACATGAATGCTAACATGACGTGGTGTTTTTTTTTTCTTTTTCATATTTTGTACAGTAAATTTGCCAGAGTGTCTAATTTGGTCTCTATGAACCAGGATACACATTGCGTTTTCTTTTGTGGTATTGTCATTTTCACCAACTCTCAGGGATCAATAATAAGCACTTTAAACACCAACCTGAAAAGACAAACAAAAATGAATTAAGAAAAGAATAAACTAAATATAAATTAAAACCTTAATAATATTTCTTTAACATGCAAAGAACTGTATTGATGGATCTTAACGCTAATGGATACAATAAACTGTGGAAGTTGTACAGTTAATTGATGGACACCCTGTATGACTAGTTCATTAACTATTGTTTGCTAGCAGCAAGATGATCAAATCTAAATTGTTTATCCATCTAAAATATTAAATTTGTTCAAAAATATATTGTTTAAACACAGGAGCCATAAAAATGTCACCAGAGGGGTCACTCCTTTCAGCTTATACACTTTTCCTGTTACACACGAGTTGTTGTCAGACAAAGCAAAATTAGTCCTCTTCACATATATGTTCATTGTAGTTTCATTCACATTGTGTGTATCTACATTTGTGTGTGTATATATATATTTTAGTTCAATGACAGACCAAAAGATATTTCTACCAAATTTTAAAAAAAGATCAAAAAATAATTTTATTACTAAATAATATCTAATAAAATCTTTGATTATCTGTTTTTAAGGGTTTAAAAGATTCCTGTTTTTTTTTTTTATTAATGATTTTTTAATCTCTTACTTTGATTTTATTGCACAACCCGTGGTAAGTGTTGTCTAGACTGAGCAGAATGTATTATTCCAGTGTCTTCTTTCAAACTCAATCAAATTGTGTGCACATTAAGTAGCTCAAACATGTATAAGTCATTCATCTAGAATGCAGATATATGCATTAAATGCACACATGCAGCATCGCAAATTATTAAATTTCCTTGAATGCATTTTCAGTTATTGTTCATTTAATCTCCTAAATAATCTCTTGCTTCGCTTTGAGTAACCTAACTCTTGATCCCCATTTGGATTATCCTAACTCTTGATCCCCATTTGGATTATCCTAACTCTTGATCCCCATTTGGATTATCCTAACTCTTGATCCCCATTTGGATTATCCTAACTCTTGATCCCCATTTGGATTATCCTTACTTGGGTAGATTATCCTAACTTCTTACCCCTATTTAGATTATCTTATCTCCATTTAGATTATCCTGACTTATTATCTATGTCTTCCTAACTTATTATCCCCATTTAGAGGTAGATTATCTTAACTTATTATCTCTGTTTAGATTATCCTAACTCATTTAGGAATTTTAAAAATGTTATACTGGAACATACCTATTCTATTGTTAATAGTCTCTCCCACCTATAATAAGTAGTAGTAGTAGCAGCAGTCACCAGTGAACTCAGTGAGATGGTCGAGTCAGACGATGTCGGACATTAAAGTATCAACCACCGCACCTAGATTGCTGCATCATTAACTATTATATCAAGTTCCTAACGTTTTGTACGTTGAACCCTTTTAGGACCGACTTAGTGAAATACAAGCCTCCACTGTGAAAACTACTCTATAACAAAAAAATTAAAAACTGCCCTCAAAACCCTTAATATAATGTCTGTAGAAAAAGAAGTATGACATGAATTGTCCCCTATTCAGCAATATCAAATAAACTGAAAACTTCTAAGAAAATATAAAATACAGTCCACCAAATGTTTTTTGCTTACTGGCCAAATATCCATCCTAGGAACAGAGAAAAGTTGTAAATTATAAACATTTTTAATTAAAAGATTTGTTTTCATATTTATTTTTTTATAAAACAGTAAATAATAAATACTGTATGTTGGTTCACATATTTTTATAATCTTGTAAATATAAAATTAATCAACATAAACATTCTAACAACTAAATAGTAATCCTTGTTATTGAAATTATCAATCTTTTAAAACAATAAACATTGCCAAAGGATTCAAAGTAATATAGACTAAGATTAGTGCCAACTGGGGGAAAAAACCATCCTTTTGACACACATTTTATTTTATGGATACATAAGTTAAATATTGCCGAATTATCATTGCATGACCTCTATTGATTCAGAAGAATTAAGGAACCATTGATGGTGGAAAATTGATTGTCTGCTTCTATTTCAATGTATCAATCAAATGAATTCTCCAGAAGGAGGAGCGATTAAAGGGCAGAAAATTGATTGTCTATTTGTATTCAAGTGCATCAATCTTCATTGGTTTTAATTATTTAATATTTTTGTTTTAAACAGAAAAATGTGGATGAAAAAAATGCTGTGGATCAAGCTAAAGGACTTCAAGAAATCCTCAATGGAAACTCGGGTTCTATAAAGCATTCGATTGAAATCACTTTAGTTGCAGTTTGTCTTTCAAAATTAACTCCATATGCGCACAAGGCAGTGAGTACTCATCTACTTTCACTTTGTTAAATTTAAAAAACATAAATCTCCTATATTTACACATCCTTTTCCTCCATTTGGTGATGTTTATTCATTTTTTTCTGTTTTGTTTTTCAGGGAGGTCAAGTCTATACAATAATGTTAGAAACAGCAAGTAAAATTTTGGATCTGAATGAGAAATTATTGATTCGTGCCCAACAAAACAACAATAGCTGCTCAAGGTAAGTTTACCTGCACAGGTCATTAATGATGGGTAGTTTATGTAACCTGAAATTATCATACGTAGATTCAATGAGACAAATATCTCAAAATTTCCATTCACTAATGATTGCATATTGCATAATAGGAAAACAATACTATACTATCCTAAAATACTACAGAAATTAATTGCAAATTCAATACAAATTTTATGTGGTAGCACCTGTTAGGGTCCCAGCTATTGGCAAATAGTAAACCCCCAAACAAAAATAAACAGTACATTTTAATAGTAAAATGACTAACAATACATTTTAATGGTAAAATGACCAACAATACATTTTAATGGTAAAATGACCAATAATATATTTTTATAGTAAAATGACCAATAATACATTTTTATAGTAAAATGACCAACAATACAGTACATTTTTTATAAAAAACAAAAATTACTAACAATACATTTTTGAAGTGAAATTACCAACAATACATTTTTAAAAAATTATCAGCAATACATTTTATCATCTATAAACTATATTTTTAAGAAAACATACTTTGCTATGAAAGTATCAAATTATGTACTAAATATCTGTAGTTGAAAGCATAAAATTAGTTGTGTGCAAAAGTCTCCGGTGTTTTTACTAAAAACATTTATTTTTCAATTATATGTGGTTTTGAAGTGGACATTTGACCAACTGGTGTTATTAGGTTGGTGCAAAATAATGACGTAATAATGTCGTTTTTTGACGTATTTTTAACGTCAAAAAACGACATTATTACGTCATTATTTTTGCACCAACCTAATAGTATTCTAGTCATAAGAGCGAGGTTTCAAATCTCACCAGGGCCTATATATCAAGGAGGGGGCTTCTTGATAATATTGTCCTGGGGAGATGATCCCCATATTCAGCAACATTAGGAAATGCCTGAAAATCATACCACAGGTTGATCCAATCCTTGTGAGTAAAGTTGGGTTGATGAAACTGTTTGGAAGCCATCAGTGGTTGTGCTCTTATAGACAGATAGAATCTCTTCAGCCTTGATAGGTCTTTTCCATCTTTCCACTCAATCAAAATGGAATAGTCCATTATTTATGGGGTATTGGCAGGCTATAACATACGTGTGCACTAAGGAACTGAGGGAGGGAGAAGCAGAATTCTAATAATATATTTCAAATACATTAATAAATTTAATAGGTCCTTTTTTTTAAATACAGCCATTGCATTTTAATATATTTAAATACATCAATAATAATTAAAAAATTTTTTTTTAACAATCATAAATATGAATGTTGGCCATTTTTTAAGGGGGTACAAATGAAAGAATTTGAAATTGAAAACTTTTTCATTTTACTGAAACAGATGTTAAACACTTCTATCTTTCCTTCCTTTCTATTTCTCACTGAAACCAAGTAGCATTTCTGCTTTATCTTTTCTGTCTTACAATGCAATCAAAACAAAATAGTCTATTATTTATGAGGTATTGGTGGGAGACATCAAACACGTCTATTTTCTATTTCTTTTTCTTTCTTTTTTCAATTTTTTCACTGAAGCAAAGTTGTGTCTCTGATATGTCTATTCCATCCTTTCATGCAATCAAAACTGAATAGTCCATTATTTATGAGGTATTGGCAGGACGTAATGGTTATGCTAACTGAGGAAGGGACGTGAAAAATTATAATAAAATAACTTCTGTCTATATTTCTGAGATGAGTTATTATAACTATTTATACTATTTACATTATTTGGACTGTTATTCTCATCTTTACTACCACATTCACAATGTTTTGGCCAATGTACTCTCAGGCCTTCTTCAAGATCAGTCCATATTTTTGTAACTATTTACACTATTTATATTATTCAGACTGTTGTCCTTGTGTTTATTGTCATATTTACAATGTTCCGGCCCAGCTATGGGCAAATAGTAAACCCCCAAACAAAAATCAACAGTACATTTTAATAGTAAAATGATTAACAATACATTTTAATGGTAAAATGACCAACAGTACATTTTAATAGTAAAATGATTAACAATACATTTTAATGGTAAAACGACCAACAATACATTTTAATGGTAAAAATGATTAACAATACATTTTAATGGTAAAATGATTAACAATACATTTTAATGGTAAAATGATTAACAATACATTTAATGGTAAAATGACCAACAATACATTTTTATAGTAAAATGACTAATAATACTACAGCCTTTCTCAGATTCAACAAATTCAAAATACTAACAAATATCACTTGATGAAGGCTAGAGAATACAAAAGCCAAAATGTTGTGAATTTGACAGTACATATGATGACAACAGTCTAAACAAAGTTAAAAGTGAAAATAATAAAATAATTGTTAACCACGTCATTGCTTTTTTTGTCTCAAGAGCTGACAATGTCTCCCTCCCAGGCAAGGGACAGTGTGTGCATGAGTGGAATTTTTAGATACGTCTGAACTCTCTCTCATATCTTGTGTCCCCAGATGATTGGTGGAAAGATCGCTTGCTATGAAAGAGATGCATTTCTCATGCTTCTTTGTGGCACCTCTGCACCAAACCAATATGAATTCAAAGATTTCTTTCTTCTCGGTTGAGAGAACTTATTCTTCTTTCGCCATTAACCCCAGAAGGAGGTTAATTGGGTCATTGATGTGCTGAGCTTGCCTCCATTGCCTTACATCTGTCGTGATTGTGTACTTGAGTCTCTGTGAATGACTTCTTGGTTTGCTCATTATATGGCATGTCTTGGGCCTTTTAACCTGGTGGAGTTCATCTCTCTCCAGGTTTAACCACAGCTGATGTCCTCCAATTAGGTGACTCACCTTGGTCACATACACATGGCAGATTTTAATTTATCTGAGGAACCCTTCAGCCCTGGTCAGTGACCTGTGTCAAGGAGGGTTCTAGGACAGTTGCATACTGGACATTTGTATCCCGGACAATTGCATACCAGACAATTGCGTACCTGGACATTTGTGTACCTGGATAATTTTCTGAAGTATTTAAAGGCAATTACCTTAAATTTAAAATCAAAAAAATATAGATAGTAATCATAATTCTTTTAAAAAGGAATAAAATATAAAAAATTAAAAGTTTATTTTTGTTTAAAATGCAATGACAGATTAACAGAGCTGCCAGATTGCTCTACACATTACCAGTAGGTTTTTGTTTAATCACCATTTTTCTTATAAGAGTCGTGGCTGCAATTTTCTTCATCCACAAATATTTTTCCACCAATGTTTGATTTTCGGAACTTAGTCATGGGTTCCAAATAAAAATATAATCTATAAAACCCAGAATCTATTAGATGTTTGTGTTACGCACTGCTGGAGTGAACTAAAACTGCTAGCTTAATTTTCTCTTGCTTTAAAAAAGAATTCTTCTCTCTTTTTTTTTTTTTTTAAATTATGGTAACTACCTTTCTGCTTGTTTAGAGTAACTAAAGGTGTCAGTGTGCAAATTTCTATATTAAAAAACTCTTTAAACAAATTTTTTCTTTTAAAATTTATGTTAACTACCTTTTTGCTTGTTTAGAATAATTAAAGGTTGGTTTGCAATTAGCAACTCTTAAGAAGAGAAAGTATGGTAACTTCAAAAAACTATCAGAGGTACGCAATTATCAAGGGACACAAATTTCTGGTATGCAATTGTCTGGGATGCAAATGTCCAGTACGCAGCTGTCTGTTCACTGTTGAGGAGGTCCTTTGTCCAGCAGTGCCACATTAACAACTTTGAGCCATCACGTAGGAGATTTTGGAGATGGTTGGAGGACCAGTGACCCAAAGGTGAAGCGCGCCAGGCATCTAAAGTACTACCTCTATCCAGAGCACATATACATATATATATTTTACACAGGATGTCAAAGTTGGTTAGACAACTAGTCATAGTGAACAGTTAGAGAACTTAGTATGCCTTCTAAATTAGCTATGGAAAGATGGATTCATGCCTTTCCCTAGCAGCTTTTATGCAAAAGTAAAGGTAACCATCCATTAACTCACTGCCATAAATAATTATAAACATTTTCCCCTGACGATATTTTAAAAGCATAGCTTTGTTAAGCACAAAGCTAATGACAGAAGAATAGAATACGGTAATGTTGCGTCAATCTGCCTATAAAATCAGCATTTGAAATAGAGGCCTTTAATTGGATTCGACCTCTATAACTTTGGTAAATACACCGTCCAACGAGAAGGCGGCATCACAACAGAAAGAACTTCGCGTCTAAGGGAGATAAATCAAGCTGCATAATTCCGTACCATATTTTATTTTTATTTTATACGAAATAAATATCTATCACGTCTAGCAATGAATAATATTCGACCATCGTTTGGCAAATATTCTGAAAAAATAACTAATATTTTCATAAACACCCTCATCAACATTTTAAGAATAGCACGGGGATGTGTAACCGTTTACGACTCGCATGGCTCATCATAAGTTGGTCTGCACTAAAAAACATTCAAAGTAAATTATTTAATTTCTTGTTGTAGAAAACACAGTTTTCGCTACAGAAGACTATATGAATAAACTAAACATCACCCTTGAAAATGGGGAAAACTTCTTTTCTTTAGAGAAAAGATTTTTTTCTATAAAAACTGAAGTCTTGGTATATTGATTAAAAGTAAAACACACTCATGCAAGAGATCGTTTTAATTCTTTTTTTTTTTTTTGACTATGGAAAAAATATTTTTTAAAAGAAAAATATATATATATTTCCTGTCAAGAGAAAGGAAAATTATTATGTTTCATTATGATATGGCTGTAAGCCAAGTATCTGCTAAAAGCATAAAGGTCTTGGAACAAACATATGGGGGGGGGAGTGATACAACAGTAATTAAAGATCCAAATTCAGAATTTGTAAACAAAAAATATAAAAAGTTGCCACCTCTATTAGGTGTTACTTACTGTTACATTTGCATACAGTTCATATGTTAAATATAATTATTTAATGGTCAGGGTCAGTGCAAGGATCTCGTACCCTTAATCTATGATACCCCCACCCCTGACTCTACTACATCTTAATTTTATAAGGTAGTATTCATATAAAATATAATTTTTATTGTAACATAATTATGTACAGTATGATTCCAGGATGGAGAATCATTGCCTGCCTAAAATTTTATTGTACGGCGAGCTCTCCATTGGCTAGTGTGGCAGACGAAATCTAAGGGAAGCAATTTTAGCTAAATGTGTGCCGTAAATATATTTGTAAAAAATTCAAAATTGGGAGAGAAATTGAAAAATCTGGCCTTAAAAAGGGAGGAATATGATTTTGTTTGCTATTTTGTTTTATTAATATTTACACACACACACACTTATTGAAGTGACTTTGTCTCCAATATTGAAGTTCTTGAAAAGGCGAAGATCACCAGCATTGAGGCTGTTCTGTGCTGATCATGTTTCCAGGATGGAGAATTATCGCCTGCCTAAAATTTTATTGTACGGTGAGCTCTCCACTGCCTATTGTGGCAGAGGGGCACCAATAAAGCAATTCAAAGATTGCCTAAAAAAATCTTTTGTTGCCTGTCACATTAACCATTGCCAAGGGTTAACCCTAGCTGAGAACCGTGATGCCTGGCATCTCACCACCAACCATATTGTCTTCTTCTTTGAAAATACCTGCAGGGACGCTCTCATGAACAAGAGACAGAGGAGGAAGTACTGCAATGTTATGCCATTGAGCCCAGGCCAGACTTTTAGCTGCAACTACTGCGACTGAGTATGCCTGTCCCTCATTGGACTTATCAGTCACAAACGTGCCTGCAAGCGATGTGTACAGACTCCCTCATGATCTTCCTTTTGCAAAGCCAAGCCATGATGATGATGATGATGATATATCCTAAAACCTATGAGGAGATACATAGCAGTTCAGTTTTCCAATGTAGCTGCTATAGCTTTGTCTACATTAGATAAAAGCTCAAGTTCAAATTGGATTGTTGTAAATTAATTTTCAATTAAAACTATTAAGGTTATGGGATATTTTATGAATTAAATTTTATCTGATAAGTATTTCATTAGATTCCTTTTAAATATAAAAAAAGTTACAATGGTGTTACCAGTTACCTGTCAATTCAGTCTAATGGTCAAGTAGTTATTGAGCCAATTTTCATTATTCAGGTTATAAAAGCCTGCCTAGATTTAGAAGCATCTTATAAAATAGCTAAAATATGGATCACCAAAAATGACAAAACCCAATATTATCCACAATGGCAAAAGTATATTTCCAACATTAAAACATCAACATATGAGCAATACTTTAATTTAAAAATTAGTAGGAGATCTACCAATCATGCTGTCTCCATCTTTTAAAATACCTGCAGGTCCGCTCTCAGGGATAAGAGGCAGAGGAGGAAGTACTAAAATTCTATGCCATTGAGCCCAAGTCATGATAAATTATATACAATAATGAATCACATACAATATAGTTAAACAATTTGAATAGAAAAATTGAAAAAAAGGATACACTGTATCTAAATACAAATTAGAGACATATCATAATAGATCCTTCCATTGTAAATAAATCAACAATGTTTTACAGCAATTTTTAACATCAACTTTAATAATTTTAAACATATTGAACATTATGAATAAAAAAAAATATGGATATAATGTATTTTCAAGACTTAGCATGAGCGAAACAAATTGACAGATTTAGACAAAAAAAAATCCCAGAATGATGTCAAAATCCACAAAAATGTTTTATCCTTTAATTATTCAGTTGTGTTTAGTTTAATTTGAAATCTATATAAATGTAGGTAGAAAAAAAGCAAATGTTGATTAGATAGCAAGGGTCACAAAACATTGCCCAAGGCCCCCAATCAGGCTTGACGTCTGCGGGTTTACAAATAGTATGCACCGGCCCTGATTATGGGAAGGAGATAGAAAAGAATATTTGCTGTGACAACCAGACTGGCCAACGCTGCTATAAATAAATATTCAAGGGAGGTAAATCAGATAAGATTAATTTAATTGAGCATATCTATCTACATATAAAATTCTTTGACTTTCATCCATCACACCCTCTAAAATAGCGATACATTGACCAATCAAAACCAAATTTTGGGAAGAAGTGCAAACAGGTAATAAATTTTCTTTAATTTTTTGGAAAAATTAAAATTTAATAGTTAATACTCCCACTATTTTAAAAACTATTTAATGATTAAAATAAATACTTATTTAATAAAAATGCAATATTGTTTTTTGCATATCTTTTAAGTTTTTATATACAAGAATCCAATTTCCTGTTTGCCCTGCATTTGTCAAAACTATAAACAAATCACAAGGTCAGATGATTCAAAAAGTTAGAATTTGGCTCCAGAAAGAAATATTTATACATGGCCAGTTGTATGTTGCACACTCAAGAGTAAGAAATCCTAAGAATTTATTCTTCAGTTAAAAAGGAAAAAAAGAAATTTTCTTAAAAAATATTGTAATATTAAATTACAGAAATTATTAAAGTGTGAAGTCAGGTTTTTATCAAAGTATTTTTCCAACCAAATCAGCTTATTCATATTTCATCGATTGGTTTGCGGAATTGAATGGAATGTAGAGTTTGTAAATCTTGACAAATAAATGTTAGCAATAACTTAAACAATACTAAATACTGTGAGGATTTCAACACATGTAATTCTAGTAATGTAAAAATCATCAAACTGTATTGTTTTTTTTTTTCTTTAGGATATACCTTTCTGTCTGTTATGGTGAAACACACCTATTCTATAGTTAATAGACTCTCCCACCTAATATAAGTAGGAGCAGTAATAGATACGAAGGTCGGTCAGTCAGTCAGTCAATGTCAGATGACAGTCGAATATGAAAGTATCAGCGACCACAACTAGATTTCTCTGCGTCATTACCTATTAAAAAGAATTTAAAAAAGCTTAAAAAGAATTTGCACTGTTGTGATTGGCTGTTGGTCAATCTCCAATCAAATGTGTGACTACGGGGTATATTTATAAAAGTCAGTGTTAACAAGCATTTTTTAGAGGGCGTTTCAGAGTCTGATCAGCTCTGAAGGGGTCGATTTGGTGAGGTCAGTATGATGTTTGAAAGACCCGAAACTGCCCAATGATCCTTTTCTAGAACATCACTGACGAGGCCCTCTAGCGCTAAAAGAGCGTATATTCAAAGCATTATATCAAGTTCCTAACGTTTTGTACGTCGAACCTATTTTAGGACTGACTTAGTACAAATACAATCCTCTACTGCGAAATAACTCCACAACACTGTCAAAAGCAACAACCAGAAATATTTGCCTGAACAGTTAGTGTTACTGTTGAATGAAATTTTTAAATATCTTTGACAAAATTTTTTAAATATATTTGTGCCTACAAAAAAACGGTTTCAAAAGGATGATTATTTTTATCTTGGAGAATTTAGGAGTGCCGTTAAAATGAACTTGGCAATACTTTATGACCTGACATATTTGATAACGTTAAACTTAAGTTGAGAGTAAATGAGACACTAATATGATGCATAATGGTGAGAATAGCTGTTTCCATACAGGAAAATTCAGAATTCTCTTAAAAAAGTTTTTCAAGAAAATATAGTCCTGGGTAAACTACATTTGGCAGCAAGGCCTCTGATCAAAAAGTTTTGAGATGTGTGGAACCATCTGTTAATTGCTGTTGCTTCCAGATTCACCCTATCCTGTGATAGTAGCACCTGTTAGGGTCCTAGCTATGGGCAAATAGTGAACCCCCCAAACAAAACTCAAAACACTACGAAAGTATAAAAAATACCAGTTACAGATTTTTAAATAAAAAAAAAAGTAGTCAATAATACATAATTAAAACATAATGACTAACAATACATTTTATCTGTAGCGGTTGATATTGTTTTTGTTTTTTTTTAAGCATTATGCCCCGAGCAAGGCGTGAAGCCACTAGGATACACGGGGTTGCAGAAGATTTGGAGCGAGAGCAGATAGGAGTGATAGAAGAAAGGATGCGGAGAAGGATAGTGGATAGATTAAAGTAACTGGAGATGTCGATTGACATTACATTTGAATAGTTGGAGATAATAGCTCTCAGGGAAACAGTAATTGGGAAGGCGAGAGGTGCGAGGTATGAAGCTATTAGAAGAGACGGCTACATTTAAAAGTTTCTACAGTGTAAGGGTGAGATCGGGATGCCAGCCTCGTAGGGCGCTTGAATTCATGGAGTCTGGGAACCAGTGAAAGCAGCTCAATGTAGCAATTACCATGAAAGTATTTGTAGAAAAGACAGAGAGAGGCAACGGCACGTCTGTGAGAGAGTGACTATAGACGAGACACCAGATCAGGGCCAATTATATTACATATCCATCTCTGGATCTTGTCAAGAACTCCGAGGTCCACTAAACAAAATCAAGCATCCAACATAAAAGAATTCTTTTATGACATAAGATTCTACAATTTCTTAAAGAACTCAAAATGTATTCTAAAATATAAGTTCAACAAAACTACAACATGAAACACATCTAAAATGAGTAGCAATACATTTTATAATAAAATGGCCAACAGTACATTTTACCTGTAGTTGAAGGCATGCAATTTCATCCCAAATATAGAGATTTTGGCATTAAATAACCTGTAGAGGTTGGTATGCTTCCAAACAAACTCAACTAAACAACCAACATAAAAGAATTCTTTCATGGCACTAATCCATATAATCTCCTACAATTTCTTAAAGAATTCAAACTGTATTCCAAAATATAACTTCAACAAAACTACAACATAAACATATCACCGTCTCTAGTAATTATGCCCCCTCCCCACAAACATGTATATGCACAAAAGCTGAGTATCTGCAACAACTAAAATGGATAGCAAATGAAATTAGAAGGGGAAAATAATATCATCAAGATGTTGACTTTCCACTCAGCTTTAAACAAAAGGTTAGAAAGGAAACTGTAATAAGGATTGACATGATACTAACAAGACTGATAATGGGACTTCAATACTAAAAACACTTTGTTTTGCCATTAGTACAATCAACGACTTTGCTTGTATAATTGGCTATGAGTTGTCTTTACTTTCCTTTAAGTAACTCTTGGGCACGTCCATTCGATTTCCTTAGGGACACCCAACAGGAACTCCCATCATTACGAGAAAGAACTTTGACTTGAGAAACTTATTTTCTTGGTGTATTTGATTTGTTTAACAGCACATTAAATCCTCTATAGATTATTTAGCACCAAAATTTAATTTTCTAGGGAGCTTTAAAGTAATAAAAATGTATGTTATTCTGCTTTCACAAGTGAATACATGGTAGTCATAATGCTGACATTCCACACTACTTCAAACAAAACATTAGGAAGGAAGCTACCATTAATACTGGAAAGAGCTATAAGAGCTATTGGACTTGAGAAACCTATTTTCCTGAAAAATTGTTTTAAGAGAAAAATTTTATAAACTTCAACCAAATTCAATTCTGGCTTCTTGGACAATGAATGCATTGTAGGGAAACAACGAATATTACCATTACCATATGTGTGTCTAAACTTGACAAGGCTGTTTATTTATTTCTCTCACACACACACACACACACACACATATATATATATATATATATATATATTATAATGTATTATAAAACACAGATTGTGTGTGTGTCTGTACGTTTATATATTGGATCGGATTTCCTACATTTTTCAACCGATTTCAACAAAACTTCACAGGACTACGTAAAATTACCTTGCGGTGGTTCTAACACTGCCAAAAATTGGAAAAACAATTGTTTTTGCATGAAATCAATTTGAAAACACAATTAAGAGGCATCATGAGAATGAAAGGGGGACAACTTATATCGAGTAATAATTATTATAGAACCCAGGTTGTTTGTGTGTGTGTATGTGTGTTCGTTTATATATGGGGTTGGATTTCCCACATTTTTCAACCGATTTCAACAAAACTTC
>OZ010609.1:30150061-30267561 GCA_963932145.1 Acanthosepion lycidas | reverse complement strand
GGTCGTGTGTAACATCAGCATCTTAATTATGCCATTATTTTCTCTTTGGGTTACATGTGCTGTCCATTTTAGTTGTTACTGCTGTTGGTAGTCCTCAGGTGATGTGGTTTCTGGTATTGGTCTCTTTTATTAAATGTCTTAAAATTTCACTTTGCATCTTTATGAGGCACCCGATAAACCAGTGGTGTCCAGACAGAGCAGTATGCCTCATATATGCAGTGGGAGAGGATGGCAGGTGAAATGGAATGATTGATAGACAATCAAAGATTTAGAAACAGTTTTAAAAATTCATATGCCAAAAATAAATATGATTTCAAAATTTCAAATATTGTTGCAGATTACTCGTAATTGCATACATGAATCCCAGTATAAATAATTATTGAGCGATTTTATCATTGTGATATTTTTGCATTATATCAAATATTAAGAATATAGTAACTAGGGTCCACAAATTGGAGGAGAGAGTTATCAATGATAATGTTCTGACTTTGAATCTGCAGTTATTTCCCTTTAACCCTCTCTCTGGACCTTATTCGCTATAGGGCTGCTTGCAGCTTTTCACCGGGACTTCCCTTTGGTGAGGCACGAGCAAATTTTCATTCCAAAAATGCAGCCTGGGGAGAAAAAAAAAATTTGGTAACCACTACAGCTGATCAATTTTATCTCAGTTACCACTGTCTAGCCTAAATCTGTAAAAACATAATAATATTCCTTACTCAAACAACATTGTTGCATTTGTAAAATTTTGATAGGTTACTTTGAATATTATGCTTAAATACTCTAAAAACGTTTTTAGTATATCTGAAATGTGGAGGTGCATATAATATTCCGTCAAATAGACTAAGTTGTTTAATTTTTTCTTTATTTGAATTTGTAACATGAAATTAGTTGCATGCAAAAAGAAAAATGGTTGCCTTTTTTCACTATTTTATTATTTTTGCTTTTTATCCCAACACTCTGGCTTTATACAATCTTCATTATTAATATTATTTTATTACTAGTTTTATTCCATCTTATTATTGTTGCTTTTTTATCCCAACACTCTGAGTCAATACAGACTTCAGTAAAGTTTAACCTTTCTGTCTGCAAATAAAAAAAAAGTTTTTCAAAAGAGCATATTTCCCCTTGATACCACTGTTACTGTATACTACCAAGGCTCCTTTGCCAATGTTTATTTACAATATTATAAAAATGTGTAAACTAAGTACAATACAATATTTATTATTTGTCATTTTATAAAGAAATTCTTATATAAATAAATTTAAAAAGAAATCTTTTTATTCCAAAATTCATAGAATCTGCGAATCAACTACAATAAAATATTTATTATTTAGCATTTTATAAAGAAATTCTTATATAAATAAATTTAAAAAGAAATCTTTTTGTTCAAAAATTCATAATGATCTGCAAATCAATTACAATTCAATATTTATTATTTGTCATTTTATAAAGATCTATAATTCATTATTTTCTAAAATAAATATTTATGACCTATAAAACAAGAAAATTTAAATAAACATGATTTTTCCAGTTATCACATATTTCTTTCTCAAATTGTATCTCGGATTACTTTTTGTTTTAATCTTCTAATTACTTTTATAGTTGTGATCTTGGATCAAAAGCACCTAATCTATAGAAATGCAGGAATTATGAAACTGCAGTAATTATAGGTTACCCCACTTCCTACTCTTTTCTGAAAAACATAATTTTTTTTAAATTTTAAATCATTGCTAATTTTTCTAAAAATGCCTAGAATTCTGCCAATAGATAATTTATTGTCAGCCAAGTACTGACTGATGAAGAAATCTTAAATGAAGATGGAGTTGTTTTCATACAGTTGTTTTCTTTATAAATTTGTGAATAATAAACATTGCATTGTGTTAGTTGGTTCACATAATTTGAATGTTGTAAATATAAAATGTTTCTTGTCAATAAACAATCTAATGAATAAATAGCATTTAATATTCTTCTTGTAAATTCTAAAGAACAAAGAAAATGTATAAATTCATTTTTATATGTTTCGGTTTATTAAAATTCTAATCAATACTTTTTAAAACAATAAACATTGCAGAGGAGTGAAAATAGTTAAAATAATAGCAATGTCAAGGGAAAAACCATCCTTTTTGAAACAGTTTTTTGTGGGCACATAGGTTAAAATTTACCCACTCTTCATTATTACTATTACTAGTTTTATTCCATCTTATTATTGTTGCTTTTTATCCCAACACTCTGGCTCTATAGACTCTTCATTATTACTATTATTTTATTACTAGTTTTATTCCATCTTATTATTGTTGCTTTTTATCCCAACACTCTGGCTCTATACACTCTTCATTATTACTATTATTTTATTACTAGTTTTATTCCATCTTATTATTGTTGCTTTTTATCCCAACACTCTGGCTCTATACACTCTTCATTATTACTATTATTTTATTACTAGTTTTATTCCATTTTATTATTGTTGCTTTTTATCCCAATACTCTGGCTCTATACACTCTTCATTATTACTATTATTTTATTACTAGTTTTATTCCATCTTATTATTGTTGCTTTCTATCCCAACACTCTGGCTCTATACACTCTTCATTATTACTATTATTTTATTGCTAGTTTTATTCCATCTTATTATTGTTGCTTTTTATCTCATCACTCTAGATCAATAGACTCTTCATTATTACTATTGTTCATCTTTCATGTTTTTCTTAATCTAGCATAAACCCATTAACTGCTTACTGTAGCTGGTGTTGCAAAATAGTTACTGATTTAAGTACTAACCTAATTTGACATGGTTTAACTTTCATGTTCAAACAAAATTCTTGTATTATATTCTCCAGTCAACTTGTGACTTTCATATTAGTCCATCATTAGTTTTGTTTAGTAACTGCACAAAATAGCATTCATCAAATTTATCCTCTTCTCTATTTCAGGTTATTCAATAACAAATTTATCAGATCCAGTTGTCCTTACATTTCAAACACCCCATGTTGACCACAGCTTGTTACGAGCTGTCTACTGGGATTTCTACAGCAATAGTGAGTGATTATATTTCTATTTGTATTTCATTATTTTTATTTCAGTATAGGTATTATTACCAAAATGGTAGACGGAACAGCAATTAGGAGGAATAGCAAAAAAAAAAAAAAGATAAACCTTACTAAAACATATTAGGTTGGTGCAAAAATAATGTCGTTTTCTCACATATTAAAATATGTGAGAAAACGACATTATTTTTGCACCAACCTAATACATAGGGCAGGAAGTTGTGGAGATCCATGATCGTCCACGTCCTAAAGGGACATGGAACATAGAAGAAGAAGAATTGCTTAGAAATTTGTTTGTTTACATTTTGGATACAAAAAAAAAAAAAAATTAGCAGTTATGGGCTTCAAAAGGTTCCAACGGGAGATGTGTATTTCTTAAAAAGGGTAACTGAAGTCCTTCGTGGCTGAGCAGTCTAAAAAGGGACAGGGAATTGAACATCATGTCCTGCTACCTCTTGTGAACATATGTGCCCGACACTGTCTCCTTTGGCTTTTGAAGTATTAAGTTGGTGCAAAAATAATGTCGTTTTCTCACATAGTAACATATGGGAGAAAACGACATTATTTTTGCACCAACCTAATACCACTTTAAACCACTAGGTGTTAGGGGGCTACTTTGAAGGGAATGATGGAATGCTACATGTTTGTGGAATGTGAGGGCCAGAGAGCAAAAATATTCCAGCCACATCAAGACTTCTCATTTTGAGGACACCTCAGGCACCAAGTAATGTCTATGGCCCTTGGGGAAAGATATTGCATGGGATGACAGCCGCCCTGAGATTCAACACAGTTCATACTCCTACCCAATCTTTTGAACAGGAGTAGAGGTTTATCCATTTTTTACTGTTTCGGATTGGGTTTCCAGTTCCTTCTTTTAATTCTCTTTCACTCCAAGTAGCCCCTTATGTCTTAGTGGCATTATCACCTTACTTGGGATCAACTGGTTAAAAAAAAATTCTCCAGGCCAAAGTGCCTCGCTTGAAAAATAAATGTAATCACTTTAATTTAGGTACCTACACTTTTTTGCAGGAAAAAGGCATAGCATAATGAAAATGCTAGAAACTTAATAAAAACAAATTTTTATCATCAAAATGTTTGTTATTATTAAGGCAAAAGACCAAAGTATTTTTTGATTATTTTAAAAAAAAATTTTAATCCATTTATAGCACGTTCGAAATTTTGATTCAAAATCTTGTTTTGTTTACATCATTGAACCCAGGTAATAATTAGAAAATACTTTTTTGCCACTTTTTTCTGGTATTAGGTTGGTGCAAAAATAATGACGTAATAATGTCGTTTTTTGACGTATTTTTTAACGTCAAAAAACGACATTATCACGTCATTATTTTTGCACCAACCTAATAAAAAACATTAATTTGGAAATTCTTGCAAAAATCAAACAATTGCCAGATTTTCAAGACTTATTCACAAATGAATGGAATTATTTTTTAAATTTTTTGTTTTAGAAAATTTTGGTAAAAAGTAATTTCCTTTTTTTTTTTTTTTTTTTTACATATGTTACTCAAAATACCTTTCTATTTCCTGAAAAATTTTTTATTAGTTAAAAGTAGGACTCCTTGAAAAATGTAAATCACCAAATTTTTTTTTTTCAAACTTTCACTATTCTAATTGAAAATCTGCTCTGAATAGTAAACTAAAAAAATAACCAAACTATGACATTATTTAATTTGAAAATCTTTTAATTGCAAGCAAGTTTTATTCATGACACTATTGTCTGAAAAAAAATTAATTTTTTTTGATGAATAATGAATTTTTACAAGAATTTTTTCAATTTTTAAAATTTTAATTATAATAATTTATAATTGTTTAAAAATCGTTTAAAATTCTGTATTCGGCTATTTCCTGGATATGATATTGTAATTAAGTGGAAACGAAATTTACAAATCCAAAATTGGAAAAAAAAAAAATTGATAAACGTCATTTTACTATTCTATTTTTAAAATTATTTTTTCACTTTAATTGTTTCCTTTTTCATCTGTGATAGCCTAAACACGTCATTATTATGAAAAGGTCACGTGCTTAGATTGAAAAAATAAAAATGTCTTTTAACTAATGTTAACTAAAATTTATTAACTATTTAATGATTAAACAATATTTTAATTATTATAAAAAAAAAAATCCAAATCAATGTGTTAATTTTCTTGCTTACATATCTTTAAATTTCATCTGTTATTAAAACATCCTGGGTATGACGATAGACTACATCCGCGTCCTGGGTATGGCGATAAACTACATCCGCGTCCTGGCTACGGCAAGGCCTCAGATAATGTTTTCGGAAAAATAATGTTGCCAGCTATACGTTTTTGAAACAATAATGTTGCCAGCTATGCGTTTTTGGAACAATGTTGCCAGCTATACTTTTTTGAAACAATAATGTTGCCAGCTATACGTTTTTTGGTAAAAAAATAATGTTGTCAGCTATACGTTTTTTGTTAAAAATAATGTTGCCAGCTATACGTTTTTTGTAAAAAATAATGTTGCCAGCTATGCGTTTTTGAAACAATGTTGCCAGCTATACGTTTTTATTCCATACAAAATAGTCATTTAAAATTCATATAAACTGGATTTGGCATTAAATAACCCACAGTGGTTGATATGGCATAAAACCCAAACAAACAAACATCTGTTATTAAATCTTAAAAATAATTTAAGAAAATTTTATAGTACTTTAAATTTTTTATAAAGCATCTTCAAGCGTAACTAAAAGTCAATAAAATATTAGATAATTGCTAAAAATATGTTAATTTGTAAAAATTATTTTGTAGTTAAAAACGACAAAAATGGGTAAATTTATGTTAATTCTGGTCTTCCATACTCGCTGTTATCACCTCAGATCTTATCTATACGTCAATAAAGATCAAAGTCAGGACCCGTTGTTAACAAATCGCTTGTATACTACTTTTTTATGCTATAAGTAAGTAATATTAATATTTATTTCAAATCAGATTAATTTAGCTTTAAATTTGCTAATTTTGCTCAAATAATGTGTCATAAATATATATATATATAATTTTTGTAAAAAATTTTAAAACTGATAAATTAAATTTGCTTTGTTTCATTTTACAAATTTCTTAAAATTAAGAAAATGGTCGCTTTTAAGAAAATTTTCTTAAAATTCTTAAATAATTAAGATTGCGATCTATAATTTTTTTTATTTGAAATGCACCAGAATATTTTACTGGAAATAGTAAATTTAATCATTTAGCTTTCAGTTAAAGCTAAAATGAAATCTTCAAGAATGCTTTTTCTTTTCTTTTTTTAAATTCGTTTTAAATCTTAGGTATCGAAAATTTATGCCGAAAAAGTGAAAGTACCTGATTTAATTTTTACCCCAGAATTTATATAAATAAGAGTTATTCCCCTTCCCCTGTGCTGGTGGTATCACGGCTATGACTAGCTTAGTCTGAGAGACCTGTGGCCCAAGTGAAAACACTCGGGTTCCCAACGTTAAAAACTGAACTTCTGTTACCCAGTGGGGCGTCAAGTAAATATCTTATATCTCGATAGATAATATTAATGGTCTATAATATAGATATATATATATCTTCCCTCTTCTTGGAAATATAGACTATCTATTTCCAAGAAGAGGGAAGAATCCAGCTAGAGCTCAAAATATCAAATTATAATCATGGAATATTAGTGTTTGAGACATAATTGACTCATTCAAAGTTTTTGGTTTCATAAAAGAAAAAAAAAACTGGTTTGATAACAATAAAAGTTAGCGTGGAAGCATGTGAAAACATAAATTTTAATTTTAATTCAAATTTGTGTTGTTTTCTTCACATGCTTCCGCGCTATTGTATCAAACAATTTTTTTTTTTTTAGCAAAAAACTTTGAATGAGTCAAGCAATAGTCAAGAAGACTCAAGACAGATAATTTTTAAAAAGAGATAAAGAAAGGCAATATTGAAGTTTGTATGTATGTCTAATACTTCGCTAAAAAAATGTGCATACCCTGATGAAAAAAGGCTACAAACTTGATTAAATAATTTTTTATCGTCTAAATATTTGTTAAAGAGGAAAGACCAAAGTATTTTTTGAATATTTTTAAAAAAAATTTAATCTTTTCTTGCACGTCCGAAATTTTAGCTAAAAATAAAAATCTTGTTTATTTTGATTTTTGAATCATCCAAATTGACAAAATCAATCAAATCAACTATTATTGACTATTTATAAGTAAACGTTAATTTCTCCGTTTAAAAATCTTGTAAAATTCAATTATAATTTTTACAAATGTTACTGTTATCTTAGGAAAATTACAAATTAAGGTCATGTAATTTGAAATAAACAGTTAAAATAAAAACTTTTTAGCGTTTGAACGAAAAGAATTTAAATGTTGCTGAAAAATATTAATTAATGTTTAGATCTTACAATGGTACTTACTTTTAAGAAATAAAAATCCAAATTTGCGTGTTACAACAAAAATATAACACTTTTTATTTATTTAGTAAAAAAAAAAAAAAAAAAAATCAAAATGGCTACGAAGTCAAAATATTCCGTGGAAGAATCTCTCTACAAAAATCACAATGCCCGCTATTTGACAGAAACTCGATATTGTTGACAAATAAAAATCTTTTAAAAATAAAAATAATCGTAATATAAACAATTTGATAAATTTTGATTTTGTTCCCCGAGCTCTAATATCCCTTAAATTTTTTTCAAAATCGTCATAATTCCGTGCAATGACGAAAACTCGAATTAACAATTAAATTATGAAGAAACCTTACCATTTCGGAGTTATCGACAAGAAAAAATATCGGACTTCTTGTTGGTCATTCATCCCCCATTTACTGCCATCATGATTACTAAAAAATAGATTTTTCTTTTATTAGTGACAGAAAAAAAAGTGATACAAATTGATTGTGTTGATTGATGTTTTGTATTGAAATTATTTTGGGATTTAAAATTTGTGTAACAACCGTTTTTGCTTTTTACGTAGAAGTTTAAATTTAGTTCAACGTCCTTTCCTAGTTTATTTGAAATAGTAATTAAAGTAAAAGTTCTATAGAAAGAATGTGTGTTGAATAAATTGTTGGATGAAAATTCGTACAAGGTGAGAGAATAAGTGTATCTTATTAAAGTTTAATAAGATACACTTATTCTGTTTAATAATTAAACAGTTTCTTGAGAGCTGAATTTTAAGTGTAAATTCACAGTTCATTCAGATGTTGTCTCTCTTTGATCGTAATCCTTTGTTTTACTTTTGAAGATGATCTTGAAATATTGATGTGATCTTAAAGTCTTTAAGTATTGTAATTTAATTCCGTTATCAAGTGTTGATATTGATAAAGTTTCAATGAACCCAATGGTGAGAATGAATAATGATCTCAGTGTGAGTTGGTGAGTGAGTGTTTTTTTTTTCCTGCAAGCTGGAAATATGTTGAGAATTAACTTAAAAAGATCTGAGATTGAGCGAATGATTGCTGGTCAGATTCTCACGAGATTTATTTTTATAAAAAATACAAAATTGTGGCACAAGGCCGAAAAATTGGGAGGGTGGGTGTTTAATTGTCTGAGGCTGGTCATCACTGCTATCCTATACCTAGCTAATCCGATTCGCGACCCTTTCACTCGTTACAATATTTAAGGACCCTTCATGAGATCGCTAAATGAGCAAAACTTGACGAAAACAAAATTTTATCGTCTAAATGTTTGTGTTATTATTAAGAGGAAAGATCAAGGTATTTTTTAATTATTTTTAAAAAAAATTTTCCTTCTTTTTAGAACATTCTAATTTTGATTAAAAAACCTTGTTTCTCTTTGAAGAACTAGTAAAATAACATATACAATTTTAGCACTTTTTTTTTTCTGTATGACAGACATTAATTTTGAAAATCTTGCAAAAATAAAAATAATTGTCGGATTTTAATTAAACCTTCAGAAACTATTCACAAATGATAGAACTTATTATAAATATGTTTTCCTTTTTTAAAGCCATGGCAAAAATGTTTTTTTCATATGTAGTTCCCCCCCACCTACCTAATTGTACAAAAACTCTATAATTTCAATTTTGGGAAGATTAGTGATTACATTAGTTAAAAGCACAAGGCTTTGAGGAAACCAAATCATTTTTTTTTTTTTTTTAGTTAGACCACCTCTACCTGAAAATCATCTCTGAATTGTAACATACAAAACTCAATAAAACAAAAATATTTAATTTCAAAAGTTTTTAATAACTTTTATTTATTTTAATGAACATGGACAATATTCTCTGAGAGAAAAAAGATATTTCGATGAAAAATGAATTTTTAAAACAATTATTTGTTATTTCTGAAATATTTTATTATTTTTACATTAAATGTTGTTAATTCTTCTAAAATTAGGGAGAAGTTTGTAGAATTTAATGAATGTTGTTATTAAGTAGATATATATTTACGGATTATAATTTCCAAAGCTTCTTACAAACTAATGAACACCAGTATATAAAAAAAAAATATAATTTGTGACTGTAAATCAAATCTATGGAAGACCAGAAGTATCATGCATGCAATAAAAAAAAGTCACGTGGATTGAGTCTCTGTCTAGTATTTAAATTAAATACTGAATTTTTAATACAATTATTTGTTATTTCTTTAATTATAATAGATTTTTACATTTAAGTTGTTAAAATATAAAATTAGTTAAAAGCCTCATTCATTTTCGTAAATGTCCTTTTGAGATATAAATTTATTTTTGCGAAACTCGTGTCGAGAAGTTAATTTGATTTTTCAATTTCAACTGAGAAGGGTACCTACAAGTATCAGTATCATCTTATGAAATTTAAATTTGTATTTTATGTACATTTCTGATAAAATTTAATAAGAAAGGTACCTATAAATTAATTAGATACCTTTCTTATGAAATTTAATCTCACTCTCAAGTCTTATTTTAATTTCCTTTATAATATATTTTCCATAAAGCATCGTAAGCGTAAAGGTGAAAGCTAAGTACAAAAAAAAAAGTTAGAGCACTGAAAGTTTTTCTTAAAAATAACGAGGTAAATAATTTGTTCACTTAAATCTAAATAATTTCACTTCTCTCCTTCCGTAGAAAAAATTATCCTCACATAAGCTATTAATATGTCATGAAAATGTCTTTCACCTGTCAAGTGACGTGAGATGTTTTATTTTCAAACTACATCTTTTCAGCACAGAAACTAAGTTAAGCTTGTTTCAAAATATTTTAAACATTATAATTTCTGATTTTTTTAAAATAAGTTTTGAAAAACTTATAATTAATTTTTAAAAGAATTTCAAATTGAGATTTTCTTTTTTTTTTTATAAAATGGTAAAAAATGGTTGACATGAGTGATTATCTGTCAATTTTGCTGACTAAAAGAAACAAGATTTTTAACAAAAATTTTGAACATGCTAGGGACGATTAAAAAATGAGCACGCCTTTTACCATTTTTACCCCAAAAATACTTTGATCTTTCCTTTACACAATAAAGTTTTGTTTTCATCAAGTTTGGCACCCCATGACATGAAAATTTGAGAATTTCATGATTTTTTTCCCTATTTTTTTTTTTTTTTTTAAATTTTTATACATAAAAATTTACAAATGATGAAAGGGTGGGGAGGAAAAGATCCCCAAAAACAAAACTGAAATATAAAAGAAACGAACCTGATGTTAGTTGGACTCACAAAAAGAGAAGCTTCTGTATTTTGCGCTAAGAGAGAGGGAAGAAAGGATAAAAGAAATACGACTATGGGGAGAGGGGAAAAAAGCTGATTTGATTGAGATGAAAAGAGGAGGGGCCAAAAAACAAATTGGGAAGGTGGGAATCTCAACATGGATCCTAACAAAAGATGCAACCAGGAACAGGCCAGGAACAATGCTTACTCGCATTAACTAGGTACACAAAAGTGATCTAACCTAACCAGAGGAGGGCTCTACAGGAAAAAAAACCCGATATGATGTAGGTGGACCTAAAAAAGAAAATCAAGGCTAGCCCCGTTCATACAAACCAAGCTCAATGCAATCACCCACCATTCACTGAAGCCTGTCGAGACCAACTGTTTCTTATCAGTTCTAATCTTCATCTTGAGCTGGTGCTCAAAGAATCAAATCAGATCCTGATGCAAAAGATGGCCACCTTGCAATTCTTCCTCCTGTCACCTCATCCAAATCACTATTCGGGCCATGGCCAGCAGCAATAGAAACACCATTCATTTCACCCTGGAATATAGGGGCGACACATTGTCACATGTGTACACACGATCGATGAGCACAAGCTTTTCAGGTGCAATATGAGCCGTCAACTTGCTGACATGGTCCCATAGGGGCAGACCTGAGAACAATGGTAAAAGGCGTGCTCATCTGTTTCCTTCAGACCAAGGTCACATCATTCACAGTCCAGCAAATCCATGTGTAGGCCATGTCATTGAGAGGTATCCTATTCTGAACCAGTCACCAGGCAAGCGAAAACTCAGGATTGCTAGGTAATCCGCCGCTGGCGCCCAAGACCAAAAGGATCAAAGCTCTTCCCCCCAACATGTTGAGCCACTCATGGCATTCTGTTGTCAGGAAAACAGTCTCAAAGTGGTGGTTCCACACCTTTAGGTAGCGCCCCCCCGCTCATGTCCCTTATGCAGGCAATCACACCCAGTGCCTCCAGGAAGTTGCAGGGAGGCGGTCTTCAACAGATTTGCTATCTACAGTAGGCAGTTTAAACATGAGCCCTAATAGGGCTTTTTTTACTAATGGGAAAGGTACTTCTCCAGTTCCTTCCTCGCCACTCTGCAAATGTTGTCATGGCCAGGGAAGCATTTTTTTGTTTTTCTTCTTCTATCTAGCAGGGTCAGGTGAGGAAGAAATAAAAGTGTGAGGAGGAGAGTGGACATTGAACTGGCCGGCATGTACCTCTATTGGTTTTCTTCTTCTCCTTCCTTATCCTCCTTCTTAGTTCTCTTTAGATGAACAGTGAAGCAGAGGCATTCCCTCTTCCTCTATGTCCGATTCTGGTCTTGGCCTCTTTTTGGGTTGTTGCTATTGCTTTTTTGGAAGGTGCTTCTGTTTGCTGCTCCTGTTTTGGGTGCTGCTTCTCTTTGGGTTTTTCTTGTTGCCGCATCTTCTGTTGTTGTTGCTGCTGTTTCTTCTGCACCTCCTTGGGCCCCACCTGTGGTGATGGTGGTGGATGTCGCTTTTTCAGCCTTCTTTTGGTAAGAAGGCATGCTTGTTATCTTTCACCCTCTTTATACCTCTTTTCAGTCACCGTCAGGGGCCTTCTCAACTGCTACTTTCATTGTCTCTGCTGACACCGCCACTGCTGTTACTGTTTTCACCGTTGTCGTCGTTGGGTGGCCTTGAGGTTTGCGAGTCATGCTTTTGACATGTGCCCGAGGCCCCATATAACCAACAGTAGGGCCTGTGCCCCTCCAAGACGACCAGCATCCTTTTATTCCGGCACATCAGAATGTTGGGAACTTCCCCAAAACTCTGGCAAGTCAAGAATACATTACAGTGGCAATGCTGGACTTGCTTGTAACAGCAGTGACATCTTCCACTTGGCCATACTTGGCAAAGAAGGCCCCCCCCCCACACACACACACAGTCCTCGCTAATATCCACAGGAACACCATGTACTGTAATCCTTGTCTTTCGGGTGCCCCCATGTACCCTGTTTGTACTTGAACCGGCTTGGTTGTCAGCACACTTCTGGCCAGCTTCCTGGCCTCCTGCTTGGTGACTAGGAGAATTTCCCATAGTGCAATTTTTAGGCTTTTAAGGGCCTCTTCCGTAGTTTCTCTGCTTCCCCAATCAATTGTCAACTCTTTACGTCAGAGGTCATCAGGGAGATTGTTCATGTGCTTACAGCATTCAATGCCTCACGAATAATGAGGAACTTGTTCCTTTAAAAAAATTCTTCATATTTTGTCCTTTCATTGGCACAGTACACTGCATCTTTTTTCTTTCGGCCCAAGTCGGTTTTTTTTTCACCTCGCTGGTTATCGTCAGAGATTCATCCAAGTCACTCAGTGGCAGCACTAATTTAGTGCTTCCAATGTATTTTTCTTTTTTCCTTTTTCTTCAAAAATCTTTTCAATACAACAAAAAACAAATAAAGAAAAAAGGAGCCAACAAACTAAACAAAATTCAACAAAACTTGGCTATGCCAAAAACAAGTCACACATGAAAACACAAAAAGAATAAGAAAAACAAAAAACTAAAGTGAGGTGCGGTGGGGGGAGGGAATTACAACTTGGTAACCAGTGACCACAGCTGAGATGCCAGTTCAGGATTGATTACATTACAGACCCTTTATTGAATTTTGTCAAGAATCTTGAGATATGTATCTTGATATTATTTGTTTAATAAATTCAAAAAAATAAATTTCCTGAAATCTCTAATATTTTTCTTTTTTGCAGATGGCTTAGGGGAATGGCGAACAGATGGATGTAATATTGTCAGCCATTACAGAAATGTCACCACAGTCCATTGTTATCATCTAACCAATTTTGCCATCCTGCAGGTTGTGATTTTTGCCTTTTTTTCATTTTCTTTGTTTTCAGTTTCTTTTTGTTTTTTGCTCATTTTTTCTTGACCTTTTGCTTCCATTTTTTTCTTGCATATTTTCTTTCTTTCTTTTCAATTTTTCATTCTTTACTTTATCCTTCACATCTTTCATTTTTCTATTTTCTTTGCTTACTTTATTTTTTCCATTTTTAATTCCACTCTTATTTTGTCTCTTTGTTGTTTCCTTCCTGTCTTTTCATTTTTTCTTTTTTTTCTTCTTCCTGTCTTTTCTTTTTTTCTTTGTTTTTTCCTTCCTGTATTTTCTTTTTTCTTTTTTTTTCTTTTTTCCTTCCTGTCTTTTCTTTTTTTCTTTTCCTTCCTGCCTTTTCTTTTTTCTTTCCTTCCTGTCTTTTCTTTTTTTCTTTGTTTTTTCCTTCCTGTCTTTTCTTTTTTTCTTTGTTTTTTCCTTCCTGTCTTTTCTTTTTTTCTTTGTTTTTTCCTTCCTGTCTTTTCTTTTCTTTTTTTCTTTTCCTTCCTGCCTTTTCTTTTTTCTTTCCTTCCTGTCTTTTCTTTTTTCCTTCCTGTCTTTTCTTTTTTTCTTTGTTTTTTCCTTCCTGTCTTTTCTTTTCTTTTTTTTTTCCTTCCTGTCTTTTCTTTTTTTCTTTTCCTTCCTGCCTTTTCTTTTTTCTTTCCTTCCTGTCTTTTCTTTTCTTTGTTTTTTCCTTCCTGTCTTTTCTTTTTTTCTTTGTTTTTTCCTTCCTGTCTTTTCTTTTTTTTCTTTGTTTTTTCCTTCCTGTCTTTTCTTTTTTTTCTTTGTTTTTTCCTTCCTGTCTTTTCTTTTTTTCTTTGTTTTTTCCTTCCTGTCTTTTCTTTTTTTTCTTTGTTTTTTCCTTCCTGTCTTTTCTTTTTTCTTCCTGTCTTTTCTTTTTTTTTTTTCCCCCGTTTTTTCTTTCTTTTGTTATCTTTTTCATCAATAGATGAAAAAGATAACAAAAGAAAGAAAAAAAACCTTCCTATTTTTCATTCTTTTCTTTTTCTAAAGAAGATAAAGAAGAAAAAATGTAGGTGAGGAAAAAATAAAATAAGCAAAGAAAAATGAAAGATGAGAAGGAAAAAAAAAAGTAAAGAATGAAAAATTAAGAAAAAGAATCACAGGAAGAAAATACGAAAGAAAAAATAGAAAATAAGGATCCAGATCAATTTTACGACAGCTTTTATTCTTTATTTTTATCTCGTTAAATATTTTAAGATATGTTTTCTCTTTAAGTATATATCAGCTTGATTTTAAAAAAAAAACAAAAAACAATTGGGAATTAATTTTGTATTTCTTTCCTCTTGATTTTCAGAATTTGACACCAAATCTCCATATTGGATTTATTATGATGGAACCTGTGATTTACTTGGGTAGTTGCGTGTGTGTTCTTTGTACGATGGCCGTCATTATAACCTATATTACCTGTTTCAGGTGAGTAAAGGGTTTGTCATGATATCATCTACATTTACTCAAGATAAAAAATAGTTACTAATTTCTGTCTATTTTGTAATGTTTTTGCATTCTCCACATTCTCTCATAATTATTGAGTCTGATACAAGGCCAGCAAAAAAAGAATCAAATTCATTACCACTGAACTACAGTAAGAGCACTTACACAACTCTGATTTTTGTGGCAGTCAAGTCAACTTCCCCTCTTATATTCCCTGTCAGGCACCTGTCTCCTCACGTTCATGACCCCCAGACTTTATAAGCCAACTTACTCTCATAATACTTGTCAGCCATCACCTCACTTTCATGATTCAAGCCTCTACAAGCTGCCTCCCCTCTCATAAAACATGTAAGACCACCTGTCTCCTAATCTTCATAATACCAAGCCATCTCCCCTCTCATAATACCTGCCAGCCCACCTGTACCCTCACCTTTATGATCCCAGCCTCTACAAGCTAACTTTCCAACTCATAATACCTGTCAGCTCACCAACATGATCACAAACTCTACAAGCCACCACTCCTCTCATAAAACCTTTCAACCAACTGTCATAATTCCAACCTCTACACACACCCCCTTCATAAAACCTGTCAGCCTGTCTGTCTCCTCACCTACATGATCCCAGCCTCTTGAGGCTGGGGCTTCAGAATATGCTGACTGCACCTCTGCAGAGGGGTAAGACAACCCCCCCTCGAGGTTGACAGGCCATAAACCAAACTAAACCAGCCTCTACAAGCCACCGTCCTTCTCATAAAACCTGTCAGCCCATCTGTCTCTTTAACCTGATGATCACAGACTCCTTACGCTAACTCCTCTCATATCCTCAAACATTATTATATTGTTTTGCTGTTTTTTTTTTCTTTCCAGATTCATTCGTGTTCCTAAAAAGATGAAACATTCTGTTATCAACCTAAGTATCAGCATTCTTCTTCTCGTCATTGGTTTTACGATGGGCATCAATCGTGTAGACAACCGTCGTGCCTGTCAGATTGTCGGCATCGGCATCCACTATTGCTCTCTCTGCTGCATCTTCTGGGTGACAATCACTTCCAAGTAAGCATACACACACCATTTTTCTAATTTACAATTTATACCTTTTGGTACCAAGGCTTTTGCAGTCAAATTTAATCTATACCTATCTATAGCAATAAGTCTAGCCTAATGATGAAAAAAAAAAAATTTATTTTTACAACAAATATTTTTCAACATAATCTCTTTCTTTGGCAATGCACATCTTAAAAGTTAATCTTAATATATCTTAACTCAGATATATTGTTCTTGAAAAACCTTTGTCTGAAAAGAAAGTGTTTCACCTCAGATTTAATCTTAGTCAGTTATGTGCCATGCGTGATACATACTTAGGCGATCATGTATCTTTCGATACATGACTGACAAGGCAGATTTTTTCCCACAGTAGGTTGCCATTTCTTTCTGCAGTAGACCAGTCTGTCCTGCTATTTACCCATAGCTAGAGGGAGAAGAAGAGGATTCATACCTTTCCCAAGGGTATTAGCATGTAAGTGAATGTAATGGATCTGACTGGAATTTGAACTTGGCACTCCGATTTCTCAATCCAAGCCGCTATCCATTACGCCTCCTCTTAGAATGTTGTTTTAAAAAAACAATTTCTTTCAAATGACAAGGCTTGATATTTTTTGAATTTTGAAGAAAAAAAATAAAAGTCATTATCATTACCACAGCATGGCTGATCTATTCTCTGGCCTTCTTCACATGTACATTCTGTATAGAAAAATTGCAAAGAGGGAAAGACTTTTTTCTAGTTTCTTTCCTTTTATTATGATGGGCTTTGCTTTGCTTCTGTTTTAGTTAGTATATTGCAGCATGTATTCACCACAAAAGCAAAGTGAGACACACATTGACAAAAATGCATATTTTCAAGAAATTAAATTTTCAACTACATTTTATTGAATTGGAATATTAACAAATAACATCTTTAATATGATTTCCACTATTTGTGATGCAAAGGTTGATGCACTTTGCAAGATTCACGTGAACCTGATGCAATAACTCCACATTGATGTAAATTTTAGCGCATTCACTCTTTATGTGTGCAATCAAGTGTGTTGCATCTGTGGTTTTCATTGAGTACACCTTCTCCTTTAACATACCCCAGGAAAAGAAGCCAATTATTTCTTCATTCGACAAAACCATGTTTAATATGTGGGGGTAAAAAAAATATAGTTAATAAGATTTCTTATGTGTCCAGATTTTAGGGACACCCTATATAATCAGAAGGATTTATTATCCAAGTTCGGTGGAGTAAGTAAGTTCTTGTAATACGGTTGCAAGTAGAATATTTCTGGTTTGTGTTTATGTTGGTGAATGAATAGATTTTTTTTGAAGTTATAAGTCTATCAATAAAGACAATATTTAACAAGCGATAGTGATATTTGAGTAAATTAACTTATCTGTGGTCTTCATGTCTGGAGCAGCTCAATTCTACATGCTCTCCTCGCAAGAGGCCGGCTGAAAAGAGAAAAGGCTCTAAATTCCCCCCCCCCCCAGTAGGATGTTTTTTTTTTTATTTTATGGAATCATGTGAATTACAGATTTTTGTTATTATTTCACATTGCCTGCAAGATCGATACACTTTTTTTTTTTTAAAGTATTGCCTATCACTTCTGCAAAGTAATAAAAATTGTCATCAAACAGAAGAAAATACAAAACAAATTGAAGGTAAAATATGGAATCGCTTAAATTGTATTCTACATATTACCATGAATGGGTTGGTCTGATCAATATGAAAGTATGTCACAGGCTTTTTTGTAAGGTTTGTCAAATCATCCACATTTTCTCTATTTTACAGTATCGGTGGGTGCTATATTTTTCATCAAGGTTATGTCCCAGAGAAGGTCTCCAGATTAACATTTTTTCACCATCATCCTGGAACTGTCCCAAAAAAACAATTTTAATCATCCCTCTTCCAAAATTTTTATACCATTCCAAAATTAGAATGTTTCTTTTAGTTGTCAGATAATAAAAACACAGCTAAAAGCTTTTAGGAAATCAATATTTATTTTGATCCATTCAATATTAAATTGTTTATTTTTGATGCAAGTAGCATAGGGGGGGTGTGTGGAAATGTGTTGCGTAATGGATATTGGCTCAGAATCAGAAATTCCAGTCAGGTTTGTTACATTTATATGTGCATAAATACCCAAAGGAAAACTATGAATCCATATCTTCTCCCTCCATCTATGGATTGAATAGCAGGACAGACTATGTCCTATAACTTTGGTTAGCAGCCACTCTATTGCAGAAAGAAACGGCAATTTACTGCAGGAAAATATTTTATCTAGTCAGTCATGAATCGAAAAAGACATGATCTCCCATGTGTGTTTCACATATGGCACTTAACTGACTGAGTACAGATTGTAACAAAAATGTAAAATATTAAAGTTTAAAAAATAAATAAATACAAAAACAAATTAAATTTTACTGTAATTTTTATAAAAATCAACTTTTATTTTTATTTTGACATTTTGGTTAAATGATCTTGAATAAATTGATGCAAAAATGGTCTTATTAATTCATTTTCATGTTCAGAATAACTTACCAAACTTTAAGACTTGTGTTCTCTGCATTCATTTTCTATATAAAGAATATTAACGCATTCCAACTATTTACAATCAAAACAGTTTTCATTTACAATTACCTACCCTCATATGTTGTGACTAAATATTCATTTTTTAAATTCTACATCATATTTTTAATTTAGTTTACGAGAAAACAGAAAATATAAACATAAATGTTGTTGAGGGTTCATTCATATTTTTTTTTTTACCACAGGCTGACAGAAAAAATATAATTTTCTGACTTTTCTGATTAGTGAAGTAAAATTATTTCTGACAATTAGATCTGAATATCTTTCACATTTAGTGACAAATGATATTAGATGGTGCAAAAATAATGTCGTTTTCTCACAGAGTAACATATGTGAGAAAACGACATTATTTTTGCACTAACCTAATAGAAATATTAAAATTTAAGTCTTTCAACTTTCATTCGGGTTTTGTTCACCAATTGAAAAAGAAATTTTAAATTTTTTTTCTTTCTTGTTTGTGCACACATGTACTCCATTTATTAAAAGACTGCTACGATTGGTGAGAAGTGAGAATTTTTTTTTTTATTTTAAAATATCAGTTGCCTTTAGAACAAATTTGAGTTAATAATTTTGTATCATCCTGATATCGTCACAGATTGATGTTCTGTTGTCCCTGAGATGATGTTAATCTCAGCACTGTCCCTGAGGAAGACCATAGAATGGATTGGCTGAAATGGTGTTTTAGCAACAATAAAAAACTGTTCAACTAGTCTTGGAATACAAGACTTAATTTTTACAGGGAATTTGGTGGAATTTTAGAATCGGCATTACAAGCAAACCTTTTTTTTAATTTTTGTTCATATCAATGTTTTTCAAGCAACAACACACCTAAGAGCAAATAAAAATATCATGGATCACCTAGCAAAATTTTTCAAGGGTATACATTTAAATGTTTTGAAATAATAACATAGACTTTTAATAAATAAACACACAAATATGAACTTAATTTATTTCAATGTTTCTATTCAACTATTTTTTTTTATTTGATTTGGTTGTTATCTTAAATAATAGGGAATTAATTATAAGAAGTTAGGTTTATAATTAAAGTTTTATCTATTGTTATTTGAATTTGTATGCATATTCTTACACTAATACATTTACGCACATATATACGTATATTCACATATATAGATATCATAATTCTTCATTATGTTGGGGATTTTTCTAGACTCGATGAATTACTTAATTATGATTATTCAAACCCCTCTAATAATTTATATATATATATATATATATATATATATATGGTTGGATAGATGTGAGCTTGTGACCCTGGGTTTCACGATTAATTTTTTTAAAAATTTTGGTTTTATGTAGATTGTGTGTATTGGTGTTATTGTGGAAGTGGTGGGGGAAAATAACACCAATACACGCAATCTACATAAAACCAAAATTTTTTTAAAAATTAATCAGTTTGTCTGACGATCGCTAAAGCGTGAAACCCAGGGTCACAAGCTCACATCTATCCAACCATATATGTTAGCTCTATCTATGATATTGAGCACTTTCTAATAAGTACCGCGCATATAATATATAAATAATTATACATATATATATTTATTTATATTTATATACACACACTTTTCATATATATATATATATAGCAGACAAATATGTGCAGACATGTATCTGTGCTTTGTTACTAATATATTAAACCAGTATTTCTCAACCTGTTTAAGCAACAGCACACCTTGGAGCAAATGAAAATATCATAGCAAATTTAGTAACATTTTTAAAGGGTATACATTTAAATGTTATGAAATAAAACCATAGATTTAAAAAAAAAAAAAAAAAAAGTACTCACAAAAAATATGAACTTACTTCATTTCAATGTTTCTGTTCAACTATTTTTTATTTGATTTTGTTATCTTAATAGGGAATTAATTATAAGAAGTTAGGTTTATAATTAAATTTTTATCTATTGTTATTTGAATTTATATGCATATACATTCACACACACACACACACACACACATATTCATGTATATAGCATATTACGGCATACATATATATATATATATATATATATATTTGTATACCGTAACAATATTTCATGGCATTCTGGTGAGGATTGCATGGTACACCAGTTCTCTATCACTCTTATAGATTAAGCCTTCCAAATCATGAATATAAAAATAAAAAAAATTATGTAAAATTTCATAAAAGTTAATAGAGGGTTCAGTTTTCTATGTAAATCTATAAATTGATTCCCTTATGGAAGCCAAAAAAAAAATATGCTCATATTCCCTATTTCCAAGCAGCTACAAAATAGCATTTAATTATTTTTTTCTTTCAAAATTTTTGTTCATACCACTATTATTGATTATGCACTCCCGATTAAAAGTTAAAAGAAAAAACTTATTTTTCTAAATTTTAAGAAATCACATGGTATGAGCGTATTTTGTTTTGGCTTCCATATAGTAATGGTAATGGTAATATTGGCCATTTCCTTATAAGGAAACATTTGGCATTCATTTACAAAATCTTCCTCTTAAAAGATTTTTTCAGGAAAATAGGAGAGCCAAGTTCCCATTCCAGTTAGGTTCATTATATTTGCTTACATGCAAATACCCTTGGGAAAGGTATGAATCCACCTCATCTCATCCACACACACACACACACCATGCTATGAGTTAATTAGTAAGAGTTGTATCACTAAATCATTATCTCCAAAACACTCTAAAAATATTTACTGACTTTAAATAACCTGCAAAAGGTCAATTCAGCCATAGAAAATGAAGCAATGTATCAATTGAAGGGTATTTTTAACTATTGATCCGAGAAAGTAGTTCTATACAACCGAGAGTTTAGATCAGGGGTCATCATACGTTTTTGACCAGATAGCCACTTTTGTTTTACTTCCTCCCAGCGACCCACATTTAAAATATCTTTGAACCTTAAAACTGGCACTGATGCTGTCAATTAAAATGTTAATTAAAATGTATGAAAAGTTAAGAAATTTGGATCAAAGGCATTATCAGGTTTAGAATTTTCCCAAAAGATATATCTAAGAAAATATATTAAATAACCCCAATAAATAAATATATTAATAATAAATAATAAGTACACCAAGTCTAAATCCAGCTGATGCTATTGAACAGAAATGCATAACTGCTATTCAAATTAATAAGGCACTGTATGTAAAGATGATGATTAAAACCAGGAGTAAATTGTCTCAAATTCAAAGAAGCTCTGAAATTAGGGCCCTATAAAAGGCACAATAATGCAGATGCTTGGAAATATATGAAAAGAGTATGTGCTTTATACAAAAATATTGCAATGTCAGAATGGGGTCCTTTTTTGATGGATTAAAAAAGATTTTATTAGAGTAATGTCTAAGTATGCTATCAGGTTGTCAATATACAGCATAAAAATGCCTTGGATACAAAAAAAAAAAAACTAAAAAAACATATCTGTCTATATTTCTGAGATGAGATATTATATACACTATTTACATTATTTGGACTATTGTCCTCATCTTTGTCGCCATATTTATTACAACATTTTGACCATTGTATGCTCCAGCCTTCTTCAAGGACACATGGCACAGTGGATAAAGGCGTTAGTTAGATCCAATGACAGGACCCAAAGAATGTGACTTCAATACCCGCTTAAGGCAGTGGATCTTTCACAGGGAAATTAACAGGAGATAACTGACATCCATTAAACTTGGCATGTGGAACTAGAACAGTCTACCCCAGTGAGCAAAATAAAGGGTTCAGTTCAACAATCCAACCACCTGAAGAAGGCCGGAGCATACAATGGCCGAAACGTAATAGATATGGCAAAAAAAATGAGGACAATAGTTCGAATAATGTAAATAGTGTAAAAAAAACATACAATAGTTAATATAAATAAATCCTAATGAACCAGGTACTACCTACATAGGTTTCACCACATGGGATCATCAGGGTGAACTGGCTCAAACCGGTTCACCCTGATGATCCCATGTTATTTTATCTTTGCTCTACTTAGTATATTGAGCATTCTTTGTTTTAACTTATTACTCTTTTTTTTTTCTGGACGATTTCTTTTACCCTGTTTGGAGTTTTTTTTTTTTTTCCTTTTTCCAAATTTTTTCCTCAGATGCCAAAATGTTTGAAAATTGTGCTATCCAGGTTTTTCCAACCACCATAGTTCAAATAGATTTTATATTACAATAGTTAATATATTAAACCAACTCAAGAAGAAAATATCAAAGACCAATTTTGGCAGAGATCAATTAGGTGGGCCTGATAGTGATGTATAAGTGGTTTGCACACCGACTATCATCAACCTCCCTTTGGAACTCTTCACCGACCCCTATGGGATTGCTCAGACCCTCTTTGATGACTCCTGGTTTAGATACTGCTGAACAGGTTTGCCACTCTGCATGTTATCCATATAAAGGTCTCAATCTGACAAGGTTATTTAAGGGCCCAACTTGAGTTTTCACGTTAATGTTTTAGTTTGGTAGCAATTTACAGTGTTTGGCAAAATGTCAGCTAACACAACTTAGGTTCAATTCCCTTTTGGCCTATACTAAAATTGTTATAATTGATCCATAGACCAAAGTATTTGAAGTGTTTTAGGGGGATTAATTTACAATGAACATAAACAGTTCCTCCCTATTAACTTCTATGAAATTTAATTTTTAAAAAAAAATTTTTTTTTTTTGACTTTCATAATCTGGAGGAGTTCCCTACCTTCTTTGCAACATCACATGGAAAAATTTTCTGCCGCCCACCTGTATAGTAAATGTTCAAAATCAAACAAAAATTGTTTGGTAAAAGTTTGTTACTGGTTCTTAAACTGACTTTATGATGTAGTAAAACATACCAAAGGGAGGTAACAAATAACACTAACTAATGTGGCGGCTTTATTAAAGAACAGAGAAAAAATTTGGTTATAGAAAAATACATATATTAGGTTGGTGCAAAAATAATGTCGTTTTCTCACATATGTTACTATGTGATAAAACGACATTATTTTTGCACCAACCTAATATAATTTAATTTTATGATTAGGGTTGCAAGCGTTAACAAAAAAATGAAACAATTTTTGTTCGTAATTATAAAATTAAAGAAAATATTCACTACTAGCATCTAATAAAAATTCAGCAAATATTTTTTTTGTTATTCTTGGTCTTCCCTCATGTGATTTATATCTGAAAATGTTATTTCATCGGAAGAACTATTTGAAAGTTAATGACTTCTCAAAACTATAAAAAAAAAATACCAACATATTTGTTTGCAGGGATATTTATTAGGTTGGTGCAAAAATAATGTCGTTTTCTCACAGAGTAACATATGTGAGAAAACGACATTATTTTTGCACCAACCTGATATATCTTTTATCAGGGAATATGACCCAATTATTCCCATTTAGCTTCTTTTTTTTTTTTTTTTTTTTTTTTTTTTAAATGCAGGTTCTTTGCATATCTCCTTCAAATATTTGGGGGGGGGGGCTAGCATATGTTGAATTACCTTTTTAATACTCTAAATCCTATATCGGCCACCGAAATTTCCAATTACCCACCATTTTTTGTTCAGTTGCTCATCACCTACCCAACAGTTGAAATCACTGAGGTTGGGAAAACCCTATAGTACAGTGTAACCCGGATATAAGAGAGATTTTCTCTGGTCCCAAATTAGAGCCATACTTACCTAAACAAAATAGACCAAACCCGGATATAAGAGACTTCTTCTCCGGTCTCGACAACTCTCTTATATCCGGGTTACACTGTAATATAAAAGAAAAAAAATTGTTTATTTGTGGTCGCAGTGCCTATTCTAAAACTCCACCAAAGATTACAAGATTACCTTCTACCCTGTGTCATGAAGAGATTTCTGCTCGTAACCTCTTTTGGCTTAAAGCTTCCATTAACAAGAAATGCTAATTAACCTAAATGTATTTTTTCCTTTCTCACAGCAACATGCTGAAAAAGTTTACCAAGGCAGAGAGGCCACCTTCACCCCCTCCAGAGCCTCTGCTAATGCCCCTGCCCCCCAAACCAATGTTAAGATTTTACCTGCTTGGCTGGGGAGTACCACTCATCATTTGCGGAATCACTGCTGCTGTTAATATGGACCATTATGCAGGAATGGAATAGTAAGGCAACATTTATTCCTTTTTATCTTTTTTTAGCTTGATTTCAAAAGATCACTGATAAATGATTGGTTTCTTTGTGTAACAAATCACAGTTTTATTCCAGACTAACTCTTGCTTCTTTCCTCTTGCTTTTTAGACTGACACTAAAACTTTTTGTGAAAAGTGAACAACTTCACTTCATATATATGAATCGTATATGCTAATGATAATGGTAAAATTATCCATTTCCTTATAAGGAAACATTTGGCTTACATTGAACGAGCCACAAGTATTACCCAAGTTAAGTTTTACTTCACTTTCTGGCCTTTGGGTTAAGATCAAAGTGTAGTATCTGTTCTTTTCATCTCATATGGTGATGGTAAAATTAACCATTTCCTTATAAAGAAATATTTGGCGTACAATGAACAACTAATGCATTTCGTCCTTCAGGATTTCATCAGACAAAGTTTATACTTACGTTGATGCTACTATACATGTGTACAAATGAGCAACACTGGGAATTTTAAATTTTAAATTTTTTTTTTTTTTTTTTTTTTTTACTATGTGTTTTGGATAAATAATCTAGCTGATTTCATTTAGATTCTTTTTGTCTATGTTTCTATTGTGTTTGTTATTAAATATGCCACATTGTGGTAATAGAAAATCTACCAAGAATGGTGAAACGTAAGAACCTGGGTGCAAATTTTACTGTTGATGAATTTGGGATTAAAACACTTTCTTAAAATTTTCATCCTAGTAAATTGTATTCTCTTTTAATTAGAGTAGCATTTTTTAAATCTAAATTTTGGTCAGTCTCATTACAGTGAGTAACTGATGCATTTATTGGTGTTGTTTTGTAATTAAATGCATTAGTTGCTCACCATAAGGATGGAAACATAAAAAAAATGAAAACGAATCTAAGAAATCCACTAGATTATATCAGGTTGGTGCAAAAATAATGTCGTTTTCTCACATAGTAAACATATGTGAGAAAACGACATTATTTTTGCACCAACCTAATATACCCAAAACACATGTTTTTTTTGTTTTTTTTAAACAAATTTTTTATTCCCAGCATCTCGTTCGTACACGTGTAGTAGCATCAACATAAACATAAATTTAGTCCAATGAAGTTCTAAAGCATGAAACGCATCACACAAAATCGTTTTCCACTTTGTCATACAGCTTTCTCCTAATATATATATATATATATATATATATATACTACTCCTCCTCTCCCGTCGAATTCGATGTTGAGTGTCAAGCAGATCAGTTTCCAGGAAACTGACAGCCCAACAACAGCACTTGAGAATTGATTATAGTGGTGAAGGAAACCTTCACCACTATAAAACGAAACGTGCAGGGCCAGCCACACTTTTTGAAGGGCCGAATACAGAGACCTGGTGCACTACATGCCACAAGGCCCCCAAACGACCCTCTGCAGTTGTCCTTCTCCTAGACTAGTTGCCATCCAAGGCTATAGAACCCAGTCTGTCCTGCTATTTACCCATAGTTGGAGGGAGAAGTAGAGGAAACATATCTTTCCCAAGGGTATTAGCACGTAAGTGAATGTAATGGATTCGAATGAAATTCAAACTCGCTGGAGTAATGGTTATCGGCTTGGATTAAGGATATATATATATATATATATATATTAAAGACATTTTTTATGTTTAACGTTCTTTTTATAGATACAAGTATTTAAGCAAATGCTCTGTTTAAATACTTGTATCTATAAAAAGAACGTTAAACATAAAAAATGTCTTTAAGATATGGACAAAGTCCGACATTTATTTATTAATGTGTGTATATATATATATATATATATATAAATAAAAAAGAACAGTAAGACATATAATCCTGTGTTCTTATGGATATTTTTTTTTATTTTTACAAACTGCTCAATATACATTTACTGAGTTTTAAACACACATATAAATTTATGTTTGTTTAAAACTCAGTAAATTTAAAAATAAGTTATTCCAATATTCACTTGTAAATGAAATGGAACTAATGCTTTTAATTTAATTATATAATTAAATTTAAAGTTTTTAGCTTCTATTTTTGAAACATGGTTATTACTGTGTAGCAGAAAAAAACATATTTTAAATCAGTTAATTAATAATATATACATCCACATATGAAATCATTGTTTACATTCTCTTTGGTAGACTCCTGCTGATATAAAATTAACTGTTTGTTTCCATACTCACAAAGTTTCAGCCGTTATACACTACTCAAGGATACATGGCCCAGTGTTGGTTGGAGCCAGTGACTCGACCCAAGTTGAGGTGAACAAAAAAACTTAGAGAGTTAAGTTAAAGGGAGATAACTGATACTGAGATATCTGGAAGAACAATCTACCCCAGTGAATGAAATAAAGGGTTCAGCTCAAAATTCCAATCACCTGAAGAAGGCCAGAGCTTATAATGGCCAAAACGTTTTCAATATGGCAACAAAGATGAGGACAACAGTCCAAACAATGTAAATACTGTAAATAGTTAAAATACCTCATCTCAGAAATATAGACAGTTCCTGAAGAAGATCAGAGCATACAATGGCCGAAACATTGTGAATATGGCAGCAAAGATGAGGACAACAGTCCAAACAATGTAAATAGTGTAAATAAAATTAACTGTTTTGCATTAATTAAATTTTACCTGTTTTTGAAGTGCTTGTCTTAATTTTTACATTAGAAGAATTTCTTTCTATTTTCATTAGCAATGGAGTTTGTAGATAATATAAGGTGCCTAGTTTTTTTGTTGTTTGTATGTGTGGGTGGTGGAATGGATAGTGGCTCAGGATCAGAGAGCTGAGTTCTAATTCCAGTTGGGTTCATTACATTCACTTATGCACAAAAATACCCTTGGAAAAGATATAAATCATTCTCATCTCAGTCGGAATTGTGTTGGTAAAAATCATTATCATCTCCAAAAACACTCACAAAAAAATAGGGTTATTCTTACAATGCAAAATATTTTTCAGCGTTAAATAACCCACAAAGAGTTGATAAGCCGTAAAAAACAAGTCAATAAATATTAGGTTGGTGCAAAAAATAATGTCGTTTTCTCACATAGTAACATATCTGAGAAAACGACATTATTTTTGCACCAACCTAATAACAAGGGCTTATGTTATCACATTGAAACACCAGTTCTTTCTCATCCAATCACTAAAGATAATCATCCTTGAGACTGGTCATTAGTAGATGGGTGACCACTTGGGAATACCAGATGCTATAAGCTTGGAGGTGTGGTTGGCGTAATCAAAAATGTTTCAATATTAGAATTTGGAGAGCAGAGTTCCAATTTGTTTTTGTTTTGTTTATATATATTCACTTGCACATTATTGTAATGAATAATGAGTTGCATTAGGACCTGTGCATGAGGATTTTATAGTAAGAAGATCGTTGCATGGGAACAATTCCACTCTCTTGGCAAGTCTTGATCCAGTGGCACGGAGAGCCGTTACGATGGGAGACTGCCAGGCTGCAGTGGATGACCAGAACTTCTTTAGGTGTCACGTCCATACTCTAGGGCACTCCACAGCACTTGCTGCCACCACTTTCACAACTGTCAGATCCACAATTGATCTCTTCTGCTTGTTTTGTCGGGAGTCAGTCTTCGCATGCAGTAGGGCTGATATGGCCCAAGCCTAACTCACCGGAGGTTGCAAACCTGTTAGCTATTCCCACCTGGTTTGGCCGGCCTGTCAAAGCTGTTGCCTGGGTGTGTCCGCTGTTGCATGCGACAACTTCTAAGAGCCACAGGTGAGAGCTGGGTGGCAGTTGAGGACCAGTGGCAGATGAGTTGCCCCAAAAAGGACATGGCGAACATCCCCTACTAAAGGTACTACCTCTCCCTGACACCCCATAAACCCCTTCACATAAACACTCTTCAAGAAGGTACGAAACTACTTCTTCTATCAACTATGTTAACCTTTAAGCCCCCCACATTATTAATATTACTTCCCTTTCCACTGCATTCTTTTTTAAGGCCTCTCAATTGCAGTAACCTTATTGCTAATTTCACTCAAAGGTGTATTCTGTTGCCATAGCAGGATATGACAACACAACTATGAAATTCAAATTCACAGATCAGGATAAACTTTTTGTACAGCAAACGAAGTTACATACAGAGTGATAAAGGTTAATTAGTAAAACATGTATCAGTAAATACAATATATAGTAAAACCCTCCAAATCCAAACATAGTATCTAGACATCCTCAAATTAGGACTCATCTTCAAATCTGAACTTTTGTATTGACATAAATATGAAGCTTTTTCTTCCTCAAATCAGAACAGTACCCTCAATACCAAACATCTCGGATGTTCAGTTTAGAGGAGTTGTACTATATATATCCTTATTTTTGACATACTTTAACTATTTTTAAACATTTCATAAAGTGTTTTAGTTTTTCAAAAATTACAATATTTCTTTAGCACAATTTTTTCATTATTATTGGTTGTCAATTATTTTTGTACATTCATGTATTCAATCTACACTTTAAATAAAAATGAATCAATGTTACAAACCCACTTTTCTATCCTAAACTCTAAAACTTAATAAAAATTTTAAGCTTGCCACAGCAGCCTTTTCTTCCTCAAATCCAAACAGTACCCTCAATGCCAAACATCTCGGATGTTCGGTTTAGAGGAGTTGCACTGTAATTGTTATCTCCAAAAATTCTTACAATCTAAAAATATTTTCTGTCTTTAAATAACATGTAAAAGGTTGATAAACCATAAAAAACCAAGTCAGTCAATAAAAAATAAAATTTCAATTTTTCTGCAAATTTATAACTATTTTTTTCTTTTTTGTTAATCATTTCAGTTGCTACTTGTCCTGGGATCCAGGCCTTGGAGCCTTCTATGGGCCAGTCGCCCTCCTCGTTGGGATCAATCTCATCTACTTCTTACGAATCTCATGTGTCATCCGAGGCTCTACAGCCAACCCGAGTTATTCTGAGGAAACAGAAGAATTGCATGTGAATGAGATTGAACTTTCACCAAACCAGGACCACCACCATCACCATCACCATCATCATCATCAGCACCACAATCCCCACCATCCAGGTTCCGGCCCAGTACCTGGCATCCAGGCTGCACACCCGCATCACCGTGGCACAGGTGGTGGCGGTAGTACAGTAAGCGGAGGACACCACCAACCAGACAACCGTTCGATCCATTCTGATGATAGCAATATCTCAAGCGCCTCCAGTATTTTGGATGAGGAAAGACGTCCAATCACACAGCTACGGGCGTTGGTCACGTTCCTCTTTCTGTTTATCGTCACCTGGGTTTGTGCAGCCATTGCTATTGCCCAACCCCTCAGGTCGATCATTCCCAAACAGGGACTCATTTTCAGTTATTTATATGGGGTGGCCAGCATCGTTCTCGGTGGCTTTCTAGTCGGCTTTTTCTGCCTCCTGCGTGACGACTCACGCGCATGTTGGCGGCGTTTCTTCTGCTGTGAGAAAGTGGAAGACGTGTTTCAGGTTGCACCGACCAACCTGAACCATATGACTCACATCAACGGGCACGTGCGGTCGGGAAGCAGTGTCGACGGAGAATCACTGACAGGCAAGGTTTATAACATTGAGAGGCAGAATAAGACAAAGGCTGTCGATCACCCAGTGAAACAGTCAAATCTAATCCCAATCCAGCCACCCTCATTTACCGACGGTTCTATCAGCAGCGCACACGAAACAAACTATCCAAACTTTTATAACCCACGTCAAAATGGGGTGGCGAAAAAATTCTGGGAAAAAAACCGGCATAACCACCTAAAATTGATTAACAAGGAGATCAATAAAGAGGTAAACGATTTCAATTCTGTGAATCTTAATGATCCAACTAAACGCTATAGCCACTGTACGAGTTCCGATGGAAACACTCATTGGAGCATCGAGATACAAATTCAAGCCAATCCAGAATCCGGGAAGGATGGTAACATTGGTGGACGACAGCAGGGACAGTCCAAGGATCTTGAAAAGACCCCGAACGAGCTCCCTCTGAATGTCCAGAATCCATTATCAACACCACAACCCGTAATGTTTCCTGCATTGCCCTTTGACAGAAACAAAGTCCCACCTGTGGGGGGACCGACATCCCCTGAGACAATCACTGCCAGTCCGTCTTGCAGTTTCATCTCACCGTCTGGCTCCCAGACTCTCCCCCACTGTCATTCACCCGGTGCATCTTCACTGGGGTCATACCAACATTTAAGTGCATTTACCCCTGTGCAGCCAAAACGATGCAACACATTGCCAAAAATAGGTAAACAAGATAATGCCTCAAGTTTACCAAATGAGTATATGTTACGAGATGGTTCTGTTCCACGATTAAGGGACTTTGATGGTCAGAGTGAGACCAGTGCTGACAAAAGTGCTATTATGGGCTGTGCAGAAAATCATGTCCTCCAAGGTTACCTCCCCCCGGAGCCCGTGGGAGGCAGTGCTTATCCAGGTGGAGCCAATAACAACAACAATAATAATAATAATAATAATAATAATAACAACAACAACAATAAGGATTCAAATATGATGGTCCCTGTTTCAGGGCAGACCTTAGTGAATAATACCCAAGATGCAACAGTTGATAAAAATAACCAAACAGCCCCTTATGGACCACACACTCACCCTGACAATAATAAAATATCTTTAACTAGTATTGGAAGCAAGGAAGACCTGGCCGATGTTGACAGCCAACAACACCACCATCATCACCATCATCATCACCACCACCACCACCATCACAATCAGCAACAATCCCCACCACCCACACATTCTCACACAAATAACCCCAGTACACCACACCCATTGCCGGCACCACTAAACAACCATGCCAGTAATCCCTGCAAATATGAATCAGACGATACTAATGGTGGCCCTGGCGGGAGAGGAGGTGGAGGGAGCTGCCAGGGTGGAACTCAGCTGAGCGAGACTCGCCAGTACATGTTCCACGAATCAGATAACCAAATATTATGTGCCAAACACTCGTCTACGACGACGGGCCCGTCTTCGACAGCAAAGAGCCACGACTCTGACCACCACTCGGATCCAACTCATCACCGACGCCATCGGACCTCGCATGGCAGCAGACACACGCGCCTTTCGAAGCAGCACTCTCTCGGCTGGGAGGAGCAGTTCAAAGACCGGCCCCCTAAGGTGCCGTATGCTTATGTGAACCATTCCTACCAGGAGAAAGTTATACAAAAGTTGTTGAAAAAGTGTCAAGAGCAGGGTGGTGGTGGTGAGCTTGGACGTGTTATTGAGGGCAGTGACAGCTCGACAGGATCAAACCTCTATTGGTTTCCACGCTCGTTCAGCTCATATGAACAAAACAGCAACACACGTGGGAGAAAGGTGGAAAAAATGACAGAAGATGGCAATTCCGGGTCGGAGTCAAGTTCCGATTCAGAGAGTTTAGATATCTGGTTACCACAAGGAGAGGGTCTGTCAAGCAAATTTAAAAAAGAGACAAGTGTATAATAATAATAATAATAATGCTGGCAAAAATATTATTTAAAAAAAAATAGAAAATGTTGGGGGAGGTCAGGGTTGTATATTATGTCAAACAAAAACAATTATTATATAAATGTTGGCGATGTTTAACCTTTGTGCCTGCAAAAAATTGGTATGTCAAATGGACAGTTTTTCCCTTGACACTGCTATTATTTTAACTACCTTCACTCCTCGACAATGTCTATTGTTTTAATAAGTAAGAATTAGAATTGAAATGAAACCTAAACATATGAACATGAATTTATAAAAAATATATATAAAGAAATATATAAATTTATATAAAATGCTAAATAATAAGGATTTCCTTAGAGTTGGTTCACATATTTTTATAATTTACTAAATGTTTATAAATTTATAAATAAAAAATGGTTTTCATATTTATTTCTTTATAAATTGGTAAATGATAAATATTTCATTGTATTAGTTTTTAGATTGCTGTAAATAGAAAATTATTCCTGTCAGTCAACAATCTATTAGGTTTGTGCAAAAATAATGTCGGTTTTTGACGTATTTTTTTAACGTCAAAAACCGATATTATTTTTGCACAAACCTAATAATAGTGTTTATTATTTTCGTTGTCAAATCTCAAGAACAAAGAAAATGTATAAATTAACTATCGTATGTTTAGGTTTTATGACAATTCTAATCATTGCTTTTTAGAACAATAAACATCACCAAGGTCTGAACATAGTGAAAATAATAGTGGTGTCAAGGGAAAAACGCCCTTTTGACACACTAGTTTTTTGCAGGCATGAAAATTAAAAATTGCCTGAATGTTTTTGTTTATTGTTTTTCTTTTTTTTTAAAGCAAAATTGGTAATCTTCCCTTTTCAACTGAACGTTTTGTTTTATATATAAACAAACATTTATTTGAAAAAAAAAAAATTGCGTAAGTAATTTCAAAGACAAATTATCTATCTCTGCCCGTATTGGTTGAAATATCTGTTGTTCCCTGTGAGTATATATATATTTTGTGAAAGATACTTTTTTTCTTTTTTTTTTTTTTTTTTCTTAACTAGTAAAACAATTTGAAAATAAAGTGTTGGTATTCATGAAATTGATGAGAAAGGCAACGTTTTAAAAGTAATTTAAACTCTAACTGACTAATTATCACCTCACTTCATTAGAAACAAAAATTTTAATGGTATGTAACTTAGTATTTTGTGCTTTTTGTTAAGTACACCAGAGAATGGAATTAAATCCAAAAATACTATTTACAATTTAATGTTAGTTATCTGCAAAAGAAAGCTGGACAAGGTTTCTGGAAATTTACTAATACAAGAGAAAGTATATCTCATCAAAATCAAACTGTTAATTAATTATTTTTTTTTTTTTTGATTAGATTTTTTTTCATCTTTGTTGCTGTTTTTTTTTTTTTATCACAATGCTTTAAACCCTTCCCTGGCATAGACGTGTATATAGGTTTTTACTGAAAGTGTGTTTTTCAGTCATGGACAAATAAACATGCCCAAAATATAACATTCAAAAATTGGCTAGATATGTGTTTATACACCGATCTTTTCATGACCTACTTAGCTTGAAACGAATCCAATTGTCAACTCATATGTCTGGTAGAGGTGTTAGCCACAACTCTGGTACTTCAAGGTACCTCAGTTTCTTAATTAATATTAAAAATAAATAAAAAAATTTGTCTGAAAATGAAACATTTTTCCCAAAATAATTGGCAGGGAAAGGGTTAAAAAGTAATAAAAATAAAATGTAAAAAAAATTAATTAGTAAAATACTCTGTTTATTAATTCGGATGATTTAAGATTAATTCTATATAATATGTCAAGAAACACTAGTTCCCTGTACAATCACTGAAGTTAAGCAACGTCAAGTCTAGCCATTCCTGCTTGGGCAATACTAGGTTCTGTAAGCAGGGATGTGCAGGTGGTGTAATGGATAATGGCTTGGAATTGTTAATCAGAGCTGAGTTCCATTTCCAGTTGGGTCTGTTATATTCACTTAAACTCAAATACTCTTGGGAAAGCTATGATGCCACTACTTCTCCTAGCTATGGGTTAATTAGTAAAACTTGTATCATTATTATCTAAAAATAATTTCTGTCTTTGAATAAACTAAAAAACGTTGATTAATGAAAACTGTTCAAAAATTAATACTTTGTCTGTGAATTCAGTTCATTTAACGTAGGCATATGTTTATCTTGTGAGATAAAGTTAGTGCCCTGTTTCGTCAAAGTTTACTTCTTTGGTGGGTAAGACTGGAGTGATGTTTCCAGGGTGCAGACTGAGGCGATGGTATATGGAAGCCGTGTGCTGCCCAAACTGCATGCCTCTCCCACACACACACACACCTCTCAGCCATACCAACAAAACCTAAAGGAATACAGAATACAGGAATACATTACATTGTGTGGTCGGCATGGCTGCTGGAGATGTTGTTAGTGTTGACAGCCAAAACATTCAGTCTCTATTTAGCTGTCTCTAGCCCACTCCAGGTTTTTTTTTTTTTTGTATGGATTTACTTCCATAGCCTTTTCCATGTGTGGATATGACCACAAGGCAGCAGAGGTTTAAAATCAGGATTTTCCTATCCACTAGATCTGTGTTTCTTAACCTTTTAGAGCAATGGCAAATCTAGGAGCAAATGAAAAAATCACGGCAGACTTAGCAAAATTTTTAAAGCTTATACATTTAAATGTTATAAAATAAAACGATAGATCTAAAAATAATACAAACATAAATATGAACTTACTTTATTTTAATGTTTCTATCCATAGATAGATAGATAGATAGATAGATAGATAGATATGAAAAGACTGAGAAAGAAAGAAAGAACACGGCTAGGACAGACAGACTGATAGATAGATAGATAGATAGATAGATAATGAAAGGACTGAGATAGATAGATAATGAAAGGACTGAGATAGATAGATAATGAAAGGACTGAGATAGATAGATAGATAGATAGATAGATAATGAAAGGACTGAGATAGATAGATAGATAGATAGAAAGATAGATAGATAGATAGATAGATAGATAGATAATAAAAAGACTGAGATAGATAGATAGATAATAAAAAGACTGAGATAGATAGATAGATAGATAGATAGATAAATAAAAGGACTGAGATAGATAGATAGATAGATAGATAATAAAAGGACTGAGATAGATAGATAGATAGATAGATAATGAAAGGACTGAGATAGATAGATAGATAGATAGATAGATAATGAAAGGACTGAGATAGATAGATAGATAGATAGATAGATAGATAGACAGATATGAAAAATGAACGGAGTTCTAATTCCAGTTCTTAACCTTTTAGAGCAATGGCAAATCTAGGAGCAAATGAAAAAATCACGGCAGACTTAGCAAAATTTTTAAAGCTTATACATTTAAATGTTATAAAATAAAACGATAGATCTAAAAATAATACAAACATAAATATGAACTTACTTTATTTTAATGTTTCTATCCATAGATAGATAGATATTAGGTTGGTGCAAAAATAATGTCGTTTTCTCACATAGTAACATATGCGAGAAAACGACATTATTTTTGCACCAACCTAATAGATAGATAGATATGAAAAGAGTGAGAAAGAAAGAAAGAAACAACACAACTGAGACAGACTGATAGATAGAGAGTGAGAGAGAGCGATCGAGAAGGGGCAAGAAAAAGCTAGCGAAAATGTAACAGATAGATAGATATGAAAAATGAATGGAGTTCTAATTCCAGTCGAGTTCATTACATTCACTTACGTGCTAATACCTATGGGAAAGGTATGAATCCATCTCCTTTCCTTCCAGCAAGACCGAGAAAGTCATTTAGCTTTGGGTGGCCAACCGTCTAAAACAGTGTTTGTAACACACCTACGAGCAAATGAAAATATCACAACACACTTAGCAAAATTTTTAAACGGTATACATTTAAATGTTATGAAATGAAACCATAAATTTAAAACTAATACAAACACAAATATGAACTTATTTAGTGTGAAACTGGTGCTTAGTGTTTTTTCACTATTTCTTCAATGTTTGGTACAATGTATGATAAGCAGACCCTCATTTCTTCTTCAGATGAGCAGAGTCTTTCTTGCTTCTTGTTTTTGATTTTATTTAGAGTTGAGAATCCTAATTCACATAAATTAGAAAACTGCAATAAAACTGTTAAAGCCTAATGTAGGATATTCCTTTTGTTTTGAAATCCAAAATATATCAATAGATACTGTTGAATGTTTCATCCTAAGCTGTCGATCACTAGAAATGGTTGCTAATTCTTCTTCGCATACCTGAAGTCCAATAAAGGAAGAAGCATTTATAAAGGGATTTCGAATCCAATCATGCTTTTCTGTGCTCAATGATGGAAAACAATACATATATATATATATATATATATATGCTGTGACAATATTTTGCAGCACACTTAAGAGTGTATCATGGCACAGCAATTGAAAATCACTGCTCTAAATGGGTTGGCAAGCTCCATATGACCAAATCAGTTCATTTAAGTTTTGCTATTGCTGATAGAAAAAAAAGATGAAAGAAAAACTAGTCAAAAATTAATAAAGAAATCCTTTGAAGAATCCAAGACTTACTAAATATGAAAACAATAAAAATTTAGTCTTTGACAGCATATCATCTTTATGTATAGACAAAACTTGGATACATAAATACTTTCAGAGAAAAAAAATCTATTCAGATTTTAAAATAACTGAAAATGTTTGGATGTTTGAATAAACACTCAAAAGAAATCTAGTTTAGTTGATAATTGACTGTTTGCTTTCTCTTTGCTTTGTCTTATTCCAAAACTGCCAAATTTTAAAACTCATTTTTGCCCCCAAAATTTAACTCCATAGAAATAGAATCTAATGTCTTTGTAAAATATTATATTTTTGTCCCAGACCAATAAAATCATGCAACTTGGATGCTAAAAATAGGTTAATAAGGATGGGGAAGTGATTTATTGGAATTGAAACTAAATTTTTGAGCCATATCCAGATTTTTTAGAACAGAACTACAAAATAGGGAAAAAATTTATAATTGGGAAAATATTAAGGGAAAACAAAAAAAAAAAAAAAAAAAAGATTTAAAAAAATGAAAATTGTCATTAAATTACACAGCAAAATACCTAACGTAGCTGAAAATATTAAAGAAAAGTTTGCACATATATATATATATATATATATATATATATATATATATATATATATAATATATATATGAAATATAGTTTTAAGGTATGCTATATTTATGGGATAAAGTACTCAATATCAGAGATAGAGCAAATGTAAATATAAAAGTGAACATTGAAGTCAACACTCAGAGGCGACAGGCTGTTTCATGCTAAACGCAGTCATCAGCCTGATGATTGCGTTTAGCATGAAACAGCCCGTCGCCTCTGAGTGTCCAATGTTCACTTTTATATATATTTTCCTCACCCAGTAGCATAACTTGGAGTTCCATGCACAATGCAGTCTTCAGATGCTAAATAAAGATTTAATGTTTTAATCAAATTTACCCCAAACCAAGAAGTGAAAGAATTAGAAAACATTTATGGAAGAGCGAGAATAATAGAAGAGCAATCAGAAAGACAATAGATGACAATTGGCATTGCATTTAAATTTTTGGAGATCAAAGTCGTCCAGAAACCATGAGGCAGAAGAGTGTTCCACAAGTGAGAAGTGTGAGAAAAGTAACTGTTAGTTTAGAACTTATGATTACATCTTGCCAATTTAACCGTAAATTGATGAAACCTTGTTGCAAATCAAGTACTGCACTTAAATTCATAAAGTCTAGGAGCGATATTTATTCTGTACAATACAGAAATGTGGCACGTGGCCGAAAAGGGGATTGGGGAAAGGACGGTCTTCTTCTGTCTTAACTATAACTTAGCTAGCCGCAAACACTGACCCAATCGTACGAAACAATATTCCTTACACCAAAACAATACATTCATACGTACCTTTTTTACTGCAACCACCATAATACCTCTTTGTCTCTATGAAAATACTAACTAGTCCCCATATTTACAATTCGTTGTCTGTAGGGGGAGGGGAATAAAACAACAATTCTAAAAACTAGCCCCAATGAGTATTTACAATACCATAGCGAAGAGCTCATCTGAAAAATTACCATGAAAGTATTTATAGAAAAGGCACAGGGAAGCAAATTTATGACAGTGGGAAAGTGACTGAAGCTTAGATGCCAAGTCAGGACCAATAATATTGCTGATTCTTCTTTGACTATATATATATATATATATATATATATATATATATATATGTTCACACACTTTCTCCATCTTTTGAACCGGACTAGAGGCTTATCTCGTGTTTCCTTTTTAAGATTGGATAAGTTAGAAATTGGGCAAGCTCAAAAATTTATTATTTTTACATCTTAGATATTAAAATTAGCAGGTATGGGTTTTATGAGGAAAGAGGGCTTGGAGAATTTGACACTCGCAGGATATATTGAAGGCAAGCGAGACAGAGGAAAACAGCAAATAGCCTAAGGAGTTCATGTAAATGGTTGGCAGAACAGGGAGTAAGAGGGATAGCAAAAAGGTAAAACTTACTAACAGATCAGAGGGCAGGAAGTTGTGGAGATTCATAATCATCCACATCCCAAAGATAGAACATAGAAGAATTGCTTAGAAGTTTGTTTCTTTACATCTTGGATACAAAAATAAAATTAACAGATATGGGTTTCAACAGGAGATGTGTATTTCTTAAAAAGCATAATTGAAGTCCTTTGTGGCTGAGCAGTTTAAAAAGGAGCAGGGAATTGAACATCATATCCTGCAACCTCTTGTGAACATATGTGCCCTACACTGTCTCCTTTGGCTTCTGAAGTACTACTTTAAAGCACTAGGTGTTAGGGAGATACTTTGAAGAGAATGGTAGAAACTACATGTTTTTTCTTTTTGTTTCATTATCAAGGGAGCATTTTATATGTTTAACACTGTTCAGACACCTAAATGTTCCTGTGGAAAACAATACACTGTAAAACATATACTAATAGAATGTACAAACCTCACACACATCCGTAGAAAATTCTATAACACGGAGAACATGAAGAAATTATTTGCGAAAACTGAACCAAAAAAATATATTGGATTTTCTAAAAAGAATTGGTCTCTTATTAAAGATGTAGACTGATGTATAAACAACATATCCTACCTTTTACCATTTTGCAAATAAATTGTTCTTATCAAATGGAAATTCTTGACTTAAACAAAAATACCTAAGATTACTTTGCAGTGTGCAAGCAAATAAGCTCTAGGTTGCTAAAAATGTTCCATACAAAATAGGCATTTAAAATTCATATAAACTGGATTTGGCATTAAATAACCCACAGCGGTTGATATGCCATAAAACCCAAACAAACAAACAAAACCGTTCAGACATTACTGAATCAAACAGAATGTGGGAGGACCAGACAACAAAAACTAGTTCAACCTCATCAGCACCAAGTATAACTATTGCCCTCGGCCTGAGGGTGAGATATTGCATTGCACCCTGATACTTGACTCATTTAACACTCCTCCTTTGTCTTTTGAACAGGAGCAGAGGTTTATCCCTTGTTTTCTGTTGCTTCTAAAGTCTTCTCATTCTCTTTTACTTTCAGTAACCCCTTGCGTTTTTAGGAGCATTATCGCCTTGCTTGGGTTGAAATGATTAAAATATATACATAAATATATTATGTTTTTTGTCTGACATGATTCATCCTTTAGGACTTTGTCAGACTAAAGTTCAGTCATAAAGGACTTTTGACATCACAAAAAAATCTTTTCCACTTTGTCATAGATTTCCTTAAAATTGTTCTGATATATATTGTTTTCTTATATATATAATGTGAAATATAAAAGTTAAAAGGCACAATACTTTGGCTACTTAAGTTTCACCCAGGATCTTCAGGCTAGGTTATAATTTTACAATTATCAAATGGCTCCCAGGGTTTAAAATATAATTAAATATGACAAATTTACCAATTGCTATTGTGTTTATTTATATATATATATATACACACACACACATTTCTTTAAGGCAAATATTACTCAAGACAACAGACATTTTGTGTCAAATAATTTTATTGATTGATTTTTTCAAATTATGAATAATGCTTCTCAGATAAGGAGGAAATTGTGTCAGAAATTGTTCAAAGTTCATTTCAGAAGAAATATGGTCCAACATTTTGACTTTATAAAAACAATCAACACAAAATGTTTTCTTTAATAATATTTGCCTTAAAGAAAAATTTTCTGCCTAAAAACACAGAATATCTATATACTAGCTAAATCCCTGTCTTATGAACATTTCTCTTAATTTAAAAATAATTCAGCAAATGATGTTATTTTATTTATTATAACTGGGTTTTTGGTAATTGCCTTACTTGGTTTCTGTCGTTCAATACTATGCTTCTGAAAAATGTTGCTTTTATCAGAGTCGCCATTGCTTCTATTGAGGTTTGGGGAGGGTCAAATATTTTTAGAGTCACCTGATGTATCTCCAAAAGGGAAAGTGCAGAGGGAGTTTGGGCAATTTTCCCAAGGGATTGCTGGGCAATCCCACTCCAAACTTTGACCTTGTGTCACATTCATTAATGACATGGTGTGCTGAAAAATACAATCGCCTTTTGGCTGGGATTCGATCACGGCTACAACTAGCTTGGACCAGCTCTTGCCTGGACCAGCTATGACCAGCAGCCCAAGTGAAAACACTCGGGTCCCCATGTTAAAAACCGACCTTGTGTCACAACCTGACTCAGTGGGGGGGGGGGGGGGTCAAGTAAATAAATTCAGCCTTTTGATTAAGATCAAAGTGTAGTATCTGCTCTTATCAGCTTAATCTGATTCTCTCTCCTTCTTCCACTTTCTCACTGAAACCAAGCAGTGTCTTTTCCCCTCTTTTTATGTGGTCAAAATGGAATACTCTATTATTTACGATGTGTCAGCACAATTATAATTGGGGATATATTAAATCTTTGAAACCACTTAAGAACCTGAATCTAGGCCACTAACGAGAAAGATAAAAATTCAACTCAGTACGATAAAAGTTGCTCAATGGCACAGAATATATCTGGGATCCAATCACAAAATGTTAGATTCACAAAATATATATATATGGGCTGTGCAGAAAGCCATCTCCAAGGTTACCTCCCCACCCCCAAGGGCCATGTTTACCCAGATGGAGTCAATAATAATAGCAACAACTGGTTGCTGTTTCAGGGCAGACCTTAGTCACTAATACCCAAGATGCAATAGTCAATAAAAATAACCAAACAGACACTTATGGACCAATAACTCACCCTGACAATAAGATACCTTTAACTAGCATTGGATGCAAGAAAGACCTGGCTGATATTAGCAGCTGTCAACATCACCCCCACATATATTGTTTAATGAATAGAAACACAGCTTGACTCTGCTAGGTGTTGCTACTGTCAATTTTTGCCTTGACCTGTTAGAATTACTGACAAAACACATGAGGATTAAAAAAAAAAAAATTATGGTGAAAATTGTAAACCCACTATTAAATCTCTAAAGAACATGAGATTTCGGGTGAGTGCGGCAAAATTATGGAAGATTTTTAATCTAGATTTTAAAATATTATAAACAGTTTTCAAAGAATTGTTTATTCGGGCTTTGATTGTATTTGGATTAATCTTTAGTTAAATAAAAACTAAATTATAAAAAATGTAATAATATTAAACAATCTGAATTTTGTAAACAAAACTTTGTTTTAATTTTCTTTGACCAGTTAGGGCAACAAAAATAAGATGAAAGAAAAACTAGTCGAAAAATTGAACAAATGATTTTTATTGAAAAATAATAGATTATCAGTGAATTCTTATATACCTATACCATATGTACTCGCATATCATGTGACTTTTGAAGGCCTAATTTTAAGGGGGTCGGATCATACACAACATATAAAATCAGCATATGTACTGCTGACCCTAGCTATGCCATTGACCAATATATATATATATATATATATATATATATATATATACTGTAGTTAAAAAGTACAGCTGTATTTAAAATAAACATGATTTTGATAAAACTGATGTTTTGCTTAACTGTATCTCTTAGGTTGGTGCAAAAATAATGACGTAATAATGTCGTTTTTAGACGTATTTTTTAACGTCAAAAAACGACATTATTACGTCATTATTTTTGCACCAACCTAATAATAATAATGCATGTAATAGTCACATATTAGTATCATATTATAAAATACGAACATAGTGAATATTTATCCTTTCTATTGTCTATAAGATGTTTAGCTGTTTCTCGTTCAGTTGTTTATGGCTGTACGCATTTATGCAATGAGTATAGCGTTACTAACGGTACTTTTATCATTCTCTTTTACTTATTTAACTAGAATTTCGGATAAAGATATAGAGGGGGAAAAAGGTTAGTCTATTGTCATTTGGCCTCTCAAAAAAGGAACTCGCATGATACATGAAATACATAATAAAATCATTTTTTATGTGAAAATTTGGGGGTCGCATAATACATGATTGTATATGGTATGCCTATCTCTCATACTGTGTGGTAGGAAAGAAGTATGAAAATTATATGAAATAAAGCGTGATGACTACAATAATTAGAAAAAAAGTAGAGAATTTTTATGGGAAGAAACAGATAAAAATAAACTCTTGATGGGGGACATAAATACAATTACAAAATAAAAAAATTTGACATTGTAAGAAACTATTTAAAAAAAAAGAAAAAAGAAAAAACTAGCTTTTCTTGCCATGGAGCAGGGAAGATAAAAAAAGAATTATTTTATTATAAATGTACAGATTGACAAGTTAATGAATTCAATATTATAATTATATTGTAAAAAAAAATAAGTAAAAAAAAAAAATTTTGTAACTGAAAAAAAAAAAAAAAAAAAAAATTCAAAAACTATAAATTCTGTGGTGCTGAGCTTGTGATGTTTGGGAGAGTGTATTTATAATATACTTGCTATATATATATATATATATATATATATATATATATATATATACTTACAATATATATACATTGATGAAAATAATAAAATACTTTTTATTATCAGTAAAAGATGACCACGTGTGGAGCTTTTAAGTAAGATACCAAAAAAAAAAAAAAAATATCCTGTGAAGATCTTGAATGGAAAAAAAAAAAAAAAGACATTTAAAAGTTTGGACAACAACATTTGAGAAAACAATGTTAAAACTACATAAAACCAAAAACTGCTGCCACAAATTTTTTTTTTTTTTATCTGACTTAAAGCAGTGGACAAAGAAACAAACTTTAAAAACAAAAATCACTTTTTAAAATTTTTTTTTTTTTTTTTTTTTGAAGAAATTTTTAATTTTCTTATTTTTTTTACTTTTTCAATATTTTTTTAATTTACAAAAAATATCAGTAATCTTTCTTTTTCTTTCACTGATTAAAAATCTTTTTTTTTTACAGAAAAAAAAATTATTTAAAATCTTTTTTTTTTTTTTCTTTTTTTTTTTTTTTGGTTTAAAAATTGAATTTATAACTGTTTTTCCTTGATATTTACCGACCTTCTATTTTTTTTTTTTTTTCCAAATAACAAACAAATTTTTTTTTCTGCCTTTTTTTCAAAAAAAGATGAACAATCATTTGCTGATATATTTTTTTCCCCTTTTTTATTTTTGTTCATTCATTTTTATTTTTTTTTGTTATTTTTATATATTTTTTTTTAATTATTTTTCATGTTTTGTTATTTTTTTTTTCCTCAAAATGAAAAAAAAAAAAAAGAAATATTTTTTTAATTTCTTTTCGTGTACCAAGTGAATAAGGTGATGCATGAAGATACATTTAATAAAAATCATTTTTTTTTTTCTCTCTCCCAGAAAATATGGATATTGTTTTTCTCTTTAATATTCATTTATTCAATTCTTTTTTTGGGTCGTTTTCGCATACAGCAATTCTTAACAATCATGGCCAGCTATTCTCTATTCTTGTAGCCTTGTACCAAACTTATTTTAAAATTTTAGTATATTTACAATCAAAATGTCTAGTTACATGTAAAATTCTAGCAATAATTTATTTTAAGAGTCTTCACTAGGTGCTCTATTTTTGTGTCCTTATACCAGATATCTGTTTACATGTAAAATTCTACGGATAATACATTTTAGGGGTCTTCATTGAATACTCTGTATTTGAGGTCTTGTACCAGACTACTTTTAAATTTAAGTGCAAAATTTTGTTTAATATATTTTAAGAGTCTTCACTGAGTGCTCTATTTATTTGGCCTTGTACCAGACTGCTTTTAAAATTTTAGTGTGTTTACGTATAAAATTTTATGGATAATATATTTTAGTGCTCTATTTATTTGGTCTTGTGCCATGCTGCTTTTAAAATTTATTCTATTTCAGACCTACTATTAGAGGTGTTTTAAACTTTCTTTCATTAATTATTTAGGCAAATATCCTTATCTTTATTGTTTTTATTAATGTCTCCTGATGAATTCCTCAACTCATTAAAAAGTGTGTGCCTAATATATTCAGGAATTCTTCGTTATTGTCTTGTACATTTATAACCTCCGCAGAACAAAAACTTTATAGATTCATGAAAATTAAATGCAGATCTATTAAAAAAATCTATTGATCTATTTAAAAAAAAAAAAAAAAAAAAAACAACTTATGTACATGTGCACACAAACACACAGACAGACACACACAACAAACCTGTAATTTTTTGCCTTCCATCAGCATGGCTAATGCTAACCTCCAGGAGATTCACTCGTTACATCTTTTCAGTTTAATGTTTTCCACTGACATGAAATGGAAAGATTATATTGAATGAATTCTTCGGTCAGATTCTAGGAAAATTTGGTTCACTGTGTTGTTCAAAGGTAATTTTTATCATCAGAATCTATCTTCCATATTTATAAGTCTACCATTCATCCTTGCTTTGAATATTGCTGCCACATCTGGCCTGGGGCTTCTGCTATATATTTAGAGATTCTTGATAAAATCTATCTTACATATTTATAAGTCTACCATTCATCCTTGCTTTGAATATTGCTGCCACATCTGGCCTGGGGCTTCTGCTATATATTTAGAGATTCTTGATAAAATCTATCTTACATATTTATAAGTCTAGCATTCATCCTTGCTTTGAATATTGCTGCCACATCTGGTCTGGTGCTTCTGCTTATATATATATATATATATATATATTTAGAGATTCTTGATAAAATCAAAAGAAGAATCTGTAATGATATTAGTCCTAACTTGATATTTTAACTTTAGTTATTTTCCCGACACCATAATATAGCTTTTCTATAAATATACAATACATACAATCATACTGGGTTCTTGGGAGCTTTCCTTCCTCCCCTTCAAGACGTATGACAAAAAACCATTGATCAAACATTATTATTGGCTGGCCAATCAGAGCAGTACAATTGGGGTTATCCCCCTCCCTCATAAAAGCAGTCACTGAAAAAGCAGAGTGGTAAGATGTAACTGGTCACATAGCAACAGAGGGTCAGAGAGTGACTACTTGATTCCTTGAATTATTTAAGTCTCACATTAATTTTGTCCAGTTAACTGATATTTCTGCCACAATTAAGGATTGTGGAGGGGGTTTATTACTAACACTATTTTGTTTAGTTTCTTGTATATAAATTTGAATGACTTTCGTTTTCTCGTTTGTGGATCTCTCTTCTAGCTTCTTGCTTTTCAGTCAAGTTTGATCTTCAAAAATGTAAATGCAATGTCAATTGTTATCTTTTTGTAGTGAACTACAAAAGAAGAGCAAAGAGGCCCAGGGTTGCATGCATTTATAATCATTGTAAATATTCATTGGGGTTCCATTTTTAAAAGTTGTTATTTTTTATTCCCTACTCCCCACCACCAAATTGTACTAGTTAGGACTATATAGAGACTCTGAGGTATTATGGTGGCTGTATTAAGAATACTGAGTAAGAATGTGTTGTTATTTAGTTTAAGGAATAATGTGGTATGTTTGGGTTAGTAATCGAGGCGAGCTAAGTTTAAGATAAGACAGATTGAAGACCAGCTTTCTCTTATTTCCACATTTGGCCTTGTAACACATTTTTGTATTGAAACAAAGTAAATATTACTTTCTTCTATGGTACCTAGACTTTATGACTTTATAATTTATTCATTTCTTAACTAATCAAATTAATTTCGAGCGTGGCGGGTATGTGGTTTTCGAGGAAAGTTAAGATGTGAAGAACTGAATATTCAATTTTTTGGCCCCGTGCATCAGCATGTTCAAGATTGTATGACCGAAATTAAGTCATATCTACGATCCAAGCTAATGTCTTATAAAGTACCCATGGCGCTATAGAAGAGGTGGGGATGCTGCTCTTCGGCTCTGAAATCTGACCTTTAACAGAGATGAGTAATAGGTTTGGTAATACGAGGACGCTTATGGGTACAGCTTGTTTATCATGGAAAGAGCCCGAAACAAACAATGAGATCTACGGAAGAAATTGTAAAATGTGACGGTATCAATATGGATTGGAAGACTGTGATTCAATAGTCACATTTAGAGGTCATTATTTAAACTAGCAAGAGGGTACAAATGAAAAGATTCAAAATTTTCAAGGCTTTTCATTTCACTGAAGCAGACGTTATTTTCTTCTATGGCACCTAGACTTTATGAATTTATAATTTATTCATTTCTGAGCTCCATCAAATTAATTTCAAGCATGGCGTGTACATGGTTTTCAAGGATTTTCTTTCAACGTTCGATCTTGTGTATCATGGAAAGAGCATGAAACAAACAATGAGATCTACAGAAGAAATTGTAAAATGTGATAGTATCACTACAGATTGGAAGACTGCGATGCAATGGACATATTAGGTTGGTACAAAAATAATGACGTAATAATGTCGTTTTTTGACGTTAAAAAATACGTCAAAAAACGACATTATTACGTCATTATTTTTGCACCAACCTAATATTTAGAGTTCATTATTTAAACTAGTAAGAAAAATTGTACATATGAGAACTAATTAGGACTAAATAGAGACTCTGAGGTATTATGGTGACTGTAGTAAGAATACTGAGTAAGAATGAGTTGTTTTGGAGTCAGGAATACTGTGGTATGTTTGGGTTGGTAATCATGGCTAGATAAGTTTAAGATAAAACAGATTGAAGACCAGCCTTCCCCTATCCCTGCTTTTGGCCTTGTGATACATTTGTGTATTTTATACAAAATAAATATTACTTCCCTCTATGGTACCTAGACTTTATGAATTTAAGCTCAGTACTAGATTGGCAGTTAGGTCTCATCATTTTACTGTTGAATTGGCTAGCTGTAACTTATATAATAACAGTTTTTGTTTTCTCGCTTGTGGATCTCTCTTCTAGCTTCTTGCTTTTCAGTCAAGTTTGATCTTCAAAAATGTAAATGCAATGTCAATTGTTATCTTTTTGTAGTGAACTACAAAAGAAGAGCAAAGAGGCCCCGGGTTGCATGCATTTTTTTGCAACAATCAATGTAACACAAGAGAAAATAGCTTATCTCCAGGACGAAAACAGATTCAGATGTGTCTCAGATCTAAATTATCCCAAAAGAAAAAAAACGGCAGCTTCATAAGCCATGCATTTAAATGCAATGTCAATCATTATCTTCTGTTCTTAATTCCTATTCTTTTATTGTTCTTTCACATTAATCATTTTTTTCTCATATTCTCTCAACCCTTGTGCTTTAAGGTGAAATGATTAAAAAAAATAATCTGTCAAGAAACATTTATAAAAAGAAAAGACATGATCCTAAATTTAATAAAAATTAAAGTCCATGATTGTGAGCTGATGAGTCTTTAGGGTCCTAAGAAATTCACTAAGAATGATAAAAGTAAGAAATACAGTAACTTTGGTGGGTGCAATGCCAAGCAATCAAAAATGGGATTCATTCAAGCCCACTTGATGCATCCAAAGTTGGGTTTTTTTTTTTGTTTTTTTTTTTTTTTTGGATCTATTAGGTTGGTGCAAAAATAATTATTTTTTTAACGTCAAAAACCGACATTATTTTTGCACCAACCTAATATTATAGAAAAAAGCCAAGAGTCTGTAATCAAATTTTAAGAAATGTATTCACTAAAGGAAGCATAATATGATTCCTTTCATCTAAATTACAGCAATCCATGAATTCTTGCTATATTAGGTTGGTGCAAAAATAATGACGGTTTTGACGTTAAAAAATACGTCAAAAAACGTCATTGTTTTTGCACCAACCTAATAGAAGGGCATTTTTCCAAGAAACATGACTTTTTTTTTTTTTTTTTTTTAAGCAGCATTTCAATAGTGAAATAAATTGGTACCTACTGAGATTCCAGTTTCACCCCCTCACTTCAAACGGAACTCGTATATACAAAGATATTGCTAAGGATGCTGGAAAAAATGGCCCTTTCCTTGCACCATTCCAGTAAGTACCTGACTCCCCCTCATTTTTACAAGTGTCAGATCAGTCCAAAAATGGAATATTGCTGCCATATTGAAAGAATGAATTGTACAGAGTTCAAGAGCATTTACACACCCTCATCCACTTTCCCTGCAGACACAATGTTGCAAAACTATCACTATTTCCATGGAAAATATCCTGGCAGCCTACAATCCTTAGTTCTACCAGCTAAGACCCAACTTGCTGCATACACAGGGTCAAATCATCCCTATCACTTCCACATTTTTTCTTCCTGTGAACCACCAATTTCTAGGACAAACTCCCATAAGGATGCTTTCCTGATCACTACAATCTTCACATTTTCAAGTCTAGGATCATCTGTTATGTAGCCTACATATCTTCATTATCTGCACATAATTTTTCCTCTTGTGTCTAATACAACAATCTCCTTCACTAACCCTCTACCTTGAGTGCTTCTTGGGCCTTGTATTGGGTAGACATTTAGGCTTGAATCATTCCCATGCCTTTTGTATTCCTTTAGTAAAAAGAAAGTTCGACTCTAACATCTTGAGAACTGCTTTCTGGAACAGGCTCCCGAGAGAATGCTTCCCTGCTCACTACAATCTTAACCTCTTCAAGTTTTGGATCAACCGTTATCTTTCCTTTATATCTGCACTTACTTCTTCCTCTTACGTCTTTGAGGTTACTAAATGAGATTGTTGTATACAACGCCATTCAGTAACCTACCTTGAGTGACTCTTGGGCCTTGTATTGGGTAAATATTTAGGGTTGAATGTACACAGACCATTCTTAATTTTTGTATTTTATTTTTTTCACAATCATGTTCACTCTGTACAAGACCCAAGAGCCACTCGAGGTAGAGGGTTATAGAGTAATAGGTACAGTTTATGGAGATATGTTGGGGAGATAACGTTTAACCCTAGACTTGAAGAGGTTAAGATTGTAGTGATCAGAGAAGAGTCCACTTGGCAGACAGTTCCTATAAAACCGGCTATTCCTTTTGTAAAGACTATAATTACTGAAGCTTTTCTCTTTTTGCTAAAGCTGCAGATAACAAAAAGAGAAGCAGTCGTACTCATCAGCAGGCAGGTTAGATTTAAAGCTCCAAGTTCTCTACACAGAATTCACCTACAATAGCCTAGTGGATTAAAGCATTAGTTCGTGAACTTGGTGACATAGTAATTGTGAGTTCAATCCCTGGGCAGTGGTCAAACAATAAGAACTAGGTTTGGTTTGGTATTCCGAATCGATATAGACCTGCTGGAGGTCTCAACGGGCAAAATGTAATAACTACAACAAAGATGAGGACAATAGTCCTAATGTAAATAATGTAATGTATATTTTTTGAATGATTTAATTATATATGTACATACTTCTGTTTAAGAAAATGTGTCATATATATGAAGAAAAATATACGGAAAAAAAAATGCTAAAATGCGATTATGCTGTTTTAATGTTAATATAATGTCAACGTTGGACGTTTCGGTCTAGTAGACCATCTTCAGGACATATTCATAAAACATAATTAACATTAGACTATATTTAATTCAACATGAAAAGACGATGGACATAAGAGTAAGACTAAAACAGCATAATTGCATATTAGGATTTTTGTTTGTTTTTTCCGTATATTTTTCTTCATGCTGTCGGATCTATATCCATATATTTGCTTATATATATATATATATATATATATATATATATATATATATATATATATTATTAATTATCCCTCAACGCTAGCACGACTCAGAGGAGTATGGACAGGCCATTACACAATTTGTAATAACCAGATATATTATAATTCACTGTTGGCATAGTTATATATTATCCTGGGATTACAGTTTTTAATTTACAAATTATATTTGGCAATTAAAATAAGCAGATATATATATATATATATATATATATATATATATATAAAGGAGTTAAATAATTATATTGAAGTTTTCGCCTCTTGTTTTGAAACATGAGAACTCTTATGTAGCGATGGAATTATATTTTTAAATAAATAATTATATTTATGCTCTACTTTTGTATCGAGAACTATTTTTTAATAATAATAACAAAAATACTAAAGAACTTTGGATTATTTACCTAACGAGTTCTTTCCTATTTTCTATATATTTTTCACATATATATATATATATTCCAGGTGGGGATTGACAATCACTACCCACCTGGAAAGCTCTACCATTTTTTTTTATAGCCCTGAGCACTCTTTTTTCCAGCGTGCAATCTTTGGCAGACTCTTTTGGGAACTGCTTATCCTTATTTCTAATCATATATATATATATATATATATATATATATATATATATATATATATATATATATAGGCAGCATATCTTCATTCAAGCATGTTTAGTTGAATAATCTAGACATGTCTATTTTTATTTTAATCCTCTTATGGATCAATTTCTTAGTTATTAAAATGATGACGAAAGACGCCGTAGTTTTTCTCATTCCTTTTATTTTCCCAAGTACTTTCAGTCTTATCCAAGATGATCTTCAAGGGTGAATTGCTAAGAAAAGAAGTTAGTGTAATTGATAGTTGTGAATTTTTTTGCAAATGCACATGAAACATGCTCTGTTAATTTGAAACTTAACGTTAAGAATATGTAATGCAGGTAACTTAATTTATACCTTTTTTATTATTAATGTTTTAAATTACTAAATCTGCAATTATATATAAAACGGGACACTGATAATATTGTTGATGTTTCTGCTGTAATGAGGATTTTCTTTCACATCGATAAGCATCAAGATTTGTTTCACTATGAACATTGTGTTCCGACAATGGGTTTTCTTTTTATGAACGCATGTAAATTGTTATTTACTAATCTAGTCTAGTCTCGGTGCTTAGGGAGAACTTAGCACGAATTCAGTTATTTCACAGGCTGTTTCTACTGACTGCACACTGCCCGGCCCAGGGATTGAACTCACAATAACAATAGCCTACTGCATTAAAGCGTTGGTCCTTGAATTTGATGACAGGTAATAATTGAGTAGTACAGAAAATAAGAACTAGACGAGTTATCTCACCTGGACATGGACAGTGGACCGGGAACAGTCTACCACTGTAAATTTAATAAAGGGTTCAGTTTGGAATTCTCTTTAAATTACCCAGATTAACATAATACTTGATGAAGGTTAGAGGGCACTACAGCCGAAACGTGATAACAACAAAGATGAGTACAATAGTCCACATGTAAATAATAATAACTCATCCCATAAATTCAGACTGCGTAGCTTAGATATGGCACAAAACCGAAAGTGCGGGGCACCCAGTGAGGATCAAACTCACTAATCAGTCGTAATTGATCTCACAAGACAATCTTGCCAACCATTACACCAAAAGTAATTTTTCTAAGCATAGTTTAGATGTAGCACAAGGCTTAAAGTACAGGACACCCAGTGAGGATCGAACTCACTACTCATAATTGTTCTAGGAAGACAAGCTTGCTAACCATTACACCATATCGAAATGCTCTTTACGTGACGAAATGGTGACTTTCTCAGCGTAGCTTAGATGTGGCATAAGGCCAACAATACAGAGCACCCATTGAGGATTGAACTCACTCTTCAGTCGTAATTTTTCTAGCAAGACATGTTTGCTAACCATTACACCATACTTAGATTTCCAAAGAGTATTTATTGGTATGTTTTATAGATTATTTAAATTCAAACTAATGTCCTCATCTTTGTTGTTATTAACACAATGTTTCAGTCAGTGTGTCCAACAGTCTTCTTCAGGAAGCCTTCATATAATTTAAAACCGAACCCTTTATTTAACACTTTCACTGCTGCATTGTTACCTGGCTGTGCTGGCCTATGTTGGGGGAAAATGGAGAATTGCCACTGACTGGAAATAAATAAAAATGCTGATGGTGATTTCAGTTGGATACACTGTAGTACAGATTAAACTAAACAAAATTCCCATCACACAATATAATAATAAAAAAATACATCAAAATCAGGTCATGCTGTAAGCTACTGTTCCACACTACTTCAAATAAATCCCCATCAATACTGGAAAGAGCGATAACAGCTACTGGACTTGAGAAACCTATATAACTGAAAAGGTTAGGAAGGTAAGGTGCATCTATACTGGAAAGAGCGATAGCAGCTACTGGACTTGAGAAACCTATTTAACTGAAAAACTTTATCTCATATCCAAGAATTTGATTTCTTCTTTTCTGACCGCTTCGTTTATGATGCTGGCATTGAAGACTAAGAAAACCAATTCTTGCATTGAAGAGACCATGGCATTGACTGCATAGTAATGTTGGTGGCGGGCGACATCAGTTTTATTATTGAGCATAGGAGACTGAATAGAATTAGTACCTTAGATGTCTAGCTCGCTTCACCTTCGGGTGGTAGGGATCATTGGTCCTCAACTGGTTTGTAAATAGCATTAAGCGCTAATGGATTTATAACACCGTGCTTGGAGCATCAGTTGATAAAGACGTATAAATAAATCAACATCAGTCAACATTTGAATCAATCGAGATCGATTGATCTCCTTCCACTTTCAATGTCTGGGAATCGTCGGCTTTATCTCATATCCAAGAATTTGATTTCTTCTTTTCTGGTCGCTTCCTTTATGATGCTAGCGTTGAAGACTAAGTAAACCAATTCTTAAATGGAAGAGCCAATGGCATTGACTGCATAGTAATGTTGGTGGAGGGCAAGGTTGATTTTGTCCAGACTTTCTCTCTTGACGTTTGACTTCTTTCTTTTTTCTTCCAGTGGATTCGGTGGTTTTGGTTCCAATGGTGAGGGAACATCACAAATTTGGTAAGGTCTTGTGCAGGTATTTCAAACGATTTAGGCTCAAATCCAGTCCTTGTATCATCGAAGAGGGAAACCCCGCGGTGTTTTCCCTGAAGTGTGGTCACTTGACATTGAAACCTTAATGCTTCCATTCTTGCATATGTCCTGACCATCAAAGACGTTGCTTAATAATCAGCGATTCAATGCTTTGACTGTTGACTCTCTCCAGAACTTTGGTGTTGCTCACATAGTAATTCCATTTGATGTTTAATATTGAATGAAGCTTTTGCTGATGAAAGTGTTCTAAAATTTCAATAACGTGATGATATAGAGTTCAGGTTTCGCAACCATATTGCAAAGTTGAAATGACAACAGAATTATAAGCCATCATTTTTGTTTTTAATTTCAGATCTTTGTTGTTGTTGGCGCGTCTGATTAACTTTCCAAATGCCACATGTACAGCTCCAATTCTGTGTCCCACAAAAGGCTGCCTATAGATATGGAAAATGCTCAACTTGTTCTGGAGGTGTATCACAGATGGTAATATAAAATTCTGGGTCAATGGTATTATGGCTGGCTGCACAAAAACCTTGGTTTTCTTGCTGTTTACTGTAAGGCCAAAAAAATGGTAAGCCATAGCAAAAGTGTTCCCAATCTGTTGGAGTTCTTTTCAACGACAGAGGGTAGGGTTGCCATCGATATATTGAATTTCTGGGATTTATTGTGTTTGCATTAGACGTTTAGATCAAATTCTACAAGGGTTGAAAAGTCTTCCATCATATTGATATCAGACATTAACTCATAGATTGTCTGGAGGAAATTTGTGAAGCATTGTAGCCAGATATAAGAAGAATAACATTGATGCCAAGACGCATCCTTGTTTTAATCCGCACGTGATTGAAAATTCTTCTGGAAGAACGTTTTGCTAGAATACACGTCCAGACATATTGTCATGCATTGCTTGAACCAGAGAGATAAAGTAATCGGTACATCTACACCGATGAAGAACCGTCAACAGAGTAGCTCTTGAAGCGATGTCAAAGGCTTTTTGTAAGTCATAGAAAACAAGGAAAAGAGATTTTGTTGTTCCCTACTTTTCTCTTAGAGTTGCCATGAACAGAAAATCATGTCGATTGTACCACGAGAATCATGGAATCCATATTGCAATTCTAGAAGGATCTTTTTGATGATGATCTGGAACCGATTTAGAAGGATCCTGGCAAAGATGTTTTTTTTTCCATTGATGGAGAGTAATGATATTCCTCTATGGTTGCCACTGGGTTTTTAGTCACTTTTTTTTGAAGATCGTTATAATTTCTGAGATCTGTTGCGTGTGTGCTAAACGTTTAGACCGAGCATGATTGCATGTATAAAGTTGGATATTTGTAAACGAAAGATATTAACCTTTTGCCTGTCCTGTGCATCATATCAGTGGTTAGCTGGGGCAAGAAATGGCTTGTCAATTTTAACACCTCCTAAACAAAACTCCTTTCATTTAATCACCACAAAAAAAACCTTTTCTGCCTGTCATAAGCATGGCTGATGTTAAACGCAATGAGAACAACACACTATGCTAACTTAGCCTCACGTTTTCCACTGACTTGAAGTGGAATGACTACATCGAATCAATAGCTGCATATACTGCAAGGAAAGTTGGTTCAATATGCCATGCCATAAAATTTTTCTTGTCAGAATTTCTTGCACATTTACAAATCAACCATTCATCCGTGCATTGAATACTGTTGCTATATCTGATCTCTTGCTCCTGCTGTACATGTAGAGATTCTTAATAAAATCCAAAGAAGGATCTTGTAGCAGAAATAACTTATCGGTTCAGTGGAAGAGAAACAGGTTGTGTCTTGCCTTCCTGGATCGAACTCGCATCTTCGGAACACAGAAAACATGGTTTAAACGTGATGTGGGACACATTTTTTGATTCAGGTGCCCAGATGTACAAAAAAGCTGTGCAAACTCTGAGGTCGATACATAGGAAACGCGCTCTGAAGTGTAAGGATTATTGTAAAATGATCTCCGAGACTGGACATTTTCTTTGGTTCCCATCTCTAGAGATCACTAAAATCCTTTCTTTAATCTCCTTAAGCAGATCCTTAAAGCCTTCTCTCTCATGAATTGGCGCTTTTTTGAGTCAACGCTTCACAACTCTTCTCTGCTCTTCGTTTACCCTTCTGAATCTGTTGTCTATTTGGTCGCTTCTCTTCTTTCAAATTGCCACACCAAACCACTCAAGCTAAACCTAGTGTACAACTGTGCAGAAAGATCTGATCTGCTGGTCAATAGTGCTCTTTAGATGGTTAGTAAGTATTAATGAGAGTTCTTGATCGAGATTCGATCAAGTAGCTCCCTGATCGCACTTGGGCCACTACATTCTTGGCTTGCTCTAGGGTGCTGACACTCAGCAATGGGTTCCTGAACACTGTGGGTGTAATATGGACTCATAATCCCATCATTCGACATACAGAATCCAATAGAGGAATTTCGTTGCGTGACTTACGGATACTTAAACCTCGCAGGCTGTTGAATTTCCTGTCGCAAACACACGTTGTACCCGGTTTCAAGTCCATATCATTATGATTGAAATCAGTCAGATGGATGATGAATTCTCCCCCCACCCAGATGGGATTTTTCATTTGCTGTGCTAGTCATATCTGCTTTATATATATATATATATATATATATATATATTAAATAAATACCAACTAAATGAATATTTAGCAATATATTAAATAAATACCAATTAAATATTCAGCAACATATATATGTATGTGTATATATATATATATATATATAAGACACCGAGGGTGTTGAAACAAAATGGCTATTTTTGTAGTGATTTTATAACATATTTATGTTATAAATTTTTTTTTTCTTTAAAAATAAATAATTATATATATATATATATATATATATATATATAAAATAAATACCAACTAAATGAGTACTTAGCAATACATACATACATACATATATATATATATATATATATTTGCGTATGTTAATTTGAAATACTGTTTTTGAACCAAAATTGCTGGTTTTTCATTGGTTTGCTGATAAGTAGGCATTGAAGGCTTTGTGATAGAGTGCTCAATATCGGAGATAGAGTGCATTCATAGAATTAATATGAAAAAGCTTTTTCACTTAACTCATGTTTACTTCAGGGTTCTGTGACTATATAGATAGAAAAACACATCAGTACAGAGTTAAACTGCTGACCTTTCTCAATTCTCTTGTATTGTGGTATGAGTGTGTTATTTTCCTTTTCGCTTGACGAGTGTTGATTCATTGCTGATTTCACTTCCTCTCCCTTCCTCTTTTTTATTTTTTCCTCTCTTATTTTTCCCTTCCTCACCTTCTCCGTTGATCTCTGGCTTATTGTTATTATGTTGATCATTTAATTCAGGTTATGATTGGATTTTTGATGAGTGGTTATATCTATATAGCCATAAACCTTTGAAGTAAAAAACTTTTTCATATTAATTTTATATACATACAAGCAGCCATATCCAGTTGGTCAATCAGAAAAAGCGTTCAATTAGAATGGAGCAAAAACAGCATCATGTTTAGATGTAACAGAGTCTATTTTCTTCAATTACTTTAAAGTACTTTCATTAAAAAACATTTTGAATTAATGCAGTTACTGATATAACAGAAGTAGTCTCTATTTATTCAATCAAAATGATAAACCATAAGGTATGCTAAAATCAGCAAGTGTATAACCACGCTAAAACGAACAGATATCTTTTATACATTCTTCTAGTTGTTTTATATGGTTTAGACCGTATGACATGGACTTAAAAATATAAGGTATGCTAAAATCAACAAGAGTATTAATCCACACAAAAAAGAAGCTATATCTTATATACATCATATATATATATAGATCAGAAGCTGGTAAACAAACTGAAAATAACCAATCTTAACCAAATGTAACCAATTTGCCTCCACTATTCAATATCATCTGAACTAAATTCTTGAAAAGTATTTGAACATTATAGTAGCCATATCCAGCGTGTCAATCAGAAAAAGCGTTCAATTAGATTGGAGTAAAAATAGTTTAGATGTAACAGAGTCTATCTTCTTCAATTACTTTAAAGTACTTTCATTAAAAACATTTTGAATTAATGCAGTTACTGATATAACAGAAGTAGTCTCTATTTATTCAATCGGAGTTAGACGAGGACATGACGGGGTAAAGCAGGCAACATGAAGACCCACTTCAGACCACAATTATTTTGGAGTTTTTGAAATTCAGTTTGTCAGTGTGCTATCAGGGATGTAAAAGAGGATATATTTATTAAGCAATTGTTAAGTTTGATGAAAATTGGTTAAAAGATCAACGAAAAATAAGAAAGAAACCAGTAAAAATCACCATTTATCGCTATTTACGCGGATTTTCACTATATCGGTGGACTCAATTATCAAGTTAAATGACTGTTAAACAATCAACTTATTGTTGGCTACAATTGAGTGAAGTTTGTATTAGATTGCTTGAAAATCGAGGGAGTTTTTAGTTTAAAATTTGTGTCGAAATCGATTTTTTGTTTTTTGCGGTTTTTCGCTAAACACAGTGGCGTAGAAATAGAAATGATGTATCGTCAAGCTCGTCATGACGATACCTACATACCAAGTTGAACGAAATCGGAGGAAAAAGTTGAATTTTGATCAGCTTTATCGATTATTGACTTTTTAAAAATTATCGATTTTTATGTTAAGAACCTATCTCTTACATTGTACAATGTATGCTCAAGTTTGGTCAAAATCGGTTGGATGGATCTCGAGTGAAAAGGTATCATACAGACAACAGCAACTGTCTTCCCACCAATAGATACAATGAATGGTCGGATACTATAAATATTAATTATGCATTATATATTGAAATATACTTTTTATTTAATGTCTGTCTTTGAAATACTTTAAGTATTCTTTGGAGAATTTGCAAAGTCAATCAAAAAGTAATGCTCTAATATTCTAATTTGGTTTTTAAAATATTAGGATTCTTATGTTTTCTTTAACATAAAAGCATAAAATATTTGTGGAGTTAGCTTTTCCTTTCTTATCCATAATCCTCTTTCAAAATGGCTGCCCCTCTGGACACACAGAGAAAGCAAACAGCTATCAGAGAATTTCCTGTTTTTAGAAGGAGAAAGTTTACAGTAGGTTAGTGAATATTTATAGAAAGGTTAAATTTAATGTAAGCACAGTATAGAAATTGATCGGTCCTAGAAAGAAAGGAGAAACTTACCTTAGTAACAGACCCCACAGTGGCAGGTCAGCTGCTGCAGTGAATGAGAATATAGCCAAACAGCATGATTCTCTCATTATGGCTGAGTAGAACAATCATCAAAGTATTGCACCAAACTTAGTTTTGAAAATGTAACAGAGAATCGGGTCAGCCCAGTAAGCATCAGGAGTTGCGTCCCCTTATGCAATGGGTTGTTAAGAAAAGACCTTCTACTTAGAGTAGGTGGTGCTGCCTATTTGCATGCGAATGATACTGGGCAGGTATTAGCCAATAGTCAGCGTGGGTCTGGGACCAGTGTTTTTCTCGATGTGCGAAAACCAGACAAAACGACCACAAGCTATTTCGGCCAGGCATACATCTATGGATTCACCGCACCATGAGCTGTTGGTACGCCATAAACAAATCCGTAGCAAAGGCTGTCACTAAGGCAGCCTTTATCTGGTCAATGTCGGATTTTGCTTTGTCATCCAGTTGTTGGTAAACTGCATATGCTCTGCCTGTAAGTTGCAAAGGAATCACGTGCTCTAAAGACTTCACTCCACATAGCCTGCAAACAAGTTCCATTCAACCATTGGCAAACTGGACGCTGATCCGTCAAACTTGGGAATCAACTTTTAATCGAATTTGGAGTCTTCCATCATCCGTCAATTGCCGAACACAGAAAAAATATTGATTATTCTACAAACTGAAAAACAAACATGGTATGGAAATATCTTTTTGGGATGTCATTGGTAAAATTTATAGTCACTTGTTCCAGGGCAATAATTATTTTCATCAGCATAAACAAATTGTCCTGAATCATTATCCAGCAAGCCGAGAAAAGAATTATTATTTATTATCAATTTATTTCTTGTCGGCAAGCCAATTATTGCTTACCCTGCTTCACTGGCGTCTACAAATTGTCTTGAATCACTATTCAATTCCCTGACAGCACAGTGAATTAATGGATAGCAGCTTGGATTGAGGCATCAGAGAGCCGAGTTCAAATTCCAGTCAAATCCATTACATTCACTTATGTGTTAATGCCCTTGGAAAAGGTATGTATCCTCTTTTTCTCTCTCAGCTATCAGTAAATAGCAGGACAGACTGGGTTTCATAGCCTTGATAAGGATTAACTTTTAAGAGCAGATAGGTTTCCAGCAGAAAATAGATAAGAGAATGATAATAAAATTTTTCGTCTATCAAAACGCAATAAAACTTCCCAAATCAAGGTATTGTTCCCTTTTTGTCACTTGTTGGCCAAAGGGTTGATGAGGATAAAAAAAAAAAAAAAAAAAAAAAAAAAAATAAATCCCAGATGTGAAAACGACCAGACACAAAAGCACGATAAGAAAGAATTTAGAATGATAATTAAAATTTGTCCATTTGGGCTAGACCACGCCTAGCCCTTGGGGGACGGGTTTGATCAGGTGATCAAAGAGGAAAAAGCCCAGGTGGAATTTCAGAGAAGGCAGGGGACTTTCCACACACCCTCGAGCAGTGATGGTGAGAGGCACTCACACAAAGAAAGATGGTGAAGGCTCAGGTAGAATTCTAAGGAGGGAGGAGGGGCTTACCCATCTTTAGACATTTGCAGGCAGAGCCCTGATTGGTTGTCTGAGGAATGCTGGCATATAGCACATCATGCCCCACTCCAGCATTTGTGCATGGGTCTAGTCCATAAAAACAGAACGCCGAGTAGATGAAGACACACTTCAGGCAGAGAAGAACCCAGACGAGGATATGCCCTAGGACAGAGTCTCGTCTGGGGAAGGACACTGCAGAGAGAGACTGCGGAGACAAGACCGAAGAGAGAGATGAGAACCACCGCTTTGCATGATCTTATGTGATTTGTCGCCCTAAAAAAAAGCCTTGGACTTAAAGCTTCCAGAAGTCACGTTCAAAATCATAACAAAAAAACAATGTGTCACGATAATCAGGAAGGGGTGATAGTTATTGCATGGAGAATATGGGGTCTGCTTAAGCCATCAATGACTGTTCCGTCAACCTCGTATCAAGGAATTATATATAAATATTTTTTTTCTTTCATTCAATTTATTTTTTTCTTCTTTCGTGCGACTTTATTCTGACCAGACGAAACCAAGTCATCGATTCCAGTGACCATTCGGGCCAAGCCAGCCTTGTGATCATCAATTGACACATCATGGAGCGAGACAAGACTTGGGTTGAAGCGATCACTCTATGATCAGCTGAGGGGATTGGAGTTCAATACAGAGCAGCCGGGGAAGACTTCCTAACAGGAATTTAGTGTTTTCTTTAAAAGATTCAATTTTTAAAAATTTGTTTTTCAGATTTTTAAGTAGCACGAGTTGAATGACAAATTAAAAATTTAATTCCTTGTGATGAAAATAAGTGTTTCCTACTGTAAAACTGAGACATTAAAAGAAAACACAAAAGAATTGAATTAATAAATTTTTTTAAAAATTTTATTTAAAATTTCAACATTTTTAAATCCATATTTGTTTCAGAAAAAAAATCCATATTTGTTTCAGAAAAAAACAAAAAAAAAACAATTTAAATTTTTCCCCAACTTTTACTTAAATAAATAAAAAAAATGTCATTAACTTGATAAATTGAATTTTTTTTTTTTAATTTAAAAAATCTTTTTTTCCAGAAAAATTCCTTTCTTTCAGGTCTACTCAAGAACCAACAATTTTAGTTTTGATTAAAAAAAAAAAAAAAATTATAATTTGACAACCAGAAGAATACAAAGAAAATCATTCATGTTTCCTAAATAAGTATAGATATATGTGTGTGTGTGTTTAAAATGCCCAAGATGACTTAACTAACGTTTGTGTATATGTGTGACAAGTTTTTCACATCAGAAAAATTTTTACACTTGAAGATTTTTTTTTTAAAGCTGTTCCGAGAGCTTTGCATCATTTAAACTTGTCAATTCTCCAGCCATCTTAAGTTAGCATATTCTTTTGTTCTTTCAAAAAAACAAAAAAAAAAAAAACAAACAAAAAATCAAAACAAAACAACAAGGTCATTTTCACAAATGTTAACCTCTGAAATTTCATTTTAGCTTCCTTACGTCCTGAAGGGACACGACACATAAAAAGAAAAAGTTATAAAAAAGAGAATCCATTGTACATAAAACTTGGGAAGATAAATCTTTAAGATTAAGATCTCAATAACACACGCTAAAGTGAAGGGATATTGGCTGAAAACAAAGATCGTTGGAGAACTGACTGTACAATAAAGTCCTCTCAAGCATTAAACCTCAAATTTAAAATACTTAAACTTGATACAATTAAAAAATATTTTTAAGTAATAAAAAAGATTTGATACAAAAAAAAAAAAAAAAAAAAAAAAAAAATTTAAATATAAAAAATCTTGATACAAGAAAAAACTATTTTTAACCTTTGAACCCTGAACCCTTAATGAGTATGGATCTCTAACCCTTGACCGATGTTGTCCATTACTCAGTCACCTGAGTATATGCACTTTCACTCAGTGGCAGATAAATACCGGCCACTTGCGTCCAAAGAGTTAAGAAATAAAAAAAAAGAAAACCAGAAAAAATCTATTTTTAAGATATAAAAAAAAAAGAAACAAAAAAAAAGAAACAAAAAAAAAAAAAAAAGTTTAACCTTTGTGCTCTAAAAAATGGTGTCAAAAGAATGGTTATTCCCTTGACACCGCTATTACTGTATACACTTTTGATTCCCTCAGCAATGTTTATTTACAAGATTATAAAAATCTGTGAACTAAGTACAATGCTGCATTTATTATTTAACCATTTCACACAGATTTATTATTCATCATTTTATAAAGAAACTAATTCTTTAAAAAAAAAAAAAAAAAAATCATTTCATTCATAAATTTATAAAAATTATTAAAATATGTAAGAAGGAAGGATGCTCCCAAACTATTTTATTGAATTTGTGTGGCAAGACGAAATGAAAGAAATATCCAGAAAATGGATTTTTTTTTCAAAATTTATAATTATTTACTTGTTATATGTTTATTTACATTTTCATGTTCAGACATTTTTAGAAATTTACGAATAAAAAGAAATTTTTCCTATTTATTTCTTTATAAAATGGTAAATATTAGGTTGGTGCAAAAATAATGTCGTTTTCTCACATGTGAGAAAACGACATTATTTTTGCACCAACCTAATAATAAATATTTCATTATATTAGGTTGGTGCAAAAATAATGTCGTTTTTTGACGTTAAAAAATACGACAAAGAACGATATTATTTTTGCACCAACCTAATAGTTGGTCACATATTTTTATAATCTTGCAAATGCAAAATTATTCTTGTAAATAAGCAATCTAATAGTGGTTAATATCTGTTTTCAATTCTCGAGAATAAGGACAAAATGTAGAAATCCACTTTTGTGTGTTTGGGTTTTATTAAAATTCCAACCATTGGTTTTTAAAACAATAAATATTACCAAGGGAATTAAAAGTGTATGCAGTATAGGAAAATGAAATAAAATCAATCAATCAATAAAACAGTAATAATGAATAAAAAAAAAGAAAAGAAATACATTTTCTCATGATACTATTAAGGAACCGGATATTTTATTACTTCCCTTGGCTTCACCTAATGCCCGTTAGGTGGCGCTATTTAAGGTCTACTGAAATACAAACTTTTCTTTACTTTTACTGCAAGATGTAGTCGCACATGGATAGAGACGTCCCTACAGTCTCTTTTCCTCAGTTGACTGAACTCCCTTTCCACCTTTCAATGCATAACATTCAAACATATTCTGCTGACCCTCCAACGATGAAGTAAGTACAAACTTTACCTGGGTTGTTCCAACTCTGCACAAAGCTGACTTGAACTCGACCATTATAACCATGCTTAAACCTCTAATAATGAAATAAGTACAAGTATTACTTTGGTTGTTCCAACTTGGTACAAAGCTGACTTGAGCTTCACCATTATAATCGTGCTTAAACCACCGCTGATGAAGTAAGTACAACCTTTCCTTGGTCGTTCCAACTCTTCCCAATGCTGACTTGAGCTTGACCATTATAATGATACTTAACATTACTTACTCTTACTTCCAGACCAGAAAAAGAAAACTGAAATACCCAAGAGATATTGAGAATTTTCATACAGTTTATATAAAAAAAGAATAAATGGTCTATTTTGATGCTTCTTCTATGTTTATATGTGAACATGCATACATACACACTAACATGCAACTTTAAATTCCAGTAATAGCAGTGTCAAGGGAGTAACCATCCCTTTTTGGCAAGCACAAAGGTTAAACATTAAAATATTTTTAAGATATAATAATAAAAAAATACAAATAAGTGTGCTAGCCAGATTTCAATTCTAAACCCATTTTCATTTCATTCCCTAAATTTGGCCTTCGTAAGTTAAATCTTAGAGACAGATTAACCCAGTAGCCCACATTTTCTAGGATCCTCACATTAAATACTTTCAAGCTGTCTGATGAAATCGGCAGCTTCCGACCTGGCAATGTTAATGTTTACACGTGTGTGTGTGTGGGAAGGGGGAATACAGCTTTTGATCGATTCATTTTCTAGGGCTATCAAACCTTTGCAGGTTATTTAAAGTCAGAAAATATTTTTAGATTATAAGGATTTTCAAAAGGGGGATAATAATGATTTAGTGATACAAGTTTTTTTTTTCTAAATTAGGCCATAGTTGGGCGGAGACAGAGGTGGATTCATACCTAATCAGAATTAGATAAACAATCAAGAAATTGTGTGGGTATAAATTGGAGGATCAATTCTATATTACAATCAATACATAAACTGATCCCTCACTTTGTGGACACTGTAGTTTCTTATATGTTTATATTCCAGATGATGTAAATAAATCTAAAAGACATTCCTATGTAACTAACCAGTATTTGATTGATTCATTCATTTTCTATGGCTTAGCAAATCTTTGCAGGTTACTTAACGCCAGAAAATATTTTTTTAGATTGTAAGATTTTTTTTTTCCTTTGGAGATAATAATTTAGTGCTACAGGTCTTACTAATTAACCCATAGCTGGGGGAAGAAGAGGTAGATTCATCCCTTTCCCAAGGGTCTTTGCGCATAAGGGAATATAACAAAACCAACTGGAACTCTGCTCTCTGATTAACAATTCTGAGCCATTGTCCATTACACCACCAGCACATCCAAGTTTACAGCAGCTGGTATTTCCAAGTGGTCACCCATCCGGGTTCTGGCCAGGTTTGATGTTGCTTAAGTTTTATCCTTATGTCGTTAAATAATTTATTAATATTTGTGTATTTTTTTTTACTTTAGGGTCATTTATAACATATGCTAAAAAACCCACATTAGTTTAATCTGGCTCTGCTTACAGGTGTAACATGTTTTAACCTAAAAAATACCATATTTGAGAGAATATTAGACCCCCAATCAACATCTACTATTCATACTACATAAAGTTAGGCAGTGTAGAAACACCTGTAGTTTAAAAGTAGAAGAAAAAAAAAAAAAAAAAAAAAAACAAATGAAGGAAAATTCAATTAACATTCTTGAAGGGGGGACCAAAATCTGCTTACCTGACAAAAAGTGACAGATGAGATCGTCAATATTCCACTGTTTATTCACACATTATAAGTACTGTATATAAAAATGTCCAGTTCCTCATTTCCACAGAGCCCACCTGTGGTTTCGTACTGCAACCATACTGAACAGACCGTATTTACCATTTTTGGGAGAGAGCACATCTGGTGGGGATCAAGAGTTTTGAACAGATCAATGAAACCCTTGGTCATGATGAATCGAGATTTCATGCTAGGAGAACAACCAACAATGTTTTCTGAACATTTTCCATCTACCCAATTTCATTCACAAGGCTTGGGTTAAAATGTGGTGTACTATTTCGGCACATTCCAACACCGCTGCATGCTGGGATTGCTTCTACAGGCTGATAATATCAGGATGTTACCTCTCTGATAAATCAACTCTGGCAAAATTTGAACATTCTAACCACTCAGCTCCATGCACCTCTCTCTCTACACACATTTTATATATAAGGTATGGTATATTTTTGGTTTAAAGTGCATATATTAGGGATATGTAGCGATAGTCTGTTTCAAGCTTCAACAGAATTTTCAAGACTGATGATTGCATTGAAGCATGAAAGACTGTCACCACTGGGTGTGGACCTCAAAGTCTACTATATATATATATATATATATATATATATATATATATATATATAAAACCAAATGGATAAATATAGGTAAATGTATGAGCAAGTGTTTTTATATATATATATATATATATATATATATATATATATAAAGAAATATAGTTTAATGTATGCTATATTTATGGGATAAAGTGCTCAATATCAGAGATAGAGCATATGTAAATATAAAAGTGAACATTGAAGTCAACACTCAGAGCCGACAGATTCTTTCATGCTAAATGCAATCATCAGGTCTGATGAAACAGTCCGTCGCCTCTGAGTGATGACTTCAATGTTCATATATATATATATATATATAAGGTTGGTGCAAAAATAATGTCGTTTTCTCACATATGTTACTATGTGAGAAAACGACATTATTTTTGCCCCAACCTTTTATATATATATATATATATATATATATATATATATATATATATATATATAATTCTATAGTGTAAGAAAAAATAGTGCTCAATGTTAAATAACAGAATTATTTAATATATTAAGAAATATAAATTATGTCTTACATTAATTGCATAACTTGGAGTTTCATACATTCTTCATAAGAATGCAGAATATATGAAACTGAGTTGTGCAATCAACGTTATATATATATATATATATATATATATATATATAGCTGATTACTTATTTTCTCTTTCTGGGCCAATTTCACTTCCTTTTATATTTCAAGGAGGATTATTTGAAGACACAAACATTAACTAAGTCATTCACAGGCAAAAATTTCTGACAATCATTTTATTCAAACATACCTTACCTTTGTTATCTTTTCACGTTTATAAAAGTTTGTTTTGTTTGTGTTACGGCATATCAACCCAGTGGGTCGTTTAAGGCCGACGTTTATAAAATACCTTCACATCTTTCTCAGGACGAGATCATATTTCTGTCTTTTCATTTCATCTATGGCTTTCTCTATTTTTACCGATATATTTTTTATAGTCAAATATATGTGCCATATTTGATGCCATTAAAGCTCCCCCCCTACCCAATATATTGTTGTCATGTTTCTTTTTTTTTTTTTACAGGCTCAGTTGCTTATTGATAGCAACTGTGGAAACAAGATACAAAAGGTTAGAAAAAAAAATGTTTAAAATTGTAATGTTTGTGATTACAGATAAGTAAAAAAAAACATGACCTTTTATATACATTTTTTTTTTGTTTAAATCACTCTAGTCTTCCAGAATATTCACATACTTTTTTTTTTTCTTTTTAAAGCAATTCTCATATACTGTTATATTTTCATATACTTGTTATAAATTCTTCAAATTTTTTGCAACTGTCTTTTGAAGGTCATAGAAAACAAAAATCCCCAGTTGCTTTTGAGTAATATATTCATCTCCCTTATTAGGAGAAAACATCTCAAATGGTCAGGATAAAAAAAAGATACATTAGGATATATAAAACCTTTTTTTTTTTTTTTTTTTTTTTTAAAATATTTGATAATTCTCTACCCCAATAAATAAACTTCTTATGTGCATTTTCTTTTTTTTTTCTTTTTTTTAAACATTTTTCTTTTCTTTTCTGTGGCCAAAAGAAGACTTTATTTTGCCAAAAAATTAATGGCATTATCGAAATATGAGGTATGGGGAAAAAAAAAAAAAAAAAAAAAAAAAATCATTTAATATACAAACAAATGGCTTAATATAAATGAAAGGGGCAAACTGATCCCAACTTTATGTCCTACAAAATTTTCATGAACATATAATTATGTAATATTATTAGCATATAATATTAGGTGGGTGCAAAAATAATGACGTAATAATGTTGTTTTTTTGACGTTATGTCAAAAAACAACATTATTACGTCATTATTTTTGCACCAACCTAATATATCATATAGATATTTTTCATGGAATATATATATATATATTTGGAAAGTGATTCAGTCAAAGATTTTTCTGCACCCCCATATCTCTAAAAAAGACAATATAAATAAAGACTAAATGAAAATTTTCTTTACCAAGGAGTTTTGACCTCTGATGGACATGATCAACACAAATGTAAGGATTTTAATTTGCAACAGTAAATCTTTACACTTGTCTTGATAAATCCTATCAGAGGATGAAATGAGTTGATAAAGAAAAGTTTTCCTTTTGACATTTCATATAAAAGAAGAAATGTTTTTGGTTGTAATTGCAGTTCAAGAAAGACATTTGTGTCACTACCACACAAAAAAGAGAATGTTTAACATCGAAGAACATAAGGAAAATGAATTCATTTTAATAATATATGGAAATATCCACTCTTTGCCTAAAGAAGGTCGTGAGACCCGAAACTTGTGTTAGAAAATTATCGAAAATAAAGCATACTATATATTTTTTTTAAAAATCCACATTAAAACCAAAAACGTTTGCTTGTTCTTTTCAATATTTATACTTTTCTCTCATTGGAACAACTATAACCCCTTCCCTTATATATATATAACCTTAAAAATTGGGAGGTCAATTGAATATGTGACCTTGGTTTCAACCTCATGGTCCCATCAGGCCACATTTTTAAAATGACCACCTTAACACTTTATTGTAAAAAGAAAAACACCAAGAACGCTACATTATTATTTTTATATTTTATTATTATTTTATATATATATATATATATATATATATATATATATATATATAATTAATTCACCTCAAGCAAGGTGATAATACCTCTAAGACGCAAGGGGCTACTGGGAGTAAAGTAGAATGTGAGGACCTTAGAAGGAATCAGAAACTGAATCCTGAACAAGGGATAAAACTCCGATCCTGTTCAAAAGAATAGTGTGAACTGGACAATAGGCAAACCTATCTACTCCTATATATATATATATATATATATATATATATATATATATATATTATTCAAATGTTATTAAAGTAGATACTTCCTAATTAAAATAGATTCCCCATTTTTCCTAAACGGTGTGTATTATACCCATCGGTCTCATGTATTTGAGAAATCTTATTAAAGAAAAACATGTTCCTTGCCAGGTAGCAAACCTGTGTCCCCCTTTGTAAGGGAAACCACCATTTGATCCAGTTTGCTTTACTGCTCAGCCATGGCAAATGCCGCACCAAGTAAGATTCTATTTTCTCTTTTTAAGCAAAGCATGTCTTCTTCACTCCTATCTTTTACTCAAAACCTTCATATCTTCAGTCCTACATCTGAAGCGTAAACAAAGCAATTTCTAAAGAATGGATTCATTTTGAATCTGACATTTTTATTACTTCAAGTGCTACTTTTAATGTATACCTTGTATTTGAAATAGACACATTTTTTATTTATTAAACAGTAAATGAAACGGGTACACAAAATTAGTAGTCAAGTGAATTTTTGGCATCCTCCCACTTTATATATGTATTTATATATTTCTATTGAGCAGGAGTGCCCAAACTTCTGCTTAAATGTCATATATCATATATATATATATGTGGAAATTACAAGAATTTTACATGATTTTTCAAGTTATTATGTTGGTGCAAAAATAATGTCGTTTTCTCACATGTGTTACTATGTGAGAAAACGACATTATTTTTGCAGCAAACTTATATTAGGTTGGTGCAAAAATAATGTCGTAATAATGTCGTTTTTTGACGTATTTTTTAACATCAAAAAACGACATTATTATGGCATTATTTTTGCACCAACCTAATAGAAGAACTGTCAAAAATCACTCAATAGATAATGTGGTATAATATATATATATATATATATATATATAGCTCCAGGTATGGGATAAGAAAAAATGGAGTATAATTCAACTGTCTGTAGCATTTAATTTTTTAAAAAAAGGGTTCAATACAGTATTTTTACTCACTAGTTATTTACTAAAATTTGAGTGCTGAAACATGAAAGCTATTGTGTAGTGATTTTTAACGTTTTCATCTCAGATATATATATATATGGAATTGGTGGATTTTTATTTATAATCTATTATTATTCCTTATTACTATATATTTTATATTTAGTGGAAGCAGGTTCAAACCCTGATGAAGCACACATTGTCTTTATTAACAATGCAGTCTGGTAGACAAAATCATACTGTTTAAAAATTGATATGTCTAAACAAAATATGTATCGATTACATATAATGTATGTAATAATAACAATAATAATACTAACAGGGGTGCAGAAAAATTCTTCAATGACTTGATTACTTTCCAAAATCTAACAAAATGATGAAACATCAGAATTTTTTAGGTATCTCTTCTTGCTTAAACCAAGAAACTCTTCAGGTCAAGTGTCAATTATTATCTATTCTCCCTATCCTCATAATCTTCTTTTCATTCATATCAGACACCTCTTTCATCATAACCATTTTAACAGTAACCCTCTATTTTGAGTGGTTCTTGAGTCTTGTATTGGATAAACTTTAGTATAAAAAAAACATTTTTCAACACCTTATTGTGTGTGCGTGTGCATGTGTGTGTGCATGTGTATATAAATAAGTAGTTTAGTCAATAATTCCATATCTTAATGATAAAGAATAAAAACAAATTTATAGAATATATCTTTCAAAGTAATCTCCTTGTTAATGCACTTAATCCATTTTATTGAGCAGGGCTGGCCAAGCCACTGCTTAAAAGTCACAAATATCTTTGATATTCAGTATGGGGCTTTTGAAAAAATGTTGGAATTAAAGAAGAAAAAACCTGGGTCTGAAGATGATCCACAAATCCAAGTACACAATTTAATTCTGGGAGAAAAGTATCCCAATTTTTTGGCAAAACCTAATTCTGCGAATCAAGAGTTTGAAAACATTTGGTATATATAAGAGGGCTATAAAAAGTTCTATAGACTCTTTGGACAAACTGAGAACTTTGCAGTACGTCATATGCATATTTTGAGATTACTGAAACCAATACAAATCAACAGTTTGCATATATTCTTTCAGCTTTCAAATACCTCAAGATTATCAGTGCAACTCTTACAGTTTGGCCATTCAGACCAAAAGTCAGCTAATAACCTCATATAAAGCTATGGATTATTATTTTGATATGGGAAGTCATAAGACAACTCTCTCCAAAGTTCGACTAAAGTCAAATGTTTTTTTTGTATAACATCAGTAAAATTATCAGCAGTGAGATGTGCATAAAACTGAAAAGTCAAATTGGAAAACTTGTGATGCAAAGGAAATCAGAGATTGGCAAAAGAAATGGTTAAGTCCTAAAACTATGACACTTTTCAGTAATTAGGGAGAGTTTTGGTGATATTTTAAATGAAATTAATATTTTATACTTTTTTAAAAAATAATTCTTGGTGTTTTATATATTTTTTTCAATATACTTAATATTTGGTTATATTTTAAATGTAAATAATTTAAGTGTTTTTAGTATTTGAAAAAATGTATTTAATATTTAGTAATAAAGTAGGGTGCAGCCAGTGAGGACTGAACTCACTACTACTCAGTCATAACTGATCTAGCAAGACAAGCTTGCTAACATTACACCCCATCAAAGTGCTCGTATTTGGTAATATTATAAATGAAATTAGTTTTTTTTTTTTTTTTTTTAAGATGAATTTAATTTTTGATGTTTATTATTTTTTAATGGAATTAATTTTAATTTATTTTTGTTTTTTTAAAGGAATTAAATTTAGTGTTTATTTTTTTAATGGAATTAATATTTTCAGAGTTTTTTTTTTAATGGAATTAATTTTTTTTTTTTTAATGATATTTATTTTTATTTTTTAAATTTTTTTTTTTTTCAATGGAAATTATTTAAAAAAAAATTTTTTTTAATGGAATTTATTTTTATTTTTCTTAATTGAATTTTGGTGTTTTTAATTTTTGGTGGAATTATTTTGAAATTTCCCAAATATTCTACAGTTCTGAATGCATTAAAAGAGTTATGAACAAAAGAATGTTTTATCATTTCTGTTTAAGAAGACATACCTAAGAAAAATAGTCTGAAGCTAAAACAATCCAATTTTGACACGAGGTCATATTGATCGTCAATGAAATCGTTAGCTGGCAAAGTCTTACAACACACATATTTTTACACATACATATTCTTGGATAACACATTTCATCCTGTAAAAGGACTTCATCAGGCTAAGGTATCATTTTTATTGATGAAATTATATATTTGTTTGGAGAGGTGGAAATATAAAGAAACAAAAAAGTCGCTTACAGTTACACACTGAGAAGCAATACTGAAGATGTAGGGACACTAAATTTTAGGTCTAACGTCTTTAGACAACAACTGACAAAATTTCATTTTGTTTGCTATCACTGTTGTCTTTAAATTTCCAGGGCATATTTAGAAATTACATCTACCTCTATACTTCCCACCTTTACCCTACATTATATTACATATAGAAAACAAAAGATGAGAAAAGCAGCAGTTAATTGCTGAAACCTCTGTAAGAAAATGGACTGAACAAATGCAAAAAAGTTCAGCTACAAAAATCTTAGTCAAGGTGTTGAATATAACCTCAATCATCTAAATGACAAATTTTATTATATATAAGGGGGGGTATTAAAGCCCCAAATAAAGTCAACTATGACAATAGCAACAAAGTTCTTAAATGTCTGTAGCAGAAACTACATATAAGAATAATAATAAAATAAAAATGAAAAAGTTACCTCCCTTATACTGCGGGAAAAAAAAAAATGTGTGAAATCTAGAACACTGCATATTGCGGTAAAATGAACAGTTGGAATGATTTGAAATTACAGAAATACATATACATGCGTTCACAGACGATTTAACTCCCTGAAGATGGTCTCAGATGAGATTGAAAGTACTTGGGAAAAATAAAAATTATTTGAAAGAAAACTTTGGTATTTTCCTTAATCAGTCTTCTCAGGCTACAAAGAAATTAATACGTGAACTTGAAAGGATCACAACCAAAATAAATCGACATATGTCTTATCTAACCAAACTTGTTTGAATAAAAATATATATATATATATATATATATATAACTAGACTTGTTTCGAAAAACCCTCGAATTCCATACTTTTCCTGACGATCTGTTTAGGTGAAACCTAGGTAGGTTTGTCTGGCTCACTAGGTGTATCTATATAATTCCATCAATAAGACCATTAGTTTGATGAAGGCCTTTTAAAAGTTGAAATGTGTTTCATATAATATTTTTTTCCATTTTGTCATTCAATTACCCAACATTGTTCTGATATATAGAAATTTCTGTATCATATTCTTCCAAACATGTTTGTATATCATATTTATTGTCCCCCCCCCCTGTATCCTCAAAATCACAACACATTTTCCTTACACACAGTTTTGTCATACATTCCGACCTGAATAAGCTGAACCTAACACACACATTGTTGAAACGTGTTGCTTATAAGCTTTTCCCCTTCATCTCATCATCTCTACACTACTACATGTATATATGTATATAAATAAGGTTTTTCAGTTTAAGTCTATGGTCAAGAACACACATACACATTTTATATAAGAGAGAGAGAGAGACAAACACATTCCTGAGCAGAAACCTCTTTGGTGGTATTATGAGGTATTGCTGGGGGTCCTAGGTTAGTGGTAAAGATGTTTCAGCCCTAAAAACATTTGATCCACGGTTCTCATCTGATAAGAGCTATGTTGGAATCCTGATTGCTGTTTACACAGTAACAAAATTAATTTATCTTTTTATATATATATATATATATATATATATATGTAAGTGTGTGTGTGCGTGTGATCAAAAAGAGAAATCTATTTTCTTGGGTATAAACTGCTTTAGCCTAAATCTAATGTATTACACAAAGATTTATGTATTTCAATGTAAAAATGTGTGCATCCATAAACACCCCACTAAATAAGATACATTTAAAGTTGAGGATCAGTTTTGTAATTATTAACATTGAAATTTTTTTTTTTTTTTGTCAGTTTATTCAAATACGACATCTGAACTGCAGTTGTCTATGACAGAGTTTCAAAAATTGTTATTTCTCCTCCACAGCCAAGCTGAGTGTGGACAATGCTTTCATTGGTCAAAAGAGATAGCAAGGATTACAGTCAAGTGAAAATAGTTGTCCATTCTGTGGAGGTGCGCATATCTTCCTACCTACCCACCTTCTGGGTAGGGAGGAAGATGAAGTCAGGTTGAAGTTACAGGTATTTTGGCCTTTATAAAGGGGAGAAATTTTATTTTTAATTTTTATTTTTGCACACCAATATGGAAAAAAAATTGTGCAAAGAAGGTGACCATTCATTTGAGATAGTCAAGCCTCATCTGGGGTTGATTACAACAGAATATTTAAGTCAACCCCTTAGAGATGAGAACCTGGCTTGATAAAAGACATGGGTTAAAAATCACTTTTATATGACAGAGACCAGAGATATGAAATAAGGGTTTTCATTCAGTCTTAGAGAGTGAAAGGGTAAAAATAAAAAGAAGAAGAGAGAAAAAGAGGATAAAAGTGTAAAGACATAGAGGAGGAGAAAAGTGAGAAGTGAGAGACGAAGGCAGAGGAGGAGAAAAGTGGGAAGGAAAGACAAAGGCAGAGGAGGAGAAAAGTGGAAAGGAAAGACAAAGGCAGAGGAGGAGAAAAGTGGGAAGGAAAGACAAAGGCAGAGGAGGAGAAAAGTGGGAAGGAAAGACAAAGGCAGAGGAGGAGAAAAGTGGGAAGGAAAGACAAAGGCAGAGGAGGAGAAAAGTGGGAAGGAAAGACAAAGGCAGAGGAGGAGAAAAGTGGGAAGGAAAGACAAAGGCAGAGGAGGAGAAAAGTGGGAAGGAAAGACAAAGGCAGAGGAGGAGAAAAGTGGGAAGGAAAGACAAAGGCAGAGGAGGAGAAAAGTGGGAAGGAAAGACAAAGGCAGAGGAGGAGAAAAGTGGGAAGGAAAGACAAAGGCAGAGGAGGAGAAAAGTGGGAAGGAAAGACAAAGGCAGAGGAGGAGAAAAGTGGAAAGAAGAGACGAAGGCAGAGGAGGAGAAAAGTGGAAAGAAGAGACGAAGGCAGAGGAGGAGAAAAGTGGAAAGAAGAGACGAAGGCAGAGGAGGAGAAAAGTGGAAAGAAGAGACGAAGGCAGAGGAAGAGAAAAGTGAGAAGAGAAGAGTGGGGACGGAGAGGAGAAGGGAAAGTAATAAGGTAGAGAACCATCATCCATACAAAGAAGACTCACAAAAAAAGAAAAAATTCTTTAAAATAATAAAAAAAAAAATTCTCTCTCTATTATTAGAAACAAGAGAACAAATAAGAGCACACTTTATTTTTGGAGACTAAATGCCAAAAATAGACAAAATCCATATAAACTCTCCCACCCCACCCCCAAAAAATGCTTGTCACCACTGGGAAGCAAAACATACCACATTTTCCCTTTTGGCAAACCAAATATTAACAATGTAAAATCTTGGATACTTAAAACAATTATAGAAAATGAATATGTAAGAAAATCCCATATAAAAAAATCAATATTTTGATTAGAGGAATAGGAGTGATAAAAAATTTCTTTAATAAAATCACTTAAATTCAAACAATGTCATAGTTTGTCTTGCAATCTGAGAAATTCTTCCTTTCATTCCAAAAAAGGCTGAAGTAATCAAGAGGTAAAGAAAGTGTTTAGTGCTTTTATTAGAAAAATTCTTCACCAGCCACAGCACTTTATTGTGATGGAACCTTTTTCTTTGAGTGTTTCTTATTTTGCTACCAGTGTTCCCAATGATGTACTCTATCACCTTCTTTACATTTAAAATCCAAAAGGAAAAAGAGACATCTGTCTCTTTATGAATTCTGTAACAAGAGACCAATCAACACTCCTTATAGATTTTGTAGCTGAAGAAGGCTGTAGAACAGACACGGGCAAACTGCGGCCCATTTGGTCTTTCTGAATGGTATACTTAATTTCATAAGTAAAATAACTTTTCTTAAAATTTTCTTATGTTTTGTTTTCACTTGTTCACTCACACACTCTCTCATACATAAGCAATGATTAAGTGCAATGTTTCTTGAATTTTGTAAACTTTCATTTTAACCCATTGGCAATTTTCACGAAGGAACATTGTATGTGTAAACACCTTTTACTTTGGAAATAGGAAACATTCGTAATGTTTTTTCTGGATAGGAAATATACTTTTTCCTTTTTATTTTCAAATAAATAAATTAGAAATAAATCACACAGTGACATGCATTAATCACACTGCCATCACTGATAATATAACAAGACTTCAATTTTTTAATAATTACTCAAAAAAAAAAAAAAAAAAAAAAAATATATATCTCAAAAGATTTCTAAGGTCTAATGCATAAATGTTTTACTGTAGTGAAAATAGCTGAGGTATTATAAAAAAATTACCTTGAATCTTTTTAGTAGTGTGACCTGCCTTGAGATGAGCCATAGATTATGCAGCCCACTAGCTCCACAAAAAAAAAAAAAAAAAAAAAAAAAGAAGGCTGTCCATGTCTGCTGTACGAGGAGTCACTGGAAATACTTTGGTAGCAAAATAAGTGACACTAAAAGAAAAAGTTTGGTTGTACAAATGACCAAATGACTTTGGAAATGATAATGACTTTCCTGAACGATACACAAAATGCTATTTATTTTTAACTCATAAAAACATTTTATAAAATCATGAGACAAAACAGAATTAAGGAAATGACCAGATTTCTCACTCCAAATATTTTCATTACTCTCCCTTCCAAATGTATCAAATGTTTTAAATTGTAACTTTGCTATGAGAACCATTTTTTAATCAAACAATGAGAGAAGGATGATGCAATGCAACATATGTTAAGGCAATCTTTAACCTTTGTCCCTGCAATAAACTGTCTCTCAAAAAGGAAAGCTTTTCCCTTGACACCACTATTATTTTAACTATCTTCACTCCATGGCTGACATTGTATTGTGGTAGGGAGTTGTTCTTTGTTTGTTTTAAAATTTTAATAAAACCTAAAAAATATGATGAAAGTGAATTGATACATAACATTCTTCTTGAGAATTTACAACAAAAATATTAAACACCATTTATATAGTTTATTTGCAAGAATAATTTTATATTTACGACATTCTAAAAACTAATACAGTTAAAACTTATGCAATGCAATATTTATCATTTACCAAATTAAAAAGAAATAAATATCAGAACAATTTTTATTCATAAATTTATAAATGGAAATTATTAAAATATGTAAGCCAACTATAAAGACATCCTTGTTTACCATTGTATAAAGTTTGAATCAATTGGCAATTAGCTGATGTTTGCCAACCATTCCAATAGAAAATCTAATAAATAAATGAGTGTTCATTACTTTTGTTGCCAATTTTCAAGAACAAATGTATAAATTCCTTTTCATATGTTTAGATTTTATTTCAATTCTAGTCATCGATTATTAAAATGATAAACATTGAGGAGTGAAGGTAGTTAAAATAATAGCAGTGTCAAGGGAAAAACCATCCTTTTGACACTACATTTTTTTGAGGGCACAAAGGTAAAGATTACCTAACTTATATATATATATATATATATATCCAGGTAAAATGAGAACAAATGGAGTATAATTCCATTGTACGTAACATTTAATTTAAAAGAGGGCTCAATACAGAGTAGAGCTAATTATTATTTATTTTAGGATATTAAAACATGTTAAAAATCACTACATAATGGCAATTATATTTCAACAATAAAATGTGTCACCTTGGTCAATGTTAAACTACTGACGAGTGAAAGATTAATTTAATTAACCAATCAAATGTGACCTATGCTAAATTCAAATTCACCGGAAAAACTTTTTTAATATAGGTCATGACACAAAGTTGTCTGCATATAAAACCTAGACAATTTCCTTATGGGCAGATACAGGTTGTTACATTATTTCATAAGATGTATCGAAGTCTGACATTCAACTTTATTAAGTAAAAGTGAAGGAGGTGGTTGATCATGGCAAAGCCCACAAGTCTATTTTTCTAAAAAGTATTCTGCTTTTGAAATTAAATTAATCTTTCACTTGACAGTAGTTTATCATAGCCCAAGGAGAGACATTTGTAGTGTTGAAATATAATTCCTATTATGTAGCGATTTTTAATGTTTTAATATCCTAAAATAATAATAATAAGTTATATATATATATATATAACAAATAAAAAAGACCTACTTAAATAGAGTGGTCCAGTCATAAAAAATAAGAACAAATTTTCCCCAGGAATAATTTTTGTAGACTAGCATTCTTTAGGCCTTCTTCAAGCTGTAGCATTTGTCAGAATAAAAAAAAAAATTCACTTTTTTTATCAATTTAAAAGTGGGGGTCCTATTCGTAATATTAATACTGTGTCAAATTGATCCCTGACTTTTACAGAGTTACCTGTATTTAGTTTTTTTATTTCCAAATCTAAGTGATATCTGAAAGTTTTTTTATACTTCTAATTTATGTATATTTTTGTTCTTTAATTAAAAATGTGGGGCTACTATAAGAATGTATACATGTTTTTTCTTTAATGACAAAAACAATCTTTTTGTAAGAAAATGAAAAATAAAATTATTTCAACAAATAATTGTTTAAAATATTTTCATAACAACAAAACACATAAAAATTTATATATCTGCTTGTCCTTTATTTAAGAGAAATCTATTTTCTAAAATACGAAACGTTTGTTTTTAAATGCAGATGGCAATGACACGAGCAGTTTCAAACTTGACATTTGTAAACAAACAGCTATTAGGTTGGTGCAAAATTAATGACGTAATAATGTCGTTTTTTGACGTTAAAAAATATGTCAAAAAACGACATTATTACGTCATTATTTTTGCACCAACCTAACATTTCCAGATAATTCTGTAAAAAGTCAAGAGATCAATTTTACACTGTATAAATATTATGAATATTAAAGAAACAAAAAAAAAAAATAAAGAATTAGGAAAAAGAAACAAAATGCTAAAAAAGAAACAAAATGCTAAAAAATTAGGAAAGTAAAAAAAGCTAAAAATATTTAAAAAAGAAACAAACTAAAATTAATTTTATAAAATTTTGAAAAAATGCATAAGAAGATATTTCTTATGTATTTTTAAGAGAAAATATATACTGAAAATTAAAATTAAACTGAAAATATAAACTTGACTAACATTGTTAAGATAAAATCTGAGAAACATTAAATTGGGAATATATACACTCATATAGTAAATTCTTAATTGAATCACCGGTTAATTCTTTCATTGCCCCAGAATAAAAAAAGCCAAAGTGATTTTTTGGTTAATCAGCATCAATCAAATTATTGCGAACAATCCTTTAGAGTGTTGGTACAATTATATGTGCCATTTAGTGTATGCAAAAACCCTAAAAATATAATATAAAATAGCAACTCCTTACCACAAGACAATGTCAGATATTTGAAATAACCAGTATAGAGAAATCTAGAGTTAAATGTTTAGCTTAGCAGAAAGACAAACTTTGACATATGGACCGACATCCCCCCACAAAAAAAAAGTGAAAAAGAGAGAAGGCAAACATCCAGACATTGAAGAGATTTTCAATTGTCCTGATTTTTGATCACATGCAGTCGCTTAAGTTGGGTAGCAGATATTAAACTGTTTTTTGTTAGACATGCATATGTTGGCAACACCTCTTCAGCTTTTGGACAGGTGTAAAAAGTATAAACAGAGAGAATGCATGCTGTGAATCTGAAGAGGTTAGCTTTCTTTTATGTCAATCCAAAGTCAAGAATGGCTTAGATTATACACATCATTCATTCACTAACAGAGTAAGTTCAACTTCTTTTCTTTTTACAGAGACTCTTAAGAACATTCCTTGAATTGGCACTTTCTTTCAGCAATTATCATTCTCTACATGAAAATGTAAAATGTTACCGACAGAATAAAAATTTTGGTTAATTTGCACCACAAGTATTAGGAATGTACCATTCTGGTGTGAAATTGTCTGGTTATTTCGAAAATGACATTAAAACATTGCCCTCGATTACCGTTTTTATTTATTTATTGTCAATGTAAGTTTGATCTCTTTCATATTGTCCGGCCGCCATTACTGCTGTTGCTTACATAAGCTTTCCTCAAGTCGTAATGCATGAAAACTTACTTAGTTAATGGCCTTCTTACAGCTTTTCATATCTTTCTGGTCTTGATTACTGCACGATTTTTGTAGATGTTATTTTAAAATGCACTTATTTTTTAAATTGAAGTTTTAAATGAATAGTATTTTTTCTTTGTCTTTAATAATCTGCTTATAGCTAATGAAACAGAATCTCACCCTAAATTTATGAAGCTTTAAATTCAAGAAACTTTCATGAAACATTAATAAAAAAAAAAAAAATCCTTTTTTTTCACTTTTCAGGCACATAATTTTTATTTTACCTTAATTGTCAGATTTTTTTTTTTTTTTTGTACATTCATTTCAAACTTCGCTCATTGCACAGTAATCAAGACAAGTGAAGTTTCCATGCCACACGACTACTTGTGGCAACTGTATCAGTCAGTAATGGCGGACATTCTTTGTAGATGACAAAAAAGAAGTTGAACTTACATTGTCCATAATTACTAAATGGTAATTGAGCACAATGTTTTAACGTCATTTTCGAAATAACCAGGCAATTTCACACAATAATGGCACATTCTCAATACCAAAGGCTTTTGGTGCTTATACTGCAAATTAACCAAAATTTCTATCTAGTTTTGTATCACAAAATTTGTCTATTTTCTCAACCAGTTCAACACTTATTCATTAATACACAGCACCTTCTCAATTTGAAACAATGACGTCTTAACTAAATGGAAGCCATAGCAGGCAAAACACATTAAATTCTTGAAATGTCAATGAATACAAATATTTATAGTAATTCAGTATATTAGTAAACCTACAAAAAAAATTATTTGGCAATGCTTAACCTTCGTGCCTGCAAAAAAAAAAAGAAAAAAAAAAGCCGCATCAAAAGGATGGTTATTCCCACGACACCACTATTACTATATAAACTTTTCACTCCCTTGCCAATGTTTATTTACAAGATCATAAACATATGTGGAACCAAGTACAATGTGATACTTATTATTTACCTTTTATACAGATTTATTATTTATCATTTTATAAAGAAATTTGAAAAGAAATCTTTTTATTCAAAAATTTATTAAAAATTATAAAATTATCAAAATATGTAAACAATACAATATTTATTTTGAAAAAGTTTTAAATCATTATTTTTTTAAATGCCTAGAAAATCTGATGACAGATTAAATAAGCAATCTAATAAATAGTATTTAATATTTTGGTGGTTAATTCTCAAGAATAAAGAAAATTATTTTCATATGTTTATTTTTTATTAAAATTTTATAACTCATCTCTTTTTTTTTTTTTTTTAGAACAATAAACATTGCTAAGAAAGTTGAAAGTGTATACAGTGCCAATGGAATAACAGTCCTTTTGACACATCATTTATTTGGGAGTACAAAGGTTAAATATTGGTAAAAATATTAAACATTTTAAATTTCTACACTATTTACTTTGGTCAAACTGTTGTCCTCATCTTTATTGTCATATTCACATTTTGGCCATTTTATTCTCCGACCTTCTTCAGGTAATACATATTGGAATTTCAAACTAAACCAAACCCTTCACATCGTAAATATGACAATAAAGATGAGGACAACAGTCTGAACAATGTAAATAGTTACAATACCCCATCTCAAAAATATAGACAGATTTTAAATTTCATTTTGTCTAAAAATTTAGTAAATTTGTTTTAATGGGCAAAGTATTTTTTTAAGACTAATTAAAACAAATAAATGCATGTGTTTATATTGTTTCTATGTTGCATCACATATGTGGGACAGCAGAGCCTCATTGGGCCAAATTGGTTTAGTGATATTGTTTCCCCATTTAGTTGAAAGTAACTTATTTTCATGCAAAACTTAATAGATTTAGGACAAATCTAAATTGAGAATTTCAAAATATTATTATCAGATTGCACAGATTTTCAAAATATAAGCAGCTGGGAAAATAAGGATTCAAAAACAAAAAAACTCTTGATTGAAATTGACTGCTTAAAAAAAAACCTAGAGTATCCTAAGAGTTACAAAGGATAGGAAATAGTGGATGGCCATTATTGCCTACATCCTACAGGGAGACGGCATGTGGAAGAAGAAAAAACAGAAAGAGAGCACTTGGAAGTGGATTCAACACTGTTTTAGATCTGACCTCCTTCAAGGATTATTTCTGGTTTTGATACCTATTTGTTTATTTACCTACCAATGGACTTGATATATGAAGATGTTTATTATTTAGGGAGTAGTGGATATATTTATTATAGCATTTTACACATGTGCCAAGCACATTGAACCATAAATTAAGAAAAAATATTTAAAAAAAAAAACGATTTCTTTGGATCTGAGACATACCATGAGTATGACAATTTTTGTAGCTTAAGTGAAGTAAGAAATCAGGTAAAATGATTTAATTTTTAGTGGAGAAAGCAAAAGAGAAGGCAAATTTTACAAGAATGATAAATACTTTGAGTTTTCTTATGATGTGGACTACAAAATTTGCTATCATTTTCTTAAGAAAAAAAAAAGAGGATTAGATTTCAGCCATTTTTAACAATGGCTGTAAAATGAATTCACAGCTAATTTTAATATTAAGATCTTTAAAAAGTTTTTTAAACTGAAAATTTATACTCAAGTGAGTATAAATTTTCAGTTTTTAAAATAGTTGCATTCATAGCTAAAAGATATTCTAATGTGAATATATTATTTGAAAGAAGAATCTGCAATGTTATTGGTCCTGACCTGGCATCTTGGCTTTAGTCCTTTCCCTACTGCCATAAAGTAGATTCCCTGTGGCTTCTCTATAAATACTTTCATGGTAACTGTTCTGATGAACTTTTCTCTATGGTACCTACACTTTATGAATTTAAGCACAGTACTAGATTGGCGGCAAAGTCTCATCATTTTACAGTTGGTTTGATGTAACTGTAAGTTCTATGCTTTCTTTTCTCGCACTCTTTGCTTGTGGAACTCTCTTCTGGCTTCTTGCATTTCAGTTAACTCTGATCTTCAAAAATTTGAATGCAATGTTAACTGTTATCTTTTGTTGTCTTAATTCATGTTCTTTTATTGTTCCCAGTCTTTAATAATGTTTTTTTTTTTCTTCTCAAATATTGTAACACTCAGTAATACCTTACGTCTTAGTGACTTTATTACCTTATATGGGGTGAACTAATTAAGAAAATAAACAAAAAAAACACTAATTTCTGGATATTACAATTGTAAAAAATAAAATTGTAGTTATAACTGAATATATTTTTGTATCCACGTATCAAGGGGGTTAACTCCTAACATCTTCAGCGTAATCTCCCTTTTTACATTTTTCTCCGAATTTATTTCATATCACAATGTCATTATACAGTGTAACCCGGATATAAGAGAGCTGTCGGGACAGGAGAAGAAGTCTCTTATATCCGGGGGTTTCTCTTATATCCGGGTTTGGTCTATTTTATATACATAAACACAGGCTCCAATTTGGGACCAGAGAAAGGCTACTTTAATGCCTGCCATATTATATACAGGGTAACCATAAAGTCCGTGTGGAACTTAAAATATTTGTAGTCATACATGATATAAACAATCTATAAAAATAATAAGACACCTTTCTGCCATCAGTTTAATGAAAAAATTGATATTGAATGTTCATTTTTGAATAATTTAATGCAAGTTAGGTATTTTCTAAATTAAAAATTCATTAACAGGTGAATTGGAAGAGATGGGCTATTATCTTTGACCTTTATGATCAGATTTGACTCCATTGGATTTCTTTTTATGGGGACATGTGAAAAGTAAAACTTTATTCGACTAAACCTCAATCTTTAGAGGAATTGTAAGCCAGGTTAATTGATATGGTTGAAGGTATAACTGAAAATCAGCTACAAAATATTTTCCAAGAACTTCAGAACTGTATTACCCTTTGCATGCGTAATGACGGACATGTTAAAAATTAACAATCCCAATAATAAATTTAAATATGTTTCTTATTCTTTTTGCAGATTGTTTCTATCATGTATAGTAAAAAAAAGCTACATGTATTTTAAATTGCACACGGACTTTATAGACACCCAGGAGGAAAGCAAAAGTGTTTCCTCCACTCTAAAATGTGTAGGTTACATGTTTTCAACTTATTTGAGAAGAAAGTATTAAAAAAAAATAAGTGTCAACTTATTTATTTTGACCAAATATTACTTTCCTGTTTTTTTTTTTTTGTTTTTTTTCTTAGTTTAGTTTAATCGACAGTGAGGAGAGAGCACAGAATTTAAAATAAAGGACATGGTCTTGCATCACATCAACTTTACTTCTGGGGGCACCTAGTGAGTATCCTGTTTGCATTGCAGAAGATCAAATCTAATCTATAATTAATCACAATTTCATGACATCTCTTGGGTATATTTTTCTTTTGACATTAGCATTATCAACTTTGGCAGTATATTTTATTTGATGAAACATTGTAAACAGTTATTATTCATTTTCACTAGTATTTATTTCCATCTTCATTTTTACTTGATTTTTATAGCTATTTTATTCAGGTGATCAATCTACGGCACACTCAACTCACTGCTGTAGATTGACCCCTTAAATTAGGATAAAAAGCAACAAAAAAGATGCAAGTAAGCAACAAGCATCCTTTATGTTTTAAGAAGCAGAACATAGATGATAAAACAGATGTAAATTGAATAAAATGCTGGATATCTGAAGACAGTTGGAGAAAAGACTGGCTAGAAACATCTTCAGAAGCTAATTCCAGTTGATGCCTTTTTCCCAGTCTGGTTTGTTGAGCCATACTGCCAGATAGCCTGTTGTTGGACAGTGCAGATTTCACCTTTGTCAACTTGGCTTATTCTAGATTATTCCGAAACATGAATTTTTCTCCCAAAGTAGCTGAGTCCCAAAGAAGGTAAAAGCATAAATTTATATCTATCTACATATCTTTTTAAATTTTTTTAATTGATTTCATCCCAAGTATGGCAGTAAAAGCCACTGAGATGCAAGGGGTTACTGGGAGTGGAAGAGTTAGAGTTAGCAACAGAAACATTGCTAAGGAGCAAGTGCAAAAGAGTAATCAGGAGGACAGTAGCTAGCAATTGACATTGCATTTAAATTTTTGAAGAACAAATTTGGCTGGAAAGCATGACGTCGGAAGAGAGTTCCACAAGCAAAAAGTGCAAGAAAAGAAACTGTTAGTATAGAATTTATGGTTACATCTAGCCAGTTCACTAGTGCACTTATTATTTGTATACACTCTGAAAACACACCAATGTCACCTGTTAGCAATCTATGAACCATGAATAATAATATTTAAACACTACGCTATTCAATAATGATAAAGGTCAATGTTCAAGATGAGTTCCATACTGAGTATGAGTACCTTCACTTTAGACCTTTATGGCATTTCCAGCATTGAATCGGCCTCATATCCTCTATATTCCAAATGTAAGGAGAAAGTGCCATGCAGCTTTTTCCTCCCAAGAACTGCTACTTTGTGGATGATTCCCTTAGCAATTCAGCCCTGAAGATGATCTTGGATGAGATTGAAGGTACTTGGGGAAATAAAAGAAAGGAAAATAGCTACAGCTTCTTCCTTAATCAGTTTAATAATGGCACTAAGAAAGTGATCTGTGAATTTGAGAGGTTTAAGATAAAAATAGACAGACATATGTCCAGATTATTCAACAAAAAATCCTTGAATGAAGATATGCTGCCTAAATACATATATATATATATATATATATATATATATGTTTATATATATATATATATATATATATATATATATATATATATATATATGAGGCTAGCTCAATGACTGGCCAATAATAATCTTCTTACTATTCCCATACAAATAACTTAGCGGTGCTACCTGTGTAGAACTACCTTTTATAAACTGCCATTTTGCCAAGGGAACTTAACTCAACACCTTTCACCACCTCTAACTCACTTCATTCAGTCATTCATCTACCTTGAATGGCTATCAGGGCTTGTATTGGGTGAATTTTAGTATTAAAGAGAAAAAAAAAACTTTTCAAGAAGAATATATTGGAATATATTTAGCTACAGATAATTGGATTTTTTTTTTTTTTGAAGAACCAGATCATTGCAGAAAAAATTGAAAACGCAGGAATTATTTTTCATAAATATTATCACTTAAAAAGACTTTGGAAATTAGCAAAGAAACTTTTCCCCCAGCCCTCAAGCAGAAGCAATACCTAAAATCGTTAAGATATTTTTAAGTATTTGCCATGACAATCCGAAATTGCAAAGAGGCATCATGGAAATTGCTATCAGTAAAGAAATTGCTATAAATTCCAAATGGAAGTTTTATCATTCCTCATGTATTCCAAAGACTTTTATTCATTTGATTAAATTTCAAATTAGACATAGAAAGACAAAAACACTATTAAACTGGTCAGTAGTAAGAATTTAAATAGAGAAAAAAGAGGGAAAAAAAAGAGAAGAAAAAAAAGAAGAGGAAAAAAGAAAGAGAAAAGAGAAAAGAGGAAGAGGAAAGAAAGAAAGAGAAAGAGAAAAAAAAATGACCCCAACTGGAATTAAAACTCAGTTCTCTCTGATCTCCAATTCCAAGCTGTTGTCAATTAGACCACCAGCACACCCAACCTTACAGTACCTGGTGTTCCCAAATGGTCACCCACCTAGGTACTGACCAGGCTTAACAATGCTTATAAATTTTTTACTTCAAACACTTTGTAAAAAGCTACACAAGGAGCACATTTTATTCTTTCTTTAAGAATTTCTGCCTTCAAAGACAAACTGCCAAGATAAGTAAAGCAAAAAGACAAATAATCTAACCCACACTATCTGAATTTGCTACCCCTCCTTACCATCATTAAAGGGACGGGTGGAGATTTGTATATTACCTATGAGAACACCTTTCATTTACATTTCTGGGAAATTTAATTATATTGTTGACATGGAAAACAAAAAACAAATACTTAATAAAAAAGAAAATTACCAATATCAATATCCAGTAAGAGGCTTACGCAGGAGTGTCTCTTTTTTTAAATTTTGGATTTGATGTAATTATGGCTACAAAACATTTTGCTTTCATTGCTTGCCTTGATAATGTCTGAAGACAAAACACGTCAGCAAAAACTAAGAATTTTTTCCAATCATCACACACACATATATAAGGTTGGTGCAAAAATAATGTCGTTTTCTTACATATGTAAGAAAACGACATTATTTTTGCACCAACCTAATATATATATATGTGAGAAAACATTTTTGCACCAACCGTGTATATATATATATATATATATATATATATATATAAGGTTGGTGCAAAAATAATGTCGTTTTCTCACATATGTTACTATGTAAGAAAACGACATTATTTTTGCACCAATCTAATATATATATATATATATATGAAAATTTCTGAGTTAACCTGTAGAAAAAGACAATAAAAAAAAAAAAAACTGTATTATAAGCTGATGCGTTTTGTCCAATGTGAACTTTTTCAAGGCAAAAAATGAAATGAATTTATTTATATTTCTTTGTTGTTAATATTTATTTTGTTTCCAATAAATTCATTTTGCCTTGAAAAAGTCCATACCTTTATACATACTTATATATATATATATATATATATACACACACATACAAGTAAAATGCAACTTTTATTTGAGTAAATGACAAGAGTGTCTTAAAACTACATTTAGTGTTTATTCGTGCAATCAAGTGAAATAGAACATGACTGAGGGGACCACATCAGCTAATTAAAAACACAAGCTACATACATAAAAACTAAAAGAAATCACAGAGGAATGTTCCTATTAAACTAGCTATCTCAAAAAGACATGGACACCCCTGCTGTGTGCCCATGTATATCGACATACATTTATCATATTAATATAGAATATTCAATAAGATCTAGAATGAAAAGTTTATCTACTAGAGAGACTGCAAGGTTGATAAACACACAAGTATCAACATCTACAGATAATTAGTAATCAAATCTATTAGTTGATATTTATTACTTAAAATACTCTATTAGTCAATATTAAGGAAGGTGGGGGTAGTGGAAGAGATGTAAATCAGTTGATGAGTCTGTGTAACTACTACAAAGACTTACCTGTTACCTAAGATGACATTTCAGTCATTTTTCAAAGTAACCTGTGAAAAATGCTGGTCTATATGTTTATTAATAATCCATTGATTATAAAATGTTTTTTGTATTATTTAAAAGAAAGGGGATAATCCTTTCATTTAGAGAAGAAAGTTAAATGATAGAGGAAAATCGTTTCATTTAAGGAGAGAGAGGAAAGACATGATCCTTTCATTTAAAGAGAGAGGATAATCCTTTCATTCAAAGAGGAAAAGACAATTCATTTAAAGAGAGAGGAAAATATTTAAAGAGAGAAAAATTGTTTCATTTCAAGGGAGAAGAATATCATTTCATTCACAAAGGGAGGAAAGTCATTTAAATTAAAAAAGAGAGAAAAGTGATTGCATTTAAAGCAAGAGGAAAATTGTTTCATTTAAAACAGAAGAAAATTTAAGGAATGAGAAAAGTCATTTCATTTACAGAGAGAGGAAAAGACAATTCATTTAAAGAGAGAGGAAAAGACAATTCATTTAAAGAGAGAGGAAAAGACAATTCATTTAAAGAGAGAGGAAAAGACAATTCATTTAAAGAGAGAGGAAAAGACAATTCATTTAAAGAGAGAGGAAAAAAGAATTCATTTAAAGAGAGAGGAAAGTCATTTCATTTAAAGAGAGAGGAAAGTCACTTCATTTAAAGAGAAAGGGAAATATTTAAAGAGACAGAAAAATCATTAATTAAAATAGACCAAGATGAGGCTAAGAAAATGAAAAGAAAAATAACTCAAAGATTGTTTGAAATTGAAGAAAAAAAATCTTTAATTTGGAATTGTCATAAAGACTACTATCTTTCTTATTCTTTTCAATTAACATTCAAACTTTAAACTAGACTTAATATTTTTTTTTTTTTTTTTTTTTTTTAGATAAGATGCAAATAAGGTAAATCCCTATTATTTGAGAAATTATTTTTAATCAAGACTATAAATTAATTATTCCGTCTACAATTAAGGGAATATATAAAGACAAGAAATATATGACTATTACATTCTAATAATCAGAAAATTCAAAATGGTAACCAAATTTTAAATGTTTCTAACTTGTTTAGTATTTAAAATATTTAGTATTTACAATTATTTATATCAGAAAAGTCATTTCATTTAAAGAGAGAGAAAAAGACAATTCATTTAAAGAGAGAGGAAAAGACAATTCATTTAAAGAGAGAGGAAAAGACAATTCATTTAAAGAGAGAGGAAAAGACAATTCATTTAAAGAGAAAGGAAAAGACAATTCATTTAAAGAGAGAGGAAAAGACATTAAAAAATCTTTAATACTTAAATCTGATATAAATAATTGTAAATAATTTCCTAAATTGTGTATGTCAAAAAATGATATGAATTGAAGAACTCTTTCTCTAGCCATTTTCTCAGAATAAGGAAGGTATAAAAGTAACAAAAATCAAGGTTTATTTTACCCATCCAAGACTGATTGACCCCTTTAAAGAGGTTGTAAATGCAATGGAGTTGAGATTAAGGCTTTGAATAATAACCCAAATATTTGGGCTTGAATTTTATGGCTTCTTTTTATTTTATCTTTTTTAGGACCCTTAATTTGATATCATTGAACAAACAGGCCAGAAAATATTAAATATTACTTTTAAAAACATTCTGGAAAAAAAAAACAAAAAAAAAAACTCACAGCATCAGATATGTTACTGTAGATTTTACAAGCAAAGCACTGAAAGCCATGGGCGAGGAGTGTGAAAGACATACCCAAAGCTTACATGCCCACTCATAGGCTCAAACTCACACCAGCCATGCTTATGTAAGCATGACCACTCAAATCCATTGCATATGGAAGAGATTCAGACACATATTAGTCCTTAAAATTTCTTATTGAACGGACGGTATGCCTGGGAAGCACTATTATTTCTCTGACATATGCCTTATAAATCATGAAAATAATTCCAGTTGCCTCACCCTGTACCCTGTCATTTTAAAACAAGGCATTCTAACATCAATTACTTCTGAGTAAACTGGGTAAAAAAACAAAAAAAAAAACAAAACAAAAAAAAACAATCAACCCGTTATCAGAAGAGGAATATGATATTTACATATTTTCAAATACATACAGTTTACATATGAGGTACATGGATCAACCAACCAGGTTTTAGTATTATTATTTAAATCTGCAGGCTTTTTTTTTTTTTCTCGCTTAAATCCACCCTTGAATTATACTTTGGCATTCCAACCAGATTGAATGAACCAAATTAAAAAAAATTCTTTATTTGGCTCACTCTTGTTATGTAAACATTGAAATGAACATTTTATAACAACAGAGAAAGACCCTCATTCTGAATGCTCACCTTCAAATAAATAAATAAATAAATAAATAAATAAAAATAAAGAAATAAATAAAGAAATAAATAAAATAAATATTAACTAACTATTAGGTTGGTGCAAAAATAATGTCGTTTTTTCTTTTGAAGTTGAACGTCAAAAAACGACATCATTTTTGCATCAGCCTAATACAACATCCGTAAAACTTTAAGGAAGTTTTCTATGAAAGAAAAAAAAAGAAAAAGAAAAGTTATATAGAAAATTAGCAACAAGCAAAATTATTCCACTCCGTTTATAAAAAAAAAAAAAAAAAAAAAAGAAAAATATGAAAAATAAATCAACGAAAAAATAAACAAAACAAAAAAGTGATAACACAAAACATTTTGAAAATAAAAAAATTCTAGGAAAATCTTAATAATAATAATAATAATAATAATAATAATAATAATAATGTTAGCAATAATAGAAGAGAGGGAGTAAATCACTCTTTCTTGTTTTCCAATTTTTTGGAGGGCAGAGAGGAAATGATCAATAAAAAATAGCACCAATTGATGGTAGGAAACAGGTGAAACAACTGGACATCATAGCTGGTCAAAAGGTGGCCCAAAACAACCATTCACAGGTTTTAAATGTGGCACTGTTGACCAATTTGAGAGACCAACCTGGGAGCTTCGTTTAGATTTCTTGCCGATGAATGAAAAGACCAGTAAAGAAAATGTCACCAGGGACTATTCAGTTTTTGCTTTGATATAAATCTGGAAAAGAAAAAAAAGAAGATAAAATCAACAAAGAGAAAGAACAAGTGTGACTAAAATTATCCAAATAAAACAGAAAGAGATTTTGGGGTGACATACAGTGTAACCCGGATATAAGAGAGTTGTCGGGACCGGAGAAGAGGTCTCTTATATCCGGGTTTCTCTGATATCTGGGTTTGGTCTAATTTATATACATTAACACAGGCTCTAATTTGGGACCAGAGAAAATGTCTCTTATATCCGGGTTACACTGTATCACAAAATATCTCATTAGATGCTCCAGAACAGGCATCATTTTCACTGTTTTCATCACTGTCTCAATAAATGAAAGCAAGAATGCTCAGGTGAAGAAAAAAAAAAGGAAAGGATTAACCTTTAACACTATGTGACTACATTTGCTGTACAAAACAGTTATCCTGCCACTGAAGGTGACTGATCCAATAGTGTGTTTGAATTTCATAGTTGTGTTGTCATATCCTGCTATGGCAACAGAAAACACCTTAGAGTGAAATTAACAATGAGATTACTGCAACTGAGAGGCCTTAAAAAAGAATGCAGTAGAAAATGAAGAAACATTAATAATGCAGAGGACTAAAGCTTAAGAAAGTATTTATTCTTAGATAACGTGCTTTCATGATTGACCGATTGTGTTTATCAACCTTTTGCAGGTTATTTAAAGACAGAAATATATTTTTAGATTGTAATAATTTTTTTGCAGATAATGATGATTTACTGATACAAGTCCTACTAATTAACCCATAGTTGGGGGGAGAAGAGGTGTAGACGCACGTTTTCCAAGGGTATTTGTGTGTAAGTGAATATAAAGAATTCAACTGGAATTGGAACTCAGCTCTCCGATGTCCAATTCCGAGCCATTATCCATTATACACCACACACATCCAAGCTTGCACCTGGTATTCCCAAGAGGTCACCCATATAGGTACTGACCAGGCTTGATGTTGCTTAACTTCCGTAATCTTGCAAGAACCAGTGTTGCAACATGATATGGTCATAAAGAGTTCCATAACCTAAAAGTGTTTTCATTACTATTATTATTATTAGTAGTAGTTTTATTATTTTACTCCATCTTTTTATTATGCATGTGTTTTTTTTAATCCCAACACTAGTTCAATACACCCTTCATTATTAGTATTATTTTATTATTAGTATTATTCCATATTATTATTGTTGCTTTTTTATCCCAACACCCTGGCTCAATAGTCTTCATTATTACTATTATTTTATTACTAGTTTTATTCCATTTTATTATTGTTGCTTTTTATCCCAACACTCTGGCTCTATACACTCTTTATTATTACTATTATTTTATTCCTAGTTTTATTCCATCTTATTATTGTTGCTTTTTATCCCAACACTCTGGCTCTATACACTCTTCATTATTACTATTATTTTATTACTAGTTTTATTCCATCTTATTATTGTTGCTTTTTATCCCAACACTCTGGCTCTATACACTCTTCATTATTACTATTATTTTATTACTAGTTTTATTCCATCTTATTATTGTTGCTTTTTATCCCAATACTCTGGATCTATACACTCTTCATTATTACTATTATTTTATTACTAGTTTTATTCCATCTTATTATTGTTGCTTTTTATCCCAACCCTCTGGATCTATACACTCTTCATTATTACTATTATTTTATTACTAGTTTTATTCCATCTTATTATTGTTGCTTTTTATCCCAACACTCTGGCTCTATACACTCTTCATTATTACTATTATTTTATTACTAGTTTTATTCCATCTTATTATTGATGCTTTTTATCCCAACACTCTGGCTCTATACACTCTTTATTATTACTATTATTTTATTCCTAGTTTTATTCCATCTTATTATTGTTGCTTTTTATCCCAACACTCTGGCTCTATACACTCTTCATTATTACTATTATTTTATTACTAGTTTTATTCCATCTTATTATTGTTGCTTTTTATCCCAACACTCTGGATCTATACACTCTTCATTATTACTATTATTTTATTACTAGTTTTATTCCATCTTATTATTGTTGCTTTTTATCCCAACACTCTGGATCTATACACTCTTCATTATTACTATTATTTTATTACTAGTTTTATTCCATCTTATTATTGTTGCTTTTTATCCCAACACTCTGGATCTATACACTCTTCATTATTACTATTATTTTATTACTAGTTTTATTCCATCTTATTATTGACGCTTTTTATCCCAACACTCTGGCTCTATACACTCTTCATTATTACTATTACTTTATTACTAGTTTTATTCTATCTTATTATCGTTGCTTTATATTGTGATCTCACAATTCTCTATAGTCAACCACAAACCATTCTCATCTTTGCTGACATGAAGCCGAAAGATTATATTGAATCAATTGCTAGGAAAGTTGGTTCATTGTGTCATGTTAAATAATTTTTGTTGACAGAATTTATCTTACATATTCATATATAAGTCTACCATTTGTCCATACTTTAAATATTGCTGCCACATATGGTCAGCTGTTACTGTTATATATTTAGAGTTCCTTGATAAAATCCAAAGAAGAATCTGCAATATCATTTATCCTGACCTGGCATCTAAGCTTCAGTTACTTTCCCATTGCCATAACATAGCTTCCCTGTTCCTTTTCTATAAACACTTTCATGGTAATTGTTCTGATGAACTTTCCTCTATTGTACCTAGACATTATGGATTTAAGTGCATTACGAGATTGGTGGCAAGGTCTCATCTTTTTACAGTTGAAATGGCTAGATGTTACCTTAAGTTATATGCTAAGAGTTTCTTCTTTCACACTCTCGCCTTCTGAGGGACTTTATCAAGGTAAATGGAAGGATTTTATTTTGTAACAAGTATTTATATACAAGAGCAAAAAACATTTTTTTTTTTAATTTTTAGTTATAGGAGTGCACATGAATATTCATTTTGTCAACAGAAAAATCAGGAAAGTTTATTGACATGAGATGATACAATTCAATATCTAAGAAATGAAAGAGAGTAGGTGATGTTTTATATATTATATATATATTCAAACATATATTGTTAAATACAACCGTCAATGAATGTCTATTATGTTTGATCATGAACCATTATAAGCTTTTGGTTCAATCTAAGCTTTTGGCTCACATAAGCCATCATCAACAATGACATCCTGTTATGTCTACATAGAAATTTGCTATGCGACAATATATATATTATTTAAATTCTTTTGGATTGGGATTGATTTACGAGTGGTATATTTTGAATAATATGAAGTTATAAATTTAACTGTTTTCTTTTAATTCTTTAGTATTTTTGTGGTAGTCCCTCAGAGGATGAAACATGTCGGCTAAGATAAGTTTTACTTTTGTCTTTATTCATATTGTCCTTTTACAGATCTATTCTATTTGAAATTTTTACACAATAATGTTAAAGTAAAAAATATAAGTACTGCAATTATCTCTGTCTATAAAAGGCAGGATGTGTGTGTGTGTGTAACGAATACACGGCTGCAATTTTCGACAGATTTGCATCAAAATTTACATGCACAGGCTCCAAGTTAGCCGGAAGGCCAACACCGACTTTGCATTTCCCAACTCCCATTGATAGTGGAAATAATTGATTTTTTCATGCCGTTACGGCAATTTTCATGTCGTTTGTGACCATTTTGTACTGGCCAGAGTGAAAACCAATAGCTGGCTGCCACGAATAGGCCAGAAGATTCTATTGGCCAGCGTGAGAGCCAACAGCTGACTGACATGAATGTTAACTAGCATGCAAAAAAAAAATTGATAGCTGCATTCGTCACAAGTGGGAAAAATTTAAATCTGCATGGCACTTTACTTCAATTGGCTCATTTGCTTGCTTAAACTCAACGTTGATTCTGATTCCGCAGAACTGGGTTGGGTGTGAAAAAGTATTTGTTGTTAACATTCTTTTTTCATTCAGTTTTTCCATTTATGAGTCCTTTTTTTTTAAAGCTGATCGTTTTGTGTCCATTTTGTTTAGTTCTTTTTTCGTAACAGATTTGATGTTTAGTATAGTGCTTAGAAAAAATTTGCAGTGTGAGATAAGCAAGAAGTAAGGCATGTAGCAACATCATCACGGCAAAGGGCACTCCTTTAAAGGCAAGGAATGGCAAAAATATTTTAAGTCAAGTGATAGCGATTGCTGTATGAGTCATACGATTTTTGAATCAAGCATGGGCAACGCCGGGCCATGCTGCTAGTTTTTTTTTTTAATATAAACCATCATTAAGGCTATGGACCCCTTAAATGGAATTATGCATGTTATGTAGCAGGGGTGCTAAACTGGAATCGACATGCTAAATTCAAATTCCAGCCAAGTTTGTTGATTGTAATTTTGTACAATATTGGTTGGTTGTTCTTGTTTAGCAGCATATCAACACCTCTATGGGTTATGCCAAAACCTAAGTATTTTGAACACAATTGTTTACCTGCATTTTATACTCCCAAAGAGTATGCTTTCTTCAATCACTACAACCTTAACTTCTACAAGTCTTCAGTCAGCCATTATTTACTTTCAACAACATCATTCAGTGATCCTCTAGCCTGAATGGCTCTTCGGCCTTGTATTGGGTGAATAACAGTAAAAAAAAATCATCCCTACTATGAATTAAATAGCAGACTGAGTTCTCTAGCTTGGTTGTCAGCCAATCTAAGAGAAGGACAATGAATTCAAAACCAGTTAAGAGTGGGACTAGCAACGCCACCCCATAAAAACCTAAATGTTAGAGAAACTTCAACAGCAACATCCTAGTGTTGTGAAGCTGTGACACATAGGGGAGAGGCACCAAGTACTATGAAACAGTGGGAAAAATTGTTGTGAATAAATAAAGCATTGATATGAAAACTGCTACCATATTCCAGCTTGTTCATACCAAATATTTCTATACTGAAGTATCTGGAACCTAACGCAATCACAATATCACTATTTAATCACTCCTGGCGTTGCTGTTCTGGATGACAGATATGCACACAAGATATTTAAAAGAAAATTGTGGGTCTAATTTTCTTTGATAAATGCAAGAAATATTGATATTTAATGATTATTAAATTAAAACAAAATAGAATAAGTTTTTTTTTTTTTTTTTTATATATATATAAATTAATAAAATAGAGTGAAATTCTACAGGGTGTAGCAGAAATACCTCCCACATAATGGTAAGACATTAGTGGTAATAGCGTCTTTATCTAGCTAATATCTTACCATTATGTGAGAGTTATTTGTAGGATATATTTTTGCTACACTGTATTTTTTGCATCTATGTAAAAATAAACTCAGTCCAGTAAAGTCCTAAAGGATGAAACGCACCATACAAAAACTTTTTCCACTTCTTTCCCCTAAAATTTCTCTTGCTTATATATATATATATATATATATATATATATATATATATACACACACACACACACGTTTATGGACATCATATAAGGTTCAACGTGCTACAGAAAAATTCATTTTACAGATAAAAATTACAACCTACAAAGGGAAGTAATTACCGTAAGGAGTTGCTTCCCTTACCTAAATGGAATCCAAAATAATAAAACATTAATGATTAAGCTAAAAAAAAACATTTTGATTTGTGAAATTTAAAAAATTTGGGAGATATTCAAAGTTGTTTTTCAGCATGGTTCTGGGATGATAGTAAAAAAAAAGTCTGCTGCTCAAAGACCAAATCATGTTTATAACAAACACAAAACCAGCCTCTTTTAGCAGATGATAACTGTTCCCATCGACATGGCTTGATAGTCTCATATATACAAGCATTGACATGCTTTTTGTAGTCAGACATACTTACTTCACTTAATATAGCCCAGCTATCACTTTTGGCTTGGCAGTGGAGTCGAAGAACCTTGATAGGCCCCATTACTTCTTTTATTTGACCTTCTGCAACACCCTCTGAATTAAATCTGCTGACCACATAGTAGCCAAGGCCAGCAGTTTGGTAAGGCTCATTATTCTCCAGATTAACTAGATGCTTATGGGATGAAGGGAAGATCTCAACTGTTGTGTCAGTCAGTTTGTCCCCAGGATGTTCCAAGTTACCACTGCGGAATAAAAATCTAGAAAGAAAAAATATAAATATTAACATCATATAAATTCTTACAACAACTAACCAATATTGTGTGTGCATAATTTTTACATATGGACAAAAACAATGTGCATTTTTTTGGCATACTTTGCTTAGATTTCTGGCCGTTGCATGGTATTAAAAGCTGTAGCAGACAATTCCACTTCATTATTAAGCTTTTAGGGTCAGGACCTTCTCTTAACACCTCAACATTCCTTCACCATCCAAACTGCTATCAACAATTAATATTGTCTTACTCTGTCACCCTCTTTCCTTTCCTTCTCTTTTCTCCCTTTTCTTTACCCTTCTCCATGTCCTCTTAAGGTGTCTCTCCCTATAGTTTTTTTTCCCTCCCATAAGTGGCTTGCTTGTAAATAGAATTGTTCATAAACATTTTTGGTTCTCACCAGTTGAGATGCAGTCGCATCAAAACAAGAATGCATCTTTGTAGTGAGCAAGTTGTTTTTGTCCGTATGTAAAATCTATAATAAATAATTATTGCTCTACTCTTGGTATTGAGCCCTCTTTTGAATTAATGCTGTGAACATTAGAATTTACATTATTTCCATTCTCATTACATTCGCATATATATATATATATATATATTTTCTTATTTCTTCAACAACATGGTTTTGGAAATTAATGTCAATGAATGTTTGTTTTTATTGATGTGACTACACATGCACATGAAGGAAAGGAGACACTGAGATTTTAAACTTAAAAAATTTTTTTTTTTTTTTTTTAAATATGTGTTTTGATATGTAGTCTAGCCAATTTCTGTTAGTTTCTTTTTGTTTTTATCACTTTTGCTATTAAGTATCCTACATTACAATAATAGATCTTCCAAGAAAGGTGAAATACTGTGGATGATCTAGCAATTAAGGCACTTTCTATAGGCTATTGTTTTAAATTGCTTTCCCTTTTAATTACAACAGTATTTTTTTTAAATCAAAATTATAGTTAGACTCATGGTAAGCAACTAATGCACTGAGTTTACTGTTTTGTGAAAGATCCCTTTTGTGTTCATATAATCTCTTATTTAAATTCCTTGAGGTTTCACCTATGTATTCCTAGTGGCAATTATCACATGTAATAGAGTCAATTTGTTCTTCAAGTTTTAGCTTATGTTGTTTTGTATTAATTAAGTCTTTTATTGATATAGAAGTTGTAACAAATTTTCTGTTAAACTTAGATAAATTCTTTTGAACTGTAGTTATATGGTTGGTGGGTAGATTAATGTATTATTTTTTGCTGCATTTGTCAGAATGGTCCACTCTTCTTTTTCGACTTTTCCTAACATTGTTCTGTTATATAAAAATTTATATATCTTTTCCCCCCATATTTGTTTATATCAAGATGATTGCTTATTTTAGAATTTTTTTGATGCCACTCTTAAGGCGACCATCTTGACATAAACAAAAAACTAAATGTATTAGTATCTGTGAATGATATTGTAGTCTAGTCCATTACATTGTCAGCTCATTTCTTCCCTCTTCCCGCCTCTTTTTCTTTTGCTTACAGTGAAACCTTGTAGGAAGGTAGTGTAAAGATTGCTAATGGAGAGGATAACAAGAAGATGAAGGAGAGTAAGGGAAGAAAGAGAGCCTAACAGGGGGAGGGAAGTGAAGACAGAGAAAGGGAGACCACCAAAAGATAAGGAAGAGAGAAAGAGAGAGCGAGCCTAGAAAGTGGTATGAACAAGAAACTAATAGTTAGCAAAAAGAAAAGGCATATGAGCCTTACTTACTTTTCCAGTACAACTGGCGGTGTGAATTCAAATTTAATGATGTCATTTGGCCGAGGGCTTATCCCCCAAAAGAATGTCTCGCCCAGGTAGGCTTTCAGCAGAGTATACTGTTGGTAAGTCTTCAGCGTTGTGCTAACATGAGCTTTGGGATTGACGTGAGCACGGTACAATCCTTGCTTACCAAAATATTTATCCTGGAAGCAGAAAAAGAAGAATCAAATGAAAAATGTACAACTGTCTTTGAGGTAGGGGAAAAAGAAAGGAAATCAATTATTGGCACTTTTATTGCAGTGTACAAGTGACATGTCAAAAGTAAAAAATCAAATTAAAAAGTGAGCAAATTTCTGACACAAAATGTAAAGAAGTTACTACACGTGTGAAGAAAAAGCGCCAAGAAAATAATTGCATTTACTGGTGAAGGTTTGATGAAAAGTTCTCAACCCAACCAAGAAAGGATTACACAGATACACACATCTGATAAAATAGTGTTTTGTGGATATATATATATATATATATATATATATATATAGATAACACTATTTTACCAGATCCTGTCAATAAACTTAATAGTGTTGAACCCAGACATATATGTCAGCTCTGCATATTTACATACACACTATCCTTGATAAAGATAGCATACATTAAAACTATATAAATCTGAGTAACCTACAGGAAATTCTAAATAGAACCCGTTGTTTAATCTACAGGAGATGACTGTGCTTGTTCCACTGCTCATGTCTAGGTAGTTGTTATTTTTATTTAGTAATGTGCAGTTATTGCTCACTAGTTACCACTGAGTGCAAGTGCACACTGCCCAAGCCAGAAATTGAACTCACAGCCACTAGATGATATCCCTAGACATGAGCAGAGGAACGTGATCTATCTACACCATCTGGTTCATATTTCTATTTAGTATTGTTCAGTTATTGCTCGCCCGTTTCCATTGAGTGCAAGTACACACTGCCCGATCCAGGGATTGATCTCACAACCATTAGATGATATCGCTAGACATGAGCAGCGGAACGAGATCAGTCTACCCCGTCTGGTTCTTATTTCTATTTAGTATTGTTCAGTTATTGCTCGCCCGTTTCCACTGAGTGTAAGTACACACTGCCCGACCCGGGGATTGATCTCACAACCACTAGATGATATCCCTAGACATGAGCAGCGGAACGAGATCAGTCTACATCGTCTGGTTCTTATTTCTATTTAGTAGTGTTCAGTTATTGCTCGCCTGTTTCCACTAAATGCAAGTACACAGTGCCCGACCCAGGGATTTATCTCACAACCACTAGATGATATCCCTAGACATGAGCAGTGGAACGAGATCAGTCTACCCCGTCTGGTTCTTATTTCTATTTAGTATTGTTCAGTTATTGCTCGCCCGTTTCCACTGAGTGTAAGTACACACTGCCCGACCCGGGGATTGATCTCGCAACCACTAGATGATATCCCTAGACATGAGCAGCGGAACGAGATCAGTCTACATCGTCTGGTTCTTATTTCTATTTAGTAGTGTTCAGTTATTGCTCGCCCATTACGACTGGGTAGAAGTTATACACTGCCTGAACCTGGGATTGAACTCAAGTTAAATACTCAATGTTACTAAAAGAATAAATATGACAATGAAAAAGGAAAGAAATATTATGACAACTTGAGACAGGAAGACGTTAAAATTCAGTAAAATACCAAACCCTTACCTTCAGTTTTTGGACCTTTCCCTTTAGTGATGACTGCATGCCGATATGTTGAAAAAGAGAAGGCTTGTATCGTCTCCGTACTTCATCTTTCATTCGAAAACAATGTTTCTGAAATTTTCAAGAAGAAGAAGAAAGCGTTTTAATTTCCGAAACCCACTGATCATTTAGCCCTATTGTTTTGGGTTCTACTGTATTCATTTTTATGTCTGAAAAGCTCTAATAAGTCAAATAAAACGGCAACAACATTGGTGGAGATCAAGGAAGGTCATTTTCACTTAGCTCAACAAAAAAATCCCTTATCTATTATGGGGTTTTCAAAAAATCCCCAGGTTATGTAAATCAAACTGTAAACATGATAAAAAATATACCCTGAACCATAAAAGTCAAGTTCTGTCAAACTGAATATGCTACTTGACTGGTAACAGAGTGAAGAGTCACCATTTTGTTTGCAAATAGGAATTAAAGCCTATATATATTTTTCCAAGAATAAAATTTCAACAAAGGCAAATGAAAAAAGAACCTTACTACTTTTCAGGGCTCACAACAATTCCAGAGGCCAGTTTGATCTGCATCTTTGGAATGAAAATTTGCTCATGCCTCACCAAATTTTATGTGGTAAAAATTACATTTAAAAATAAAAAACATAGAAGATTGAAGGGAGATAACCACAGATTCAAAGTCAGAACATTATCATTGATAACTGTCTCCTCCAATTTGCAGATCCTAATTACTATATTCTTAATACTTGATATAATGTAAAAATATCACAATGATAAAAATCAGTCAATAATTACTTACAACTACTGGGACTCATGCATACAATTACAAGTAATCCATAATAATATTTGAAATTCTGAAATCATATTTATTTTTTGCACATGAATTTTTTTAAACTGTTTCTAAATCATTTATTGTCTTTCAATTATTCTGCCTCACCTGCTGTCCTCTTCCACTGCACATATGAGGCATGCTGCACCATTTGGGAGCCACTGCAATAGGCCAAAAATTTGGGGGACCACATTCTGCATTTCAAAGATTCCCCTAAAAAATTGAAAGTTGCGTATTTTTTTCAAAACTAATTTACTAGCTCATTTTAGGCCAATGGAACTTTCTCTTTCTGAAAGGTTTTATCATGTAGCCAATATTAATAACAAAATTAAGCCATTATTGCATAAATTTTCTGTAACACTAAAGAAAATAGCTTCCCACTGGGACGAAAACCGATTTGGACTCATCTTGCATGTAAAATAACCCAGAAAGAAAATGGCGGCTTTACAAGTCATAGCTTAAAAACAGATAGATCTTGGAGTTGGACAGATTCTCACGAGAATCTCTTTTGAGATATGTAAATTTTAACTGTGAATCAATCTATAAAAAGTGCATAAAGAGACAAAAGAGACAGAAGTGCGACTGGTGTAGCAAACAGGAGACACGTTTCTTGATTGTCTGACTTAAGTTTGTAACGCTATTCTGTTTGTTGAAGGAAACAAATTATGGAAATTTATTACAAGCCAGAAGAGACTGACAACAGTTTCCTAAAAATTTTAACTCTTTTTGCCTAATCTACCTTGCTGGCAGATTTTAAATTTTAGGTAACCCCTCCTCCCCTTCTGAAGTATTGGGAACAAAGCACTAATGGGTTAAATAGTTTCAATATCCTTGCTTAGTAGGTATTGATTAATTAAAAGAACTTACTAATTACTAAATGCAGATGCTCTCCCCAAACTTTTGGCCTAGTTTGTGTGTGTAGGGGGATGGGGGGATGGTGAATATGTAAATGAAAAAAATTGGGGTAAAATAATGCTGAGGACATAAGCCAAAGAAAACTGAAAAATGAGCCCTTGTAAAAGAGCACCCATAAAATTGAAAGTTAAAAGTGGGGGGGGGGTCAACTTTACTTACATTATCTTTTTCAGGATTGCAGACTTTGACTGACAGGTAATGATCTAACAGCCAATCAATTGGTTTGTCTGTGTGAAACATCAGAAAAAATTCAACCAGAATTGGCAGTTCATTTGATTTGAATAATTTTCCTGAAAGAAAAAAAAAAAAAAAATTAAAAAAATAACAGTCAGTTCTTGGAGAAAATGAAATACATATGAAGTTATGAGGTCTTGTCAAAAAGAAGGAGAAACAAAAAGAAAAAAAAAAAGATATGAAGACTAAAAATAAAACGGCAAAAAATAAAGTAAAAAATTCTTTCTTAAAGCAAAGCTAAAAAAGAATAAAACTCAGAAAGGAAAAAGTAAAAATCAAGAAGATATGGATGAAATTAAACAAAGATGGGACAATATTTAGCCAGAGTGAAGAGAGTCAAGAGGAATATAAGAAGATGGAATGGCAAGCTCTAGATGGGATGAGAGAGACAGAGAGAGAGAGAGAGAGAGAGAGATATGTCATGGCAAGAGAGAAGGTGGTTGCCAAAGGGAGAAGGCATGGCGTGTGAAAGATAATATGGCAAGATAAAATGTGATGTGGAAAAGAGAGAGAGAGAGAGAGTGAGAGAGAGTGAGGCTGTGGGAAAACAAGGGTGGACATTAGAGAAAGAGAAGGTACGGCAAAATAAGAGAGGAGGTGGTTGCCAAAGGGAGAAGGCATGGCATGGCAAGGTGAGAGAGAGAGAGAGAGAGAGATAGTATGGCAACATAAGATTGGATGAGAAAGAGAAAGAGGATGTGGGAGAAAACAGTAGATGTTAGAGAGAGACAGAGAGAGAAAGATAAGGCATAGTAAGAGAATAGGGGATTGCCAAAGTAAGAAGACATGCCATGGTGAGATGGTAGAAGTTAGTATGGAAAGACAAGAGGGAGACTTCAGTGTTGAATAGTCTTGATAGAGTTCAAAAGAATCTCAGAGTTCTTGTTGGAGAAGAATTATTTTCCACCCTTCAACCTCTTTCTCACAGGTAGAATGTGGCAAGTCTCTCATTGCTCTAGCGCTACTAATATGGAAAGTGCTTGGACAAACTACATTTCTTGGTTCCATCAGGTCTAACCTTCATGGCTACAACCCACCATGCCACTTACATTATAGCAGACCACCCACATTCCCTCCATATTACATTGGTGGGAAGTAAGTTACACTCAAACAGCTTCTTCTTGTGAACCACTGCTCTGTGGAACAGACTCCCAAAAGGATGTTTACCTTGATCACTGCAATCTTAACTCCTATTCAAGTCTAGAGTTACCTATTATCTTTCCCCTTCTTATACATATAAACTACCCATTAAAGTAACCCTCTACCTTGAGTGGCCCCTGGGCCTTGTACAGGGTGAGCCTTACTGTAAAAAAAAAAAAAAAAAAAAGAAAAGAAAAAAAAGGTATTATTGTAAAAAAAAAAAAAAAAAAAACAAAGAAAAAAAATAAAAAACGCACTATTCAAATATAAAAGTTATCTCTCTCTAATTTTTTTTTTTTTTGTGAAATGAAGATGCAATTCTGTTGAAGTCAATTTTTGTGAGCCGCTGGGGTTGCAAACAAGATTCTCTGTTTTGATTGCCACCCCTCTTGAAATTGGTCACGTGTGCAACAAACTAACCGCATCCATGAGATCCAGTGGTGGCACCTTAAATTCCCAGGAACCAGTTCTATAAAGGCAAGTAATCTTTAGGAACTTATTCTGCTTCTTTTTTCTTTTTTTTTTTCAATCTGAGAATGGAATCAAATCTCTTTATAGTTTGTTTTGTTTTGTAGCATATCAACCTCACAGGGTTACTTAATGCCAACAAAAAAATTTTTTTTTTTTTTATATAAATATGTATGAATAAAAAATGTATTCTTTGTAATAAAATTAGTTTGTAAATCAAATTTCATTAACACTTTTGCAAAGAGGGCTTCTGTTGAGAGACAATTACATTAGTGGTAATATTCTTTCCTTCAATAAAGTATTGTGAGCAATATTTATTCTCTACATATCTAGTTTCTTAGTTTATTTCTGCAAAGAGGGTTTTCTATCGAGAGTTTCGTTTTTTAAATATATATTTTTTTTTATAAAAAGTTTGTTTTATCGTTATTCTTTCCTGTTTTATATTTCCTTGGCCGACCAAGAAATCAGAAATGATAGTATGTCATCCCTATTTACCTTCTTGAACAGCTCAAACAGTCTATCAGTATTTTAAAATTGCTGTCTTGAGATAACTAGTTCTGGACACTCTGTCAAAATATGTTTAATGGACAATGCTGTTTTACATGCTTGGCACATCAGTTGAATTTCCTTAGTATAAAGGAATGTGTCATTCTTGTATGGCTGATGTGCAAGTTAGCCATTACAACCTACTCTTTTCAAGCCTTCCTTACTTACAACTTACTCCCAGCTTGGGCTGGATTGGTTAGAGTTTATCATGCGGATAATCATCCCAGTGCTCTTGACATTTTTTAAAAATATATTTATCTCCTCATTAAAATTAGTATATGGGACCTTGATCCCTGTATCCACATTGATATCTAAAGCTGATTTCGCTGCCAGGTCTTCTCTACAGTTACCTTTTATTTCAATGTGGCTAAGGATGCAACGTGATATTATATTTCTCTTTTTGTTCATTGTGTTGATTTTATATAATATTTTAATAATCATTGGAGTGTTGGATTTGTTTCTTTTCCAAAGCTGATAGGACTGAGAGTAAGTCGAAGAATTAGGGAGTTCTTTAGTTTGCTCTCAGTGATGATGTCTAAAGCTAACTCAGTTGCATAAGCCTCTGCAGTGAAAATTAAACTTTCCCCTTGGGAGGTGTTTCTTTTTGCTAATTTTAGGATTTTGGTAATTTTTTGGCACATCCTATTTTGTCCCCACTTTTTTGATACGTCCATATATAAGGTTGCATAATCGTGAAAGTTTTTCAGTATTTCCTAGAATTTGTCCAGAAATGTGAGAGGGTGTTTTTTTTTTTTTTTTTTTTTTTTCTTTGGAAAATTATGCATTTCAAGAATTATAATTTCCTGAATTTTGGTTTCATTTATTTGGTGGGATGTACACCAAGCAGATATTAATTGGTCTGTGTAGTGTTACTTTCACAGCAATTGCAGGTAAATTGGTCAAGTTCATCTGACTTTGTGGAACATCATTCTTGACTAACATAGATATACCATCTGATGCCCAAAGACAAGTGTCATTTATATAATTGTATTGCTGGCACTCTCTAATATTCATTTCATTATCCCTCTTAAGAAAAATTTCTTGAAGGCAAATAAACTGCTGGGGTCAGGTCTGTTATCAACAGAAGCAGATCGTTAATGTTCGCCTTCACTCAACGGTAGTTCCATTCCTTTATTTTATATATACTTGTACTCTTTTGTGTTTATGGCTTATTAGTTCTTAATTTGTTTTAATTTAGAAGTTTTAACCGCCTGTGGGTTTTGACTCTCAACTTCCATCTCTTCCAACTTATCAAAACAATTTTCAGTAGAGACTTGGATTAAAGCTTTTATAATTTTAAGAATTGGTTCACATGAACTGGTAGGATGCCACCACTGACTATATCAATGGCTAGTTTCTTCTTGTGTAAATTTATTAACAAAATACATAAACCAAATTGACAAAAATTTAAAAGAATAACTGAACTTACCAATGAAACCTAGAGTAGAAAACTCAAGCACAAGCCATTCTGTGTATTTTTGTTGCTGCGTGAAGGTTTTCATTATTGATAGATAGCCTGGTTTGGATATCACATCATCTTCAAGCTGAAGCAACAAAATTGAAATTATCATTACAGGAAACAATGGCAGACTTAAAAATAGTGGCAAATATCTACTATGAAACCAATGAAGGTTCAGGGTCCCTAATCCCAGAGAGGGGCCTCTGAAACAACTTTTTTTTAATGAGTTAATTTTTAAACAAAATTGATTTTTTTTTTTCTTTCAAAAACAGTGAAATCAATAACAGTCTAGATTGAGAAATCCTAAAAAAGTAAATTGGACTTCTTGACAGGAATCGAACCTGTATCTCTTTTCCTGCATCAAGCAAACTCCTCCTATAGCTGAAATGTGCTGTTACCAATTTTGACATGTTATTGATTTATTGATATCAGCTGAAACATAAACGTTTCAGCTGATATCCCTGTTCTTTATTTTCTAAAAATAACTTTTCTGCCTTGATAAATTCGTGATAAAAAAAAATCATGTGATAAAAAAATAAAAAATAAAAAAAATTTAAAGAAAAGATAAAAATTTTATATTAAATAAAAATTATCCTGAGGTTAATTTTAAATTTTACTAACAAAGTTAGTCTTCACTTATCTGATTTATACTAAAAAAAAAAAAAAAGTTGTTTCGTCTGAAGAACTATTTGAATGTCCCTTCTCAAAACTAGAAAACGCCCAATTATTGCTTGATTGCATAGATATTTATATCTTATCTTGGAATGTAACCCAATTATTCTTGATTTTTTTTTTTTTTTATATACAGTTTCTTTGCCTATGTTTTGAATTCAATCACTCAGTTATATGCCATGCATGATACATGCTTAGGCGATCATGTATCTTTCGATACATGACTGACGAGGCAGATATTTTCCCCACAGTAGGTTGCCATTTCTTTCTGCGGTAGAACAGTTGCCATCCAAGGTTATAGAACCCAGTCTGTCCTGCTATTTACCCATATCTGGGGGGAGAAGAAGATGATTCATACCTTTCCCAAGGTTATTAGCATGTAAGTGAATGTAATGGATTCAACAAAAATTCAAACTCAGCTCTCCGATTCCTCAATCCGAGCCGCTATCCATTACTCCACCATTGAATTACCTTTTTTAAAACTCCATATCCCATATTACCCACCAAAATTTCCTATCACCCAACATTTTCCATTCAATTAATTCAGCTAATCATCCACCCAACTTGGTGATATTGACCACCAGTGGGCAAGATCACCAAGTTGGGAAACCCTGATATAGCACCATAAACATTATTGTTAAAGAAAGAAAGAAAGAAAAAAAAAACAAAAAACTCCTTACCTGTACATAATAGACACCTTTACTCTTTGCATAGAGCATCAAAAATGAGAAGTCCAAATTCTGTTTAGTTCGCCATCTGCAAAGATAATATTAAAAATCTAAAGCAAAATTTTATTTTTGACTTTGTGGTAAAACTACAATGGTAACTTCAATTAAGTGATTGGCTTTCGAATAAAACAAACTTAAAAAAAAAAAAAAAAAAAAAAAAAAAAAAGAAAAAATATGATAAACAAAAATATTCTTTCATAGCATTTTCACTCACTTCAGATAAACCATATTGTTCTTTTGTATTCAGGAAGTTTGAATGTAACTAATGTAGATTGAATTTCTTAGATGAAACCTTGTCAATTATTATTCATTTTTGACAAGTATTCCTTTCATCTTATTTCTCTTGCTTTTCCACCAAGTAGTAATAGCCTTAAGTTGTCTGAATTTCTTAGATGAAGAATTTTCAGTTATTATTTTTTTCCTTTGAACGTTGATGCTGGTATCAAAATAAATGCAATTAATTTTTGCAAATTCTTGAAGAAATTATTCGTTTTAGTGGAACAAGTCACAACCAAGAAGCTTTAATGGTAATATTAGCCGTTTCCTTATAAGGAAACATTCAGCTAAAGTAACCATGCAAGGGGTAATGTTCTTTTACAGTGTACAAACTTACCGACCTTACCAAAAAATTTTTCAAAGACACCAAATTAGTGGAATGACCTCCAGCTTCTCCAGATTTTCAAATAGGAAAAGTGGTTCATCACCCTTGACGGGGTTATGCACATATCACTCAGTAGAGCCTCTGTTCTAGTAGGGAAATCAGGTGTGGGTGCTCCAAATGAGTTGAATTTTGAGTTGGAAGAGAATTTCCAAGCAAAGCATTCAACCTTATCTGCTGTAAATGTCAGGACTTCAAATTGATTGAACAGAAGAGGGGTTGAGGATTTGCTGTAGTTCAGCACACTCTTGCAAAGCCACCAATAATCTCTAGAATCGAACTTGCGAGATGCTATGTTTTTCTTTCATTCTATCAGCAAACAGTAACTTCACTTCAATGAGGATATCCTTGCACTCATTACGAGCAGAGACAAAGAGACATCTGTTGTAATTAGATGTTTGCTCTAGTATAGCCAGAAGAAGTGATTCCTGTGGGCTATAGCAGCTGAGCAGTCAGGTGAGATCCAAGGAGATGAATGCAATTTGACTTGGTATTTCCTTGCTGGAATGAAAGCCCTGATGCTGGCTTTCACCTAGGCAGAGTCCCTCAGACATGCATTTTTGAACAGGATTATTAAACACTTCATTCCAAGGGACATCACAACGGAAATAACAGAACGAGCCCCAATATGCTGATTAATAACAGAAAGATATTCTGTTGGTAAGAGGTTCTTGGCTGGTGGGGGATCGAAAAGAGATGTTTACAGACACTACCACATGATCAAAGTTGCAAAGAGGGCAGAGCTGCATAGTACGACACAAGTCAAGAATAGAGGTTAAAAAAAAAGAAAAACAAAAACAAACAAAAAAAAAAGAAAAACAAAAAAAAAGAAAAACAAAAAAAAAAGAAAAACGAAAAAAAAAGAAAAACGAAAAAAAAAGAAAAACGAAAAAAAAAGAAAAACGAAAAAAAAAGAAAAACAAAAAAAAAAGAAAAACAAAAAAAAAAGAAAAACAAAAAAAAAAGTAAAACAACAAAAAAAGAAAAACAACAAAAAAGAAAAACAACAAAAAAAGAAAAACAAAAAAAAGAAAAACAAAAAAAAAAGAAAAAAAAAGAAAAAAAAAAGAAAAACAAAAACAAAACAAAAACAAAACAAAAAACAAAAAAAAAGAAAAACAAAAAAAAGAAAAACAAAAAAAAACAAAAACAAAAAAAAAGAAAAACAAAAAAAAAAGAAAAACAAAAAAAAAGAAAAACAAAAAAAAAACAAAAACAAAAAAAAAAGAAAAACAAAAAAAAAAGAAAAACAAAAAGAAAAACAAAAAGAAAAAAAACAAAAACAAAAAAGAAAAAAAAATGTAAAAAAAAAAAAGAAGAAAAAAGTAAAAAAAAAAAAAGAAAAAAAAGAAAAAGAAAAAAAAAAGAAAAAAGAAAAAGAAGAGATCTAGAAGAGAAGGGTTACTGAGGAAATGTGTGGGGGAGTACAGCACTTGCGTGAGACATTGAGTGATTTATGGGTTAAATATCTCGGAAGTGTTTTAACAGGATAGAAAATGTGATGATGAGATCCAAATACACATTAGATTAGACTAGCAAAAGACACATTCCAAAATCTAAGGAAGGTGCTGAGAAATGGAAAAATTCATTAGAAACAAATAAAAGGGTGTTGGATTGCTGTGTGATATCCATTTTCTTATATGGCAGTGAATGCTGAACAATCCCCTCACAGATGAGGGGGAAAACTGGAGGCAGCAGAAATGTGGTTCTACAGAAGGATACTGAAAATTCCATGGAGAGAACGAGTAAGCAACAAGGAAGTCCTTAAAGAAAATGGCAGCAGAAGGAACACTTCTATTAGGCATCCCAAACCAAAATTTTAACTTCAATATATTTTAAAATCTTTAATACAATCATCTTGACAATATATGTCTTGATTGCAAATGACTTTCTTATATATATAATATAGAATTTTTTTGTTTGCGTTAATGAGATATTTATAGTTGAAATAGAAAAAAAATGTTATTAAATATCTCGACTACACAAGAGATAGATTGATAGTTTGATTCTAAATTCCTTGGTATATTCTTCACCCATGCACAAAATTAAGAGGCAGGTGTAGAAAAGTTAGAAATATGATTGAAACAGATGATTGAGTACATATATTAGCTGAAGACATTATAATAATCATTCTTGATTTGATGCTTCACTGGCTTTTATGGGAGTGGGGGGGGGTCCCAATAATGATTTGTGTTCATTCTTACTTATTTAGTATAAGTGGCAAAATCATTTATTTGAAATTTAAATTGTAGTGCTAAAGCTTTTTCAGTTTTTTTTAGCAACAAGTTTAGTATTAATTTGTAAGTGTTTCTTCTTTGTTGAAAATGTCTCCAAAGAAAAACATTCCTGAAACTAAAAGAGCTGAAATCATTGTATTGTTCAAAGAAGGGTTCCCCCAAATCAAAATTGCAAGAAAAGTGAAATGCTCAAGAAATGGTATACAAACAACCATTAAAAAATATAACGAAATCAATTCTTTCAAAAATCGTGATGGCCAAGGCCGGAAAAAGTGTACAAACTCAAGAGAAGACAGAATGCTAAAGAGGGTATCTCTAGGAGATACGGGAAAAAAAAAAAGTCTTCTAACATGACTGCTGAATTTGAGAGGCAATGAACAAAGTGATATTGACTTGCACAGTGAGAAGAAGGCTAGTAGTAGCTGGCATCAAAAGATGTAAAACTAGAAAAAAAAACATTGCTGTCTGAGGTTAATAAGAAAAAAAAGACTTTCTTTTGCAAAAGTGCATGAAAATTGGATGGCTGAGAATTGGACCAAATTTGTCAGGTCTGATGAAAGCAACTTTAAAGTTCCTTTATTAGTTGAAACTAATTTATTGAGCATAATTAATTTTATTATGCCTATTAATACTATATTTTTATTGAATAGAAAATTATCTCTAAAATTTTTATTTTATCAGATTTTTGGAACCCCCTGGAGTTGTTTGTGTTTATTGAAAAGTTGGGGAAGCATATAATGTTCAATGTATTGCCCCAACTGTAAAATTTGTGGGAGAGTAATGGTTTGGGATCTTCCAGGCCAGGAATGTTATTCACTTGTGAGGGTAGAACGAATTCCAACACTTACACGAGCATGTTAGACCAATTTTACCAAACTTCATTAGAGAAAATTTTCAACAAGAACATACCAGATGGAGTAATCTTCCAACAAGACAACGCAACATGTTGCACATCCAAAATTTCGAAGGGCTGGTTTGAAAAAAAGAAAAGAAGTGAAGGTAATGAAGAGGCCTTCTCAATCGCCTGACCTGAATCCCATAGAACATTTGTGGTCATGCTTAGGTACAAGGGTGAGGGTGCACAAATATTCTTCAAGATGCAAATTAGAAGATAAACTACATGAAGAATGGCATAAAATTGAGCCAACTGCTTGTGCTAAGTCGGTTTCCAAGATGCAAAAGTGCATAAAGGCAGTAATAAAAGCAAAAGGAGCCCATACCAAAATATTAAATATAGGTTAAATTTACTTTAAAAGCTTTGTTCTTTTTCTTTAAATGATAGAATAAATGAGTTTCAGTTATATTTCTAACTTTTATACACCTACCCCATAATTTTGTCCATAGCTGTATGTTTGTGTCTGTATACACATAAATGTGTTTGTTTATACACACACATTTTATTTATATATATATATATATATATATATATATATATATATATACATACATACATAAATTGATTACTTGAATTATGCCTGTTGTTCCCTTCCCCCATCAAACACAAATACACTAATACGCCTCTTCTTTTTCTTACAGTTATCACTCTCCCTGTCTCATATGCACAAATGCATATATACATGCTATCGTACTGTGATGAAATGGGACCAAGAAATTCTAATCTACCTGTGGCAAAGAGGCCACAATGTATCACCTGCTTGGTTGTAGCCACCATTTGCAATTGAGGTAAAGCATATGTGTGGTTCTAGTGATTTTTAAAACTATCACTAATTTGTATGTTTGGTCAAAAACCTGAATAAAAGGTAGAAGTAGAAAATAGAATTGGGGAAAAAAAAGACTAATGATCAACAGCAAGAAGACAAAAAGTATGGTCATCAGCAAGAAGAAGAAGAATGTGAGTTACGAAGTGGAGATATCAAGCAGGTGCAGAAGTTTCAATATCTTCAAAACGTTTTACCAGAGGATAAAAAAAATGACAACTGAAAGAAATCTGATTCTCAGAATCAGGAAAAAGCAACTGAAATGCGTTGGACACATAATGAGGATAGAAGGCTTGGAAAACACGACCCTCACGGGGCATATTGAGAGCAAAAGACATAGGGATAGGCAGAGAGCCATGTACATGATGAATGGATGGCAGAATAGGGTCCTTAGCAAAGGGAGAAAAAAACGTTAAGAGCCATATGGGATAGGAAATGATTGGAAGAGAGAAAAAAGGACTATCGTTAAAACTGCAAAAAGACAGAAAGTAAGGTCATCAGCAAGAGAAAAAGCCCAAGATGCGAGTTACAAATTGGTGATATAAGCATCAAGCAGGTGCAGAAGTTTAAATATCTGACAAAAAAAAAAAAAAAAAAAAATGCTTTCCAAAATTTAAAGGAAAGAGGGCATAGAAAATTTGATACTCACAGGTCATATTGAAAGGAAGTGAGACAGAGGAAAGAAACATATAACCTACCTAAATTTATTAAGAGCTACAAAGGACAGAAAATTGTGAAGAGTTATGATCGCCCATGTTTCGAAGGAACATGGCACATATAATAATAAGAAGAAAAAGAAAGAAATCATATGTTTGTCGTTGATACTTGGGAGCAATTCATACTACACAAAGGAAAGGTAAAACAACAATAATAATGTAGTAAAGGAAAGAGAGAAAAAAGGACAATCGATAAAACTGCAAGGAGACAGAAAATATGGTCCTCAGCAAGAGAAAAAGACTGAGATGCGAGTTATGAATTGGAGAACTAAACATCAGGACCTCTTAGACAGAGTGGTAGAAAAAAAAAAGGAATAACCATCAATTGTAACAGAAAGTATTGTCATCAGCATTGGAGATATAAATATAAAAAACAGGTGCAGGTGTTTAAATCTCTGGGAAGTGTCTTACAGAGGTTGGAAAATTCAACAGTGAGATCCAAACATACATTTGATTAGCAAAAGAAGCATTCCAAAAGATAAGATGCTGGGAATGGAAAATTTGTTAAATTCTGAGATGTCTCTCCGGTGTATTTCTTAGGATATTCTTCGAAGTCTGCTTTGTAAATTCTGGTTTCAGGCTTTTATTTTTGTGCTAGCTATTGTTTTTGAAATAGTTGTGACAGATTTAATGATAAATTTAGATAAATTCTTTTCAATCGCAGTCAAGTGAATGAAATTGTGTGTTGAGTTTTATTATGATTATGCCATTTCCTTTTTCTTTCCTGTGAATTTTGTAAGATTTCTTCTTTGTTTTTATATACAAAATAATTTAAATATTAAAAATTATTTTGATCGTATTTCTCTTTGCTGTGTCTTGTAAACGGGAATTAAGGAAATGGAAGCAGTTTCAGACACAGAAGTACTGTGTCGGCCATATTGTTTATGTGTGAATAAAAAGCAAGAGTATTGCTTCTGCAGACAGAAGTCACTAGACTAAACTGCACTTTCGTTGTTATTAAAGACCCCCCGTTACCAAGTTGTGATACTGTGTTAATACTGATGGCTATAAAATGAGATCATTTTTGTTGGCGGAAGTTGTGATTGTCAGTGTTGGCCACTTACCGAACCCTCTGCTGAGAGTCTCCTAATGTTTCCTTCAGGTGATTAAGGTTTGGGTAAAATTCTGCTGGAGCAGAAATGACTTCAACAAGTCCACTATCAACACTGCTTTTAAATCTGAAACACAGAAAAATAATAGTAAATTAAAATTTCATTTTTAGCATAGTATTTTTATTTAGCATAAGTGGCTAAATCATTTATTTGAAATTTAAACTGTAGTGCTAAATCTTTTCCAGTTTTTTAGTAACAAGTTTAGTATCAATTTATAAGTGTTTCATTTTTGTTGAAAATGTCTCCAAAGAAAAACATTCCTGAAACTAAAAGAGCTGAAATCATTGTATTGTTCAAAGAAGGGTTATCCCAAATCAAAATTGCAAGAAAAGTGAAATGCTCAAGAAATGGTATACAAACAACCATTAAAAGATATAACGAAATCAATTCTTTCAAAAATCGTGATGGCCAAGGCCGGAAAAAGTGTACGAACTCAAGAGAAGACAGAATGCTAAAGAGGGTATCTCTAGGAGATACGGGAAAAAAAAAAAAGTCTTCTAACATGACTGCTGAATTTGAGAGGCAATGAACAAAGTGATATTGACTTGCACAGTGAGAAGAAGGCTAGTAGTAGCTGGCATCAAAAGATGTAAAACTAGAAAAAAAAACATTGCTGTCTGAGGTTAATAAGAAAAAAAAGACTTTCTTTTGCAAAAGTGCATGAAAATTGGATGGCTGAGAATTGGACCAAATTTGTCAGGTCTGATGAAAGCAACTTTAAAGTTCCTTTATTAGTTGAAACTAATTTATTGAGCATAATTAATTTTATTATGCCTATTAATACTATATTTTTATTGAATAGAAAATTATCTCTAAAATTTTTATTTTATCAGATTTTTGGAACCCCCTGGAGTTGTTTGTGTTTATTGAAAAGTTGGGGAAGCATATAATGTTCAATGTATTGCCCCAACTGTAAAATTTGTGGGAGAGTAATGCTTTTGTAATTGTCAGGTCGATGCAAAATTTCCTGGCATCATTGTCATCTGAACAATGTTAGAGAAATCTTAAAAGTATATGTATGTATGTATGTATATAAAATTAAGAAATCAGTCAATTCCGCTACTTTGGTTTCAACCTTTCGGTATCTTCAGGTAATTTTGGTCAATTTGCTGTATGTAGTGTAATTTGCCCCAAGTCACAACCAGAGACTTCAAGAGCCAACAAAGTTTTTGTATCAAAAATTAATAATAGGTGGAATAATATATTTGTGGCAATTGCTTAGAGAGAAATCTACACAAAGCATGTAAAGTACCCATGAGTATGATTTTCTGCAGTTCACATATTTTAAGGCTGCCAGGAATTTGATCCATATATATGTTTACCCCCATTTGATATAATTCTCAAAGCCTCAATAAAAGGTGGGGTTGTTGTGTTGACATGCCACATTCTACTGCTTTATATCTGGAGGTCCTTCCTTGTATGTGCTTAGTTTCTCGAATGTTATTACTATTATTAATAAATAAATAAATAAAATGTTTCAGTCGGTTATGTGCCATGCGTGATACACGCTTAGGCAATCATGTATTGAAAGATACATGACTAACAAAGAAGATTTTTTCCTGCAGTAGGTTACAATTTCTTTCTATGGTAGACCAATTGCCATCCAAGGCTACAGAACCTGGTCTGTCCTGCTATTTACCCATAGCTGGGGAGAGAAGAGGATTCATACCATTCCCAAGTGTATTAGCACGTAAGTGAATGTAATGGATTTGACTGGAATTCAAACTGGCTCTCCAATTCCTCAATCCGAGCCAATATGCACTACTTCACTGTGCCTCCCTATAAAATGTTTACTTATCTTCATTCTGAGTTTTGCAGATTCTGAAATCCAGTCCTCAAGTGAAAAAAAGCATTTGTAATTTATTTTCATATATTTTTCTTAAAATGAAAATAAATCAGATACTTTTGATTCCTGATGAGTAAGATTTGAAGAATCAGTGAAATTTTCAGTAGAGATAAGTAAACATTTTATTTATTGACATTATTATCCTTCTTATAAGTCTGCTTGTCCCTCACTTTGTTCGTTAGTTCCTTAGTCCACATGATGTTATGCCTTGCCAAGACCTCATAAATAATAGACTATTCTGTTTTGACCGTGTGAAAAGACGAAAATAACATATCAGAGATGCTACTTGGTTTCAGTAAGAAAGAAAGAAGGGAAGATAAAAGTATTTAATATCAGTTTCAGTGAAAAGGAGAAAAAAAAAAACTGTCAATTTCAAATCCTTTCATTTCTATCCTGTTACTTCTTAAAACAAGCATTTGTGTTTTTGATTGTTATTGCAATATTTTGTTAGTTGTTAAGCTCAAATATTTAATGATGTGATAGGGGAATTTCTATGAATATTTTATTGTCCTAAAGCTTGCCATGAGTTTAACTTAAGAATTAAGATTCATCAAGATATTAAAATAGGAAACTGGGGTAGACTGTTCTAGTTCCACGTGCCATGTCTCATGGATGTCAATTATCAGTTATTTCCTGTTAATTTCCCTCTGAAAGTTCTCCACTGCCTTAACCGGGTATTGAACTCACACTCTTTGGGTCCTGTCACTGGATCTAATCAATGCCTTTATCCACATATTGGTTAGATCCAGTCACAGACCCAAAGAGTGTTACTTCAATACCCGGTTAAGGCAGTGGAGAACTTTCAGAGGGAAATTAGCAGGAGATAACTGATAACTGACATCCATCAAATGGCACGTGGAACTAGAACAGTCTACCCCAGTGATCAAAATAAAGGGTTCAGTTCGAAATTCCAACCACCTGAAGAAGACCGGAGCGTACAACGGCTGAAACGTTGTGATAAATATGGCGACAAAGATGAGGATAATAGTCCGAATAATGTAAATACTGTACATAATACCTCATCTCAGAAATATAGACAGACTAAAATAGGAAAACTGTGAAATTTTCACTGGTCTTTCTAGTTATTATTATTATTATTGTTGTTGTAATTTTTTGCCTTTGCTTTGTGAAATGTACTCCCGCCCCCCAAGTCTCAACTTCCCAAAAAGATTTTTTTTTTTTTTTTTTTTTTTTTTTTTTTTTTAATCAAAATATGCAAACAGATAAGGTGCCATGCAATCAAGGAATAAAAAAAAATGCAATTTTGGTTATTGCATGGAAAGAAATCTATGAAAGATTTGAGAAGTACGAGGGTTTTTGATTTTTCACAGTTCATATACTTTACTACTTTCAGGAATTTGTCTATATTTCTGAGATGAGATATTGTAAATATTTACACTATTTATATTGTTCAGATTGTAGTCTTCATCTTTATTGTCATATTCATAATGTTTCAGCCATTGTACACTAAAAACAAAAAAGAAAGCAAAAGAAAGAGAAAGAAAGCGAGAGAAGGAGAAAGAAAGCGAAAAGAAATAAAGAGAGAAAAATAAAAAGAGAGAGAGAAAATAAAGAGAAAATAAGAAAAAAAAATAAGAAAGAAAAAAAATATTACTAGACATTTTTACCTCCTTTTTCTGAAGATCAAACTTTAAGTGGAAGAGAAAAAGGACAAAGTGAAAGAAAAGAAAGTTGGCAGAGAGAAAAAGACAGTGGTTGATGTGTCACGAGTGAGCAAGTTGGGCATGGAATACCAAGAGAAAAACTGAAAATTAAGAGACTAAAAGAGACAGATTGTAACTTTGTACAGTTGCAGGTTCCAGCAATTTATA
>OZ010609.1:30080061-30147561 GCA_963932145.1 Acanthosepion lycidas | reverse complement strand
ACTTTGTCCATTTCATAATATATATATATATATATATATATTTGTTTGAATAAAAACAGACCCCGTTATGGTTCCATGGAACCTTAACGTGGTCTGTTTTTATTCAAACATATCTGCTCTGAATTTTACATTGAGCTCTCCGGATATCATCCTCCTCAGGTCTACCCATACGGATTACCTAAATTTGCATAAACTATATATATATATATATATATATATATATATATATATATATATATATCCACACATACACACACACGTGTGTGTGTGTGTGTGTAAAATTGTGTATTTCGGCAACATCCTTCTTTTATAAAAGTTTCATTAAATACGGCTGACAAGGTACTGCAGTTAAGTTTTTTTTATTTAATTTTTCTTGTGTTTGTATAATTTTCTTCTTCTCTGGACATAAATTCTGTAGGAATTGTTCAAATGTTTCTGTATGCCTCTTTCAGATATAATTTTAACCGTTATCAAGGATGATTTTATTTTTACTTTTTAACTAACTATATGGATTGTCTTATGTATGTATCTAGAGTCATAAGAATGTTTTATTTTCCAAACATGGTTAGCACATTGTGGCTGTGTTCATAGTTGATGTTATTGAGGGTTGAATCTTTCTTTTTTTTTTATTAATAATACTTCCACTATTTTTAGCCTTTTTTACCTGTGGATGATGCTGTTATAGTTGTATTATCAACAAGTTGCGGATAGAGTTTCGTAGGTCTTCATGTGTATTCAAATGAGAACTAATTGAGCTATGGTCAGAAAGATGTAACGTGAGTCTTCTTGTGATGCATGTTGTAGTATATCAAACATAATTATTTAGGATGTTGGTTTGATCAGAAACACAGTTCCTTAAGTGACATGTGAATTGGTAGATAATAGTGGCTTTCTGTAATTTGGATCTTGCAGGTGATTTATTGGTGTTGACAATAAGGTTTATAGTTTTTTTTATATATATATATATATATATATATATATATGTGTGTGTGTGTGTGTGTGTATAAAATGAGAATGAATAGAGTACAATTCCAATGTTAGTAACATTTAATTTAAAAGGGAGCTCAATACAAAATAGAGCAATATTATTTATTTTAGGATATTACACTGAAAACATGTCAAAATCACTATATAAGCAATATTATTTATTTTAGGATATTACACTGAAAACATGTCAAAATCACTATATATATATATATAGTGTAATATATACATACATATAGTGTTATATATATATATATATATATATATATATATCACTTCACATAGCGAATTGAGTCACTGTCAGTCACTGGGCGTGTTTCTAAAAATAAATACGCTAAAAATCCACCTGCTTCCCTGCCGTGCGCCGACGGCTTAGTGGTAGAATCTCCGGCTGATACCAATTCGGTCGGGTTTCGATCCGAGCTAGAGGCAACTGGATGTCTAGCCACACTGATGAGTTGTGAAACAGCGAAACAGTCTGTCTGTGGATGACGTTATATATATATATATATATATATATATATATATATATAGTGTAATATATACATATATATATATATATATAGTGTAATATATACATACATACATATATATATATAGTGTAATATATACATACATACATATATATATATAGTGTAATATATACATACATACATATATATATATAGTGTAATATATACATACATACATATATATATATAGTGTAATATATACATACATATATATATATATAGTGTAATATATACATACATATATATATATATAGTGTAATATATACATACATATATATATATATAGTGTAATATATACATACATAGTGTAATATATACATACATAGTGTAATATATACATACATAGTGTAATATATACATACATATATATATAGTGTAATATATACATACATATATATATAGTGTAATATATACATACATATATATATAGTGTAATATATACATACATATATATATAGTGTAATATATACATACATATATATATAGTGTAATATATACATACATATATATATATATAGTGTAATATATACATACATATATATATATATATAGTGTAATATATACATACATATATATATAGTGTAATATATACATACATATATATATAGTGTAATATATACATACATATATATATATAGTGTAATATATACATACATATATATATATATATAGTGTAATATATACATACATATATATATATATAGTGTAATATATACATACATATATATATATATATAGTGTAATATATACATACATATATATATATATATAGTGTAATATATACATACATATATATATATATATAGTGTAATATATACATACATATATATATATATATAGTGTAATATATACATACATATATATATATATATAGTGTAATATATACATACATATATATATATAGTGTAATATATACATACATATATATATATATATAGTGTAATATATACATACATATATATATATATAGTGTAATATATACATACATATATATATATATAGTGTAATATATACATACATATATATATATAGTGTAATATATACATACATATATATATATATAGTGTAATATATACATACATATATATATATATAGTGTAATATATACATACATATATATATATAGTGTAATATATACATACATATATATATATAGTGTAATATATACATACATATATATATATATATAGTGTAATATATACATACATATATATATATATATATAGTGTAATATATACATACATATACATATATATATATAGTGTAATATATACATACATATACATATATATAGTGTAATATATACATACATATACATATATATAGTGTAATATATACATACATATATATATATATAGTGTAATATATACATACATATATATATATATAGTGTAATATATACATACATATACATATATATAGTGTAATATATACATACATATATATATATATAGTGTAATATATACATACATATATAGTGATATATATAGTGTAATATATACATACATATATAGTGATATATATAGTGTAATATATACATACATATATAGTGATATATATAGTGTAATATATACATACATATATAGTGATATATATAGTGTAATATATACATACATATATAGTGATATATATATATATAGTGTAATATATACATACATATATAGTGATATATATATATATAGTGTAATATATACATACATATATAGTGATATATATATATATAGTGTAATATATACATACATATATATATAGTGATATATATATATATAGTGTAATATATACATACATATATAGTGATATATATATATATAGTGTAATATATACATACATATATAGTGATATATATATATATATATATAGTGTAATATATACATACATATATATATATATAGTGTTATATATACATACATATATATATATATAGTGTTATATATACATACATATATATATATATATAGTGTAATATATACATACATATATATATATATATAGTGTAATATATACATACATATATATATATATATAGTGTAATATATACATACATATATATATATATATAGTGTAATATATACATATATATATATATATAGTGTAATATATACATATATATATATATATATAGTGTAATATATACATATATATATATATATATAGTGTAATATATACATATATATATATATATAGTGTAATATATACATATATATATATATATATATAGTGTAATATATACATACATATATATATATATAGTGTAATATATACATACATATATATATATATAGTGTAATATATACATACATATATATATATATAGTGTAATATATACATACATATATATATAGTGTAATATATACATATATATATATATATATATAGTGTAATATATACATATATATATATATATATATAGTGTAATATATACATACATATATATATATATAGTGTAATATATACATACATATATATATATATAGTGTAATATATACATACATATATATATATATAGTGTAATATATACATACATATATATATATATAGTGTAATATATACATACATATATATATATATAGTGTAATATATACATACATATATATATATATAGTGTAATATATACATACATATATAGTGATATATATATATATATATATATATATATATATATAGTGTAATATATACATACATATATATATAGTGTAATATATACATACATATATAGTGATATATATATATATAGTGTAATATATACATACATATATAGTGATATATATATATATATATAGTGTAATATATACATACATATATAGTGATATATATATATATATATAGTGTAATATATACATACATATATAGTGTAATATATACATACATATATAGTGATATATATATATATATATATAGTGTAATATATACATACATATATAGTGATATATATATATATATATATATATATATATATATATATAGTGTAATATATACATACATATATAGTGATATATATATATATATATATATATAGTGTTATATATACATACATATATAGTGATATATATATATATATATATATATATATTAGCAGTATATTCTGTCTTTGACTGGGTCTTTCATTACTGGGAATTTTTGCTGTTCAATTGGAGCAATTTAAGTTTAAAGTCAGCCCACCTGAAATTCAATATTAATAAAAACAATCGGGTGCAACTGAAGCACATCCCCAAATGGGTGGGATTAACAATTTGAATGGGGGGGTGGCCCTGAAAAGAGCCATTTCTGAGTTCTCAATCTTGTTTCAGCCTCATGTGCAGCAGTAGTTGAAGAGGCATTTCTCCTCAGCCATTGAGTCCTTTGATCCTCATTTTCAGCCTCGCATGCAGAAGCTTTCAGGTATGCTCTTCTGGAAAGCCGATGCCTATGTTGATCTTCAGATGCAATCGCTTTAATTGAAGCATTCCGAGAGGCATTTGAGACAGACAAACTGAACCTTCTACACACAATTCATTATCTCTTATTCGCATGACAGTCTTGATGGCAGCAGTTTTGCGACCTAGGGAAGTTATTTTCTTTGGTGGCATGTCTTGGACAAGTAAGAATTCTCAAATGGAATGCATGGACAAATACCAAAAGAGAATGCTGTAAAGCTACAGGGATCACTAAGCTCAGATAAGTTTAGGAAAGGTTAGAAAAATAAGTGTTGAGTAATAAAAAAAAGCAAGCTTACTTATTACTATGGTGAATGCAATGCTGGGCAGACAATAAAAAATATTAAATTGGGAATGTCTATAACTGACAATGAAAGCAACACCTTAAAACTGTAGTAGTAGGCTTTATGCAATGGAAAGGTAACCTCACTTGAGAGAGATTGAATGCTTGGTGAAGAGATGGGGAACATGTAATTTGGACTCAAAATCAGCACTGAAGAATTATCTATCAAACAAAAAAAATTTCAACAAAATTGAAGGAAAACTGTGGAAACACAAACAACATCCAATTACAGACACACATTTTGAGAATTTTATATATATATATATATATATATATATATATATATATATAAAAAAATTACAATGAATCAGTCATAAAAAAAAAATGTCGAAATCTCTTCGCTAACTAAATTTTAAATTTAGTTAAAGGGATTTTCCAATTTTATATCATTAACTTTACTCTTTGACATTTTGTATGAATGATTCATTGTAATATAAATTAAACTGCACCACATATTTGATTTAAAAGAACTGATCCGACGTGAAAATTTTCGGGATAACAACTGAGACATTACTCTATTAAACTATTTAGTTCATGCCACGTTGACCGATAAACTCTTACAACAAAAAAAATTCTTAAATTGCCATATTAGTAAAAAATGCATTCACTTAAATTTTCAAAAAAAAATTCAACCTTAGCAAAATATATATATATATATATATATATATATATATATATATATATAGGATTAAGCTAAATAAAATTTATCACTAAACTGGCTGATATTATATTCCAAACTTTTTCAGTCCACCCATCAGGAGGTTTCAACAACTGACTGTCATTTTTCTAATTTTTCATTATTTTTATCCTAAATTTAATGTAATTAATTCATGCACTAATTGGAATGCTCTTGCTCTTGGTGTTAGGCTGATTTTTTTTACTCTATTTGTGTGTATGTGCATAAATGTGTGCATACAATATTGTGATTACTTCTCCTTTTCATCACTTTCTTATCTCTCTCTCTCTCTCTCTCTCTATTACTTTCCCTTCTTTTATTCTCTTGGCTCTGGAAAACTACAAGAATAAATCAAAGTCTAATGAAAAAAAAATGTGTTCATTTTACACAAATAATTTTTTTAATGTAATCTTCTTCCTTATCGGTACACTTAATGGTGAGTACTAATCAGGAACATCGAACATTATACAGTAAAAATTTGAGAAAAATTCAGCTAATAACTGCGTCAAGCTGTGAACTTTCTGATTCAGCTGTTTCTATGTATGAAGATATGAAATGTATGTGTGTGATCCATAATTCAAAATGCAAACTTTCTTAAAAGTAAAAGAGTAAATAAAATATTAAAAAAAAAAGAAGCAAGAAATGTTATTTAGTGCTGACTCATCAGCAATCTCAGCTCACATCAATTAATAATTGGAAAACAAACTGCTCCTTATTTTCTGTAACAACCAAAGTAACCAAATTTGGGATTTAGAGTTGACCTATTTATAAAAAGAAAAAGAAATCCTCCTTCTAATTCTACTACTACTACAAGAAGACATAATATAACATGAAAAAAGTAAAAATCTGTATTTTGTACCAAAAGAAGCTCATAAATACCCCAGAGAATTTTGGTTAAATCTTGAAAGTAACACTGAAGTAGACATAACAGCAAGAAAACCTGAAACAGGATGCAAAGAAGCTTGGCTAAAAGCAAATAGGTTGGTTGATTTTGTTTAGTGACATATCACAACCTCTTTGTGTTATTTAACGTCGAAATCTAAATATTTTGAACGCAATTGCATGCTTTCAACTACAGATAAAATGTATTGTTGGTCATTTTACAAAATATATTTTTATACTTTCATAGAATTTTTTTTTTGGGGGAGGGGGTCATTATGTGTCCCTAACAGGTGCTACCACCACCAAAAAGCAAATAGAAGAATTGGCTGGTTTGTTTAACGGCATATCAACTCCTTATGGGTCATTTAATGCCGAAATTTAATTTTGTCGGGAGGTTGGTAATATTTTTTTTTTTTTTTTACTATCAAAGTCTATTGCTGGTATTTTTTATACTTTCATAGTGTTTTGTTTTTGTTTGGAGGTTTCACTATTTGCTCATAGCCAAAACCCTAACAGGTGCTAACAACCCACGAAACCAAATAGAAGAAAGTTGATGAAAAACGTCTCAACATAGCCAGTTCCTTCTTAGAAGATATGCTGGTTGGTTGGTTGTTTGGGGTTTTATGGCATATCAATCATTATGGGTCATTTAATGCCAAATCCAGTTTGCACATATATATTAAATATATATACTTTGTAAACATAATTTGAGGATAACGTCCTTAAACCACAGCTTTTTTTCAAAAACGTATAGCTGGCAACATTATTTTTCCGAAAACATTATCTGAGGCCTTGCTGTTGGACATAGTTTACCGTCATACCCAGGACGCGAATGTAGTTTATCGCCATATCCAGGACGTGAGTAAGATCTGGAAAAAACTAGGAGTTCACTATTTGCCCATAGCTGGAACCCTAACAGGTGCTACCACCCATCCCGAGTCAGGGTGGACCTGGGAACACCAGCAATTAAGAAGTGGTTCCATGCTCCTCAAAACCTCCTGATCAGAGGCCTTGCTGTTGGATGCAGTTTAACGTCATACCCTGGATGTGATGATATGCTGATGTACTGGATGTGATGATATGCTGATGTACTGGTGCAGTTCAAGACTTAAAAGTGAGATTGTTGCACAAGAGCAGAGCCTGCTTACATGCAACTACCAAGTGAATATCTTGTATAATAGTACAGACCAAAAATGTAGGTGTTCTGTAACCAATACATTGAAAATAATGATCACATTTTCTCAGAATGCTCAATATTCACACACCCAATGGGTATAAAAATCATAATGACAGGGTAGGTCAATATCTGCACTATAGTATAAAAAACAGCTGCTAACTGGCATCAACATCATCCTGAATCTGTAGTTGAGGGTGCAGATGTTACCATGCACTGGGGTTTTTCTTTCAATACAGATCAAACAATACAAGAAAATTTTCTAGAGGCAAAGTTATCAAAGACAAAAAAGGAAAAGTTTGCGCACTGATTGACATGAGCGTAACAAGTGGCTTTTTTTTTTTTTTTTTGTTTTTTTTGAAAAAGTAAGCCATTACAAAGACAGAGACGAAAATAGAAAAAAATTATTGTGGTTGGAGCTTTGGGTCAGATAAAGAAAGGGACTAAAGAAGAAATCAACAAAATCCTTGGTGCACCACCTCTCCAGTAAATCCAAAAAAAGAGTTCTAACAAGCACTTTGAGATTTTTCTTAATAGGGTCTTTTTTTGTGCAAACAACAATAAAAAAAAAAAAATCACATACTTTCTTTGTCCAAGGTCATTGGTTATGATCCTGCATGCAATTATGAAACAAATTCAGGTTAAAAAGAAACATAATTCAACAAATATCTTCCTTTTTTGTCAGTTTGAAATTGCAGGACTCAAAAGCCAACTCAAACAATGACCAACAAATGTTATGCAGTTACTAATGGTTCTTTAGGGCATGTTTTTTTAAATATAACTTTTAGTTAGTTTGATTTATTATGTTTTACAGCATATTAACACCTCAATAGGTTATTAAATGTCAACAAGATTTTTTAGTATAGGTTTGTATGAATAGAATATATATTCTTTGTAAGAAATCAGTTTGTAGATCAGGTTTCATTGACATATTTTGTAAAGTGGGTTTTTGTTGAGAGTCAACTGTATTGCTGATAATTTTTTTTTTTCAAAAATATATTACTTGTATTTTTACTATAAAAAAATCTACATTTATGCTCTCATTGTATTGACCCCAGTTTGGGGGTTAACTATTTGCCCATAGCTGGGACCCTAACAAGTGCTACCAACGGATATAACTTTTGGTATTATTTACAATGTAAGTATAATGTTAAACTGGGCTTGCCCTTTGTGTCAATCAAGTTAGCTAAACTAAATTTTTCTGTTTTGCCATATAAAGTAGCAGTCTAGCTGAAAATTTCCAAATCAGAAAATTTAAAGTTATGAACATTTTATAATGACTGTTTTCTTTTTTTCTATGAACATTTTTCACTCAATATCAATCACCATTTATAATGATCTTAGAGACCAACTATTACTCTACTGTTAGAAATTTTGTTAGGTAGATTAATTTCAACATTACGAAATTATTAATATATCAACTTAATCCAATTGAGACCACTGATGGTTGTCACTCAGGACAACTTGAATTATTTACACCTTTCTTGAGCAACATTTGAGCGACAGTCACATTGAAGAGAAGACAAAAAGTGCCAATTAGTCAACAAAGAAGAATTTATTAATAATGGCTGATCTGTTGTTTGTTTTAATTTTACTCATTTGAAGTCACACATGGTATTGCTGTTCAGGCTGATTTTGAATTTAGAGTTGTGTTTTCTCTAGACTGGCTGCCTTACGAGGCTGTCTTATTATCTACGGCGGTTTAAAAGCAGATATTTCTTTCTCCAGGATTTGCAGGCAGTCAAGACAAGAAAGCATAATCTATCCTGCTATTAGGTTGGTGCAAAAACAATGTCGTTTTCTCACATATGTTACTATGTGAGAAAACGACATTATTTTTGCACCAACCTAATATTAGGTATCTAGGTACCACCCTTTTACTGTTGAAATAGTTAAATATAACTGCCACTTCTACTCCAACAGTTTCTTTTCTCGTACTTCCTGCCTGTGGAACTCCCTTCCATTTACTTGTTTCCCTGATAAATACAATCTTCAAAAATTTAAATGCAATGTCTATCGCCATCCTCCTCCATCTTGAATTCTGTTCCTTTCCTCAATCCTCTTTATACCCAGTCTTTTCTCTCATTTTCATTCTTTGTTACCCAATGAGTGCTCATGACATTCCCACCTTGCTTTGGGTGAAATGATATAAAAAAAAAATGTTATTACTTGCTCCATTTTCCACTGAATTCACAATTACTGTCACCAAATTCATAAAACAATGTTTTTATTAGCTATCACTCTTAATTGTTATTCTGCCAACCATTTGCACAATGTCACTATGTAGGCTATACATTGTTCTCCTTTGTCCCTCTTACCTTCAATCTTTTTTTGTCAGTGTCTAATTTGTTAGGCCCTCTTTCTTTCATTATGTTCCCTAGAAACTTTAACTTTCAGATGTTAAGTATCTTCTTTATATGCCGTATTTCAGGATGTAATTAATCATGGCTCTCCACAACTTCCCATCCCTTGTAGCTCTTAATAAACCTTTTCTGTTATTTCTCCTAAACCCTGTTCCGCTATCCATTTACTCCAGTTCACTAAGTATCTTATGTGTTGGTTTTTTATGCCCCTCTTGCCCTCTATTCGTCCCATGGGTGGCAGATTTTCCAAGCCCTCCTTCCTCGCTATGTGCCCCAGAAACCTCAACTGTCTCTTCCTGATGTTAAGTATAAGTATTCTTTTTGTTTCCATTTTCTATAAAACTTTGTTATTGCTCACATGTTCAGTCCATGGTATTCTCAGTATCCTTCTGTAGAACCACATTTCTGTTTTCTTCTTAGACTTTGAGGAGCAGAATAACTATTGATGAGTCAACAGCAAGCTGTGGTGTCTCAATAAAAGCACTGTGGAGAAGGCAACGGGAAACCACCATACTATCTATCCCAAGATCATTCAAGGATATTGACAATGTTATAACACTAACATTAAATATTACAACCTGAAATGTTTCATCGTTAGTTCATTTGCACGTGTGCTGACCAACATGAATTATGAATTTGCTTCTATTCAAAAAAATTTTATGGCCTAAAAGTAAGAAAAAAACATGAAATGAAAAGAATGTGTAACAATTCAAAACAAAGTAGCATTATTTGATAGAGAGATAAATATGAACAGAGAAAGATGTTATGACAATCTTCTAATTGGGAAGGATTTTGTTGTATTATAAATCTGCATTTGTAATCCTAGTTTTGACTTTGTTATGGGACCTTACCCATAATAACATAATGGACTATTCCATACATAATAAATACTGCGCCTCAAGAGGAAGTCTGAAGTCTGGAGTGAAGTCCGTCAGTCAGTCAGTCAGAGCGAGCAAGCGAGTCAGTCAGTCAAGTCAGAGGCAGTCCAAAACAGAGTCGTGTTCAGACAATTACTACTAAACCTGATTGTTCGTACTTTCTACTTCTCTGTATATATTCCTGTTTGTAATATATCTTTGTTATTCCATATCCGTGTTCGAGTTCTTCTTTATTGGTTCTACCTTGGACCATCACCGTGGTACAAGGAACCAGACCATAACAGACTTGAATGCTGATAGTGAAAAAAATATATATTTTTTTTTTTTATTTTTGTAATTATATTCACCTTGTACAAGGCCCTAGAGCCATTTACGGTAGGGGATTATAGAGCAAGAGGCATAGTTTATGAGGATATGGAAGGAAGATAATGGTTAACCCTAAACATGAACAGGTTAATATTGTAGTGTTTGATGAAGCACCCTCTTTGGTGTTGGTTCCACAAAGCAGCATTTCTTGGGAAGAACCTGCTAGAGTGGAACTTACATTTCACCAATGGAATACGAAGAGAATAAGGGTGATTTGCTACAATGGGCATGGCTTATTGGATCTTAGCTGTGAAGGTTAAAACTGTTAAGACTAAAGAATGTAGTTCATCCGAATACTTTCCGTTGAAATATTAATAGAGCAGAGAGATGTCTGTCATGTTTTGTTTATGGGAAAGAGATTGTAGGGTGGAAAACAATTCATCATCTGCAAGGACATACAGAATCATTTTGGACTCTATTGAGATTGGAAAGTGAAGACTCCTACCCAGTCCTCACTTCACACAGTCATTAGCAAAATGGACAGTCCAATATGCAAATTACAAATTGTAGTTACAAAATTAAACAAGTACAACAATTTAAATATTTGTGAAGTATTTTAAGAGAGGACGAAAAGTGTGACACTGAAATACAAAGGTGCACTGGAATAGCAAAGGTGCCTTCCAAAAGCTAAGCAAAGTATTAAGAAATAGAAAAAAACTGTTAGAAACAAAGAAAAGAGTACCAAAGTGTTACATAATATCAGTACTCCAATATGACAGTGAATGCTGAACAATCTCCTCATAGATGAAGATGAGACTTGAAGCAACAGACATGTAGTTCTACAGAAGTATGCTGACAATACCATAGACCGAACATGTGAACAACAACAAAGTTTTAGAGAAAATAAAGCAAAAAGGACAAGCACATAAAGAGGAAAGAGGGCTTGGAAAACTTGAAACTCACAGGACAAGTTGAAAGCAACAGGGACAGAGGAACACCACACATAACCCACCAAGAGAGCTTGAGTAGATGGATGGCAGAACAGAGTTTAGGAGAGAGAACAAAAAGACAAAATTTATTAAGAGCTACAAAGGACAGGAAATTGTGGAGAGTCATCATTGTCAACATCCTGAAGGACCACAGCACATAGAAGATATATAGACATTTTGCCTACAATATTTCCAGCAAAAGAGACAGGGAGAGGCAGCAAACCACCAGCTTGTGTGAATGGATAGTGGAACAGGGTGGGTTGGACTTATGGCAATTAGACAAATGACAATAAGAGATAAGAAATTGTGGAGAGCCATGATCGTCCACATTCTGAAGGGACATGGTACATAGATTATATTGAAATTGTCCTAATGATTGTCCATTTTGAGTGCTTTCAGTTAATCAATTAGCTATTTTCAAGGATATTGCTAATGCTATTACAAATGTTGTTTAGGTTGTTGGTACATAGACATTTATTTTGAATTCCCAAACACTGCCAGTACATGATGGCTGTGTTTATAGTTCATGTTGTTAGGGATTGTTTTTTATTAGGAGAGCTTCTTTGATTTTTAAACATTTTCTGCAGCAAGAGGTGAGAGAAGCCCTCGTAAAGAACAAAAATTAAACCATAACTACATCAACTACAAACCAAACTACATCAACTGAAACATGTTCAGAAGTAAAAACACATCTATAATATCACCAATATATTATTATTATTATAATAATAATAATAATAATATCACAATAACTCAACCAAAATCCTCGAAAATGGCTAACAGATTAACTAAAAACACTTGGGAGTATTAATGATTTAGACTAGCACTTCTTAAACTTTTTCATTCATGACAATATTTTTCATGACCCCAGGTATTAACCAACTACACTGAAAATACATCTGTTGTCACTCCACTAGTTACAAAATGGTGCCTCATATTTAATAGTGTGCATTTGTGAAATAACAAACTGAAATTCAACTGTTTGAATTTAATTTCCACCACCCCAGCATTTTGGGTTGCAACCCCTAGTTTAAGAAGCATTGATTTAGACTATAGAGAAAGCAACAGAAAACACTTATCTTTTATAATAACAAATGGCAATTCACAGATAATAAACAAAATGATCGTCTACATCCTGATGTGCCATTAGAAGAAAAAAAAAAAGTCAATAATAAATAAGGACAGTAACAATAAAGAAATTAATTATTTCATAATGTCACATTACCTCAGCCACAAAAACAATTAATAAGCAGTCTTCACGTTCTTCTTCATTCAGTCCGTCAATTAAGGAATGCAGTGTTCGAAGGAGATAACTGACTTTTTCTCGCTTAATTGTAGGAATGCCGAACACCATAGAAACTGGAAGATATAATTAAAAAAAAAAAAAAAGAATTTTTTTAAAAACATTAAATATTCCTTTAGATTTTAAATAAGTATAACAAATTTAAAAAAAAAAAAAAAATTTTTTTTTAATTGTTTCACCCTAAGCAAAATGATAATCCTACTAGTTCACAGGAGATTACAGGGAGCAAAAGTGAATAAGATTAAGAATGCAGAAGATTAAGGAAAGGGCAAAAAAGGGTTCAAGAAGACAGAAGATGGCAATTGACATTGCATTTAAATTTTTGAAGATTGTAGTTATCAGGGAAGCAAGAAATCAGAAGCGAGTTCCACATGTGAGAAGTGCGAGAAAAGAAACTGTTAGAGCATAAGTGGCAGTTGCATCTAGCTAGTTTAACAGTAAAACAGTGAGACCTAGTTGCCAATCTAGCAGTGTGCTTAAAATCATGTAGTCGGTGGAACCAGGGGAAAAAAAAAAAACTCGTCAGAGCAGTTGCCTCTTTTCATAAATGATTAATGGAACAAAAATTATCATTGGTCCTCCTCCATTTTTTACTTTTTCTTATATATACATTAGGATTTAACTAACTTTAATTGAAGAACAAATGTTTTCTCAAAATTAGAAGACAATATGCAAGAGGCAGACAAAACAATTGAAACTATTTTCATTTAATCATTTTTTTCTATTAGCAATATGACAAATTTAAAACTGTTGTAGTCTCTGTTTTCTTTTTTTTTTATGTTCACTCTGTACAAGTCCAAGGGCCACTCAAGGTAGAAGGTTACAGAGTAAAAGATATCGTCTATAGGAATATGTGGAGAAAATAATGGTTAACTCTTAAGATTGTAGTGATTTGGGAATCAACCTCTTGGAGGTCAGTTCCACAAGGCAGTGGTTCATGGCAAGAAGCTGCTTAAGTGGAACTTACATCTCACCAAAAGGGAATGTTGGCTGTGTTTCATTTTGTTTAGTGTCATATCAATCTCCATTGGTTATTTAATGATGAAATCTAAATATTTTGAACGCAATTTTATGCTTCCTACTACAGATATTTCTTTTACATAATTTTATACCTTCAGGATAAAGGTATATTTTTTGTTTTTAGATATATAGTTTGTAGGTCATAAAATGTATTTCTATATATTTTTTAGTATTGTACTGTCATTTTATTATAAAAAGTGTATTGTTGGTCATTTTATTATAAAAAATGCACTATTATTATTTGTATGGTAGTTGACTATTTGCCCATAGCTGGTACCCTAACAGGTGCTACCACCCCAGGTCAGAGTGGACTTTGGAACAACAGCAATTAAGAGTTGGTTTCATATTCCTCAAAATCTCCAATCTCCCAATCAGAGACCTTGCTGCCGGATGTAGTTTATCATCATACCCAGGATGCTATACCTCTTATTAATTTATTATTCACACAAATTCAGTATTGTTAGTTTCTTTTCAATAATATTGTAAGAAAAGCAAAAGACCAGGGAGGAGTGTGAACTGGATGATATGCAAACCTATCTACTCTTATCAGCTAAACAAGCCCGAGGGGAAGGGTGGGCGAAAAGAGAAGCCCGAGAGAGAGGGTGGACGAAAAGAGAAGCCCGAGAGGGTGGGCGAAAAGAGAAGCCCGAGAGGGAGGGTGGGCGAAAAGAGAAGCCCGAGAGGGAGGGTGGGCGAAAAGAGAAGCCCGAGAGGAAGGGTGGACGAAAAGAGAAGCCCGAGAGGAAGGGTGGACGAAAAGAGAAGTCTGAGAGGAAGGGTGGACGAAAAGAGAAGCCCAAGAGGAAGGGTGGACGAAAAGAGAAGTCCGAGAGGAAGGGTGGACGAAAAGAGAAGTCTAAAAGAAAGATGGGGCAAAAAGAGAAGTCTGAAAGAAAAAGAGGGTGAAACAAGAAATCTGCAGGAAAAGAGACTGACAAAAAAATGAAAAAAAAAAACCTCAGAACGAAGGCATGAACTCACCTCCAAATCTGTTACGCGAGAGCTTATAGGCAGGTTTCATACCATTTGGATTTCGTGACAGGTGTGGCAGGTAGGTGAACAGGCTTGGTAGATGAATTGAAGACTGACCATATAGATCTGTGAAATTGACAAGAGCTGACTGGAGATCATTTGGAAACCTCTCTGCTATCGATGATCTGAAACAGAAAAAAATGTTATTCTCATTTAAAATCATAATTAAAAAAAAATAAATGATAAATAAAAAAAGAAGAAAAAGAATTTTTAAAATAGAAATAACACACTCGATTGTAAAACTAATAGAGATTTAACATTTAATTTATAGATTTTTTGAGAAAAATTATCATTCAAAGAGTTGTTTGAACCATTCATCTAATTTGTTTTTACCAAAACATTTCAAATGATCCATAGATTTTAGGTGTCAAATTTGTACAGAAAAAACAGGAGCTTCTCTCTTCTGTTTTTGATATTGCAAACCAGAAAATAAGGAGAAAAGAAATATTGAAAAATGTACTGATCAGACCAACTCTTTCTCAGCAATGCAGGTAACACAGGTAATTCCATTTAAAAAAAAAAAAAAAAAAAAAAGCTGCTCTCCAATTCTTTTTTTGTTAAGGTAATAATATAACATCTTGAGGATTACACTAGCCTTACATTTGACTACATTTTTTTTGCATGCTCGTGATACTCCCTATTACTTAAACTTCATCCTAGATAGAATATTGTAATACTTTCTTCTTTCAAACACACCCCTGCTAGATTAGACCATTTTACTTCCCCTCCAGATATAACTTTATTATGTTCCTAGAGTTTGATTTCCGGAGGGCAGTGAATTTCTCTCATTTTTGTTGTCGCTTTGTTTCTTCACTCCTATAATTCTTTAACCTACTGAAAAGAGAGAAAAAGAAACCACCTTTTATTGACTGTGCACCTAAACATCAACTGCAAGAAGACGGAATGCATGGTTGCTAGCAAAAGGAACAACTCAATATGCAAATTACAAATTAGAAATACCAAAATTAAACAAGTATAACAATTTAAATATCTAGGGAGTGTTTTAATAGACGATGGAAAGTGCAACACTGAAAAACAATATTATTGGTCCTGATCTGGTGACTTAGCCTCAGTCACTTTCCCCTCACCATAAAGTTGCCTCCCTGTGTCTTTTCTATAAATACTTTCATGGTAACTGTTCTGATGAGCTCTTCACTATGGTACCTAGAGTTTTTTTTAATTTAAGCGCTATACTAGACACATTGCAGTCAAGATCTCATCAATTTACAGTTGAGCTGGCTAGATGGTATGATAAATTTTATGCTAACAGTTTCTTATCTCACACTTCTCACTTGTGGAACTACCTTCCGGCTCCATGCTTTCTAGCCAACTTTAATGTGCAAAAATTTAAATGCAATATCAATTGCTATCTACTGTCCTCCTGATTACTCTTTTCTCTCTCTGCTCATCATTAATGTTTCTGTTCCTATTTCTTCAACACCCTGTAACCCCTTATGTCGTAGTGGCTTTGCTACCTTGCATAGGGTGATACCAATTAAAAATTTATATATATATTAATAAGAACACAGGATTATATATCTTACTGTTCTTTTTCTTCATTATATATATATATATATATATATATATACACACACACACACACTCACTCACTCACACTCACAGGTGAGAATGAAAGCAAGAAGGATAGCAGAAAACAATACCTAGAAAGCTTGAGTAAATTGTTGGTGGAACAAGGTTTAGGAGAATTAATAAAAAGACAAAATTTATTAAAAGCTACAAAGGACGGGATATTGTGGAGAGCCATGCAATGGTGTATGTCCTGAAGGGACACAGAGCATAGAAGAAACCTGAAGAAGGCTATAGAATGAATTCACTGAAATGTGGCAACAACAAAAATATTTTTAAAAATGAGGTTAATAATTTGTAAATAAATAAAAAAATATTTTTGAATTATTTAATTTTATGTTAAAGAATAAAAAAAATGCAATTCTACAATTAGACTTTTTTTTTTTCTTATAAAGACAAAATATATTTGTATAACAAAATTTTAATATGGCTATTTACTAAGCATAGCTTAGATGTGGCACAAGGGCGAAAGTATGGAGCAGCCAGTGAGGATCAAACTCACTACTTAGTCATAATTGATAGAGTGAGACAAGCTTGCTTATAATATCACATCAAAGTGCTGAAAATGATTTTCCAAGTGTAGCTTAGATATGGTACAAGGCCAAAAGTGAGGATTGAACTCACTATTCAGTTGTAATTGATATAGTGAGACAATCTTGCTAACCATTACAAAAAGTCAAGGTGCCCAAAGCAATTTTAATATGAGTGAGTGATTGATCAGGAAATAGAGTGAGTATGGCGCAGAGGATGTCTAAGTGTAACAAGATGTATAATTCCTGTCCTATATTTCAGGAAGGGTTGTATATTAATATTTTAATATTCTATGGACTATATTTATCTCCGTAATCAGATTTGCTTTCACAAGAAGGCAACAATACAAACACAATATTGGTACTAAATAAATTATGTGAGCGAGTGATTTAAAAAAAAAAAAAAAAAAAAAAAAAAAAAAGAAAGAAACAGGACAAAATTCAAAATTCAACCTGAAAAATCAAGATAGAAAATGGCCCAGACATTGAAGATGGGAATAGCTTTAATATATTAAAAAAAAAAAAAAAAAAAAAAAAAAAAAATTTGTAATTCTATGTTTTCAAGTTCCCAAAGTTCAACTCTTCTGACTTACAGCCATATAATGTTGTAACACCAGTTCCTGTACGATCACCAGAGTTAAGCAATATTGAACCTGGTCAGTATCTAGATGGGTGACTGCTTCGGAATACCAGGTGCTATAATGGATAACTGTTATATAACAGGATGGATATCACATCAATCCAGCATTTTTTTGTTTCTATTCAGAATTTTCCGTTTTTCAGCACCTTGCTTAACCCTTGCAATGCTTCTTTTGCTAATCCATTGTATATTCAGTTCTCAGAGTTACATTTTTTTCATCCTCTGTTAAAACACTTTCCAGGAAGGTCACTAAAATAGGTTACAATATGTTTTATGGTATAAGGTCCCTGACATGCTGTGCATCCAGGAGGACATTCATTTTTTTTTCCGGAGAAGTCAGCGAATGATATGTGTGTGTCTTATTCTGATTCTTGATAGAACAATTTCTTCCTTCTGAGAAAGTTGAAAACCACGATGGCATTCTACTAGAATAGGGGTTTATGGTCACATGATATTGAAAGATCAGTTCCATAGGATCACCAAAGTTAAGCCTAGTCAGTACCTAGATGGTGCTGTAAGCTTGAATGTACAGATGATGCAATGGATAATGGCTCGGAATTTTTAATCAGAGAGCCGAGTTCTAATTTCAGTTGGGTTTGTTACCCTTGGAAAAGCTTGTATCACTAAAATCATTAATTTCTCCAGAAATTTCTTACAATCTAAAAATATTTACTGGTTTTAAATAACCTGCAAAGGGTTGATAAGCCATAGAAAACATATCAATAAAAAAAAAAAACAATAAAAAATCAACTTTTCTCTCAACAGCTGATGATGGATGGAGAATGTGAAGTTCAATTTTTTTTTTTCAAGATTTGATAACTGAAAATACGCCAGGCAAATTATCAAACTTACTTACAGAAATGATGTTTTGAAGAGAATTATAAAATGGACTTTATGGGGAAATTGTACAACTTTTTTTTCTATTTTTAAAGGAATGAAAAAAAAAAAAAAGTGGGTTCACTGGGTCCATAAGCGAAAAGGAGGGAAAAAATGATGTAAAGAGAGGTAGAGGAAAAGCAGGGAGAGATGGAGGCTGAAGAGAGAGAGAGTTAATAAAAGCAGGATAAATATATTTTGAAAAAAAAAAAAAAAAAAAAAAAAAATGGAAGCCAGACAGGGCAGAATAAGAAAATAATTGAGGGACAAAAAAGGAGAAAAGCAAACAGAAATCAAAGAGAGTAGGAAGCAAAGGGTAGAAAGAAGCAGGTAGTGAGAGAGAGAGTGTATATTTGTTTCTTCTTTTTTCTTCATATCTCAGTCTCTGACAAAGCTTTAATAGTGAACTGTTAGACTGATAAAGGCTTCCTATTTGTTCATCTTATCGTGTCTGTGTATACATGTGTATACATGTTTTGAACAACAAAAAATATTAAAAAATTTAAATTTTCAGACACACTGAATTGTATATTAATATTAGGTTGGTGCAAAAATAATGACGTAATAATGTCGTTTTTTGACGTTGAAAAATACAGCAAAAAACGACATTATTACGTCATTATTTTTGCACCAACCTAATATTTTTTGTTTTATTATTTCAATTAGGTTCCTTGACTAGTTTCAGCCAGAATGGCCATCATCAGGAGAAAAAAAAATTCTGCTTGTTAGTAGCAGTGAACTACAGGAATGAAGGACTTTCTGAAGAAAATGAACTTCATCTGTAGTTTTCATTTGTTTTTTGTTTTTTATAGTTAATTTTGGCCAGTCCTTGTGTTGATCAAACAGCCTCTTAAGCTGTTTTTTAAGATAGAGAAGTGGGGGGGGTGCTCAGAATTTCCTTGGTCATTTTGACAGTTTTATTGGTTGTTGGGAAGGGGATGTGTGGATGTTATCATTTAGTTCTTTAGGAGTGTGTATAATGTAAGTGTATAAATTAGTATGGGTGTGTGTATAATTGTGATACCTCAACACCTTCATAAAGCATGTCTGTCTTGTGTGGGTGAGAAATGTGGGTAGGGCTTGATTTATAGGGTTATATATTAATTCTATCTATGTTGTTAAATTTGTGGTTAAGCCCATCTGGATAAAGTGCTTTGAGGCACAAAATCCATTTGTCTTCATGTTAAAAATATAATATATATATATATATATATATATATATATATATATATATAGAGAGAGAGAGAGAGAGAGATGTTTCATAGTCACAGACAAGATTTTTGTTGTCATTAAAGGAAGAGAGAAAAATCGGCATGTTGATACATATTTTATTCTGAGTACTTTTGACATCAGCACAATGTCATCATCAGAGTGTTGTTTATTTCAAGACAAATATTTTAGTGTTAATCATTTTCAAGAACAAAATTGCCATGTTCATCTGAAATTTAAATTTATATATATATATATATGTGTGTGTGTGTGCATGCAGAAAACAAAAACTGCAGCATCCTGAAGACCAATGCTAATTTTAACTTGGGTACATTATTTACCTGCATGTTATTTGTCCTGACCCAGCCTCTTAGCTTCAGTTACTTTCACACTGCTGAAATGTGGCTTCCCTGTACATTTTATACAAATAACTTTCATGGTAATTTTTTGAGAGAATATTTGAGGGGGGGAAAAAACAAAACAAAAAAACAACACTATTTAAGGGAGAGAACAAATACCTGTTCTTTTATTTTTCTCTCTCCAAAACAGTTTTTTTTGTTTTTCATATTCTCTCACACTCAGTAATCCTTTGCTTCTTACTGGCCTTATTGCCTTGTTTGGGGCGAAAATAGTCAAAAGAAAAAATGTACAGCAAAGTAGATTCCCGATGATCCAGACATGAAATGAAGAGCAAAATTGAAATCATCCAGAAATTTCTCAGTTATCCGAACTAAACCAATTCCAATGTTTAATCTCAGACAACTGTTTTGTGAATTTTGAAGATCATGTTCAACTGTTTGGAAAAAAATGCTAATAAAATCAGTTCAATTAATTCTTGTTAAATTTCCTCATTGTTTTCATAAAAAGAAAAAACAGATTTGAATTATCACAGCTTGGTGATTGCCAAATTACAAAATGTAACATTGATGGTAACATTTGACGATTGACGAGTTTATGCTGAGGTTTTATTTATCAACATGCAGATTCTCTTGTTTTGTCACACTTTGTGATTTTACACTTTGAAACAGACTCAAAAAAGACAAAAAAGTGACAAATTTTTTCACAAAAAATTATCTGGACAAAACCGTAAAGCTTTTGAAAATGTTATTTGATGATAAATGATAAATTTATTTCAGAAAATTAGTTTTTTTCTTCAATCTTTTTCAGTAATTTAGGTATTTTTAGAACATACATTTCAACACCTTGTTCCAAGATGTCCCAAGAGGACAGTATTGATATTTACTAAATTTAGTCAAGTGCAAGGTCACAAAGTATTGACCACCCCAGGCAAGCATCAAAGTCATGACTAGTAAAGATCTGTTGGTTAGCCTGCTAACCATTGTTCCATGGCAAGCTGAAAATCAAGAATTATATTTTTGTTTTTACTAAGTGTTCACTCAATACAAGGGCCAAGTAGAGGGTTAGCGAGTGAGGTTATTGCATGGACATGAGAGGAGGAAGTAAGTGCAGATTATGAGGATATGTAGGAAAGATAATGATTAACCTTACACTTGAAGTGATTAAAATTGTAGTGATTTGGAAAGTGTCCTGTCAAGAGTTTGTTCCACAAAGTAGCAGTTCTCAGAAAGAAACATACTTTGCTGTATTTAAATTAATTGGAATGATTTGTCTTTTTTTTTTTTTTTTGAAATTGCTAAAATCCTAAAATCTGACAAATTTTGGTTGGCATAAAGTAAAAATTATCAGTAAATTTTAAATTTACATGAGTTATCACTCTTATTTTCCAATAATGTTATGTATGGATGGATGTCTGTAAAAAAAAAAAAAAAAAAAAAAAAAAAAAAATCAAAATTCTTTGTAAAATATTGGGTGGGGCTGTCACTTAATTGTAGTAAGCTTTTCAATTTATAATTAGTAAACAGTTTTTATTTAATATAAATATCACCTAACTGCTATAAATTAATCCAGAATTTGAAAAGATTTAAAATTTTATAAACTATTATAATTACAAATCTAAAAAAAATGAAAACGATTATTGTAAAAATTCATTATTCATTGAAACAACATTTTTCTTAAGAAAATAATGTCCATAATACATTTTATTCATAAAAGCAATTAAAATCTTTTCTAATTCAATAATTCTTGATTTTATTGTATCTTTTATTTTATGATTCAAAACAGATTAACTGCAAGTATCATTGGTTAGGTTCATATGAAATTAGCCAATATAAGTTTCATTAAAAGGTACTGCAATTAAACTTTTTATTAAAATTTTTTTTGTGTTTGCATAAATGTTTTCTTTCCTGTGGATGTAAAGTGTGTAAAAACTGTCTGAATGTTTTTATGTCCGGGCTCTTTTGTCTATTCTATTAATATTTTTATGACTTTACATGTCCTTTAAGGAACTGTATTCCTGATCAAACCAAATTCACGAATTTTGGACATACACATGGAGGCCTACCAAATTTCATCTCCAACATACTTGTAGAAAATATGAATATAATAGCCTCATCTGAATGTAAAAGAAAAAGAAATGGCTAAAAATAATCGAAGCATTAATAAAAAAAAAGAAAAAAAAAACAACGCTCAGTAATATCAACTATGAGATGCACGTATATGAAAGTCTACAAATTCAGTTAAAAATTAAAAAAAAAAAAAAAAAAAAAAATCCTTGATAAAGGCTTAACGGAATAAGTGAAAGTGTTCAGACATACAGAGAATTTATACAGTTTTAACACACTTTATGCCGAGAAAATAAAAAAAAAAAAAATACTTGTCTGAATGCAAGAAAAATTGAATAAAATGCCTCATTGTAGTACTTTGTCAGTCATCTTTAATGAAACTTGTATAAAAAGAAGATTGCTGCCAAATACACAATTATATCAAAGAAAGCAATGTATCCCTAGTGATTTGAAGTGAGGAACAGTGCATGTGTAGCACACAAACCTGTTAGATATCAAACCTGTAACCCTTGGCTGCATTATTGTTGTTGTTGATGATGATGATGATTCAGATGCATTTGTACCTGTTTTGTTGTATCTGACAGAAAAGAAGGAATTTTTAAATTACTATTATTGGTTTATACTGACCCCCTCCTCCTCCTCCTCCTCACACATCACCCACCACCAAATGGCGGTAAATGGAGATATGATCTATTTAAAAACCTGTTTTTCTAATGTCATAACCGAGTTTCAAGAAGCAACCCTTGCTACAATGCTAATTATTAAATCACATAACCCATTTTTATTTACAGACTGGCCCTTTTATACACTAGCAGGGATACTCACCATTACACAGGAAAAATAATGTCAAATGCAATAATGCAGGAATAAATATGTGTTCTTTAATATAATTCTTTTTACACAAAACAATAAATGAATAAAAGATTTTTTCACACTATATTCACATGAAAAAATAGATGTTAGCAAAGTATTCTGGAAACTGATGTTAGTGAAAAAGTATTCTGGAAACCGATTTTAGTGAAAAAAGTATTCTAGAAACTGATTTTAGTGAAAAAAGTATACTGGAAACCGATTTTAGTGAGAAAAAAAAAAAAAAAGTATTCTGGAAACCGATTTTAGTGAAAAAAAAAAAAAAAGTATTCTGGAAACCGATTTTAGTGAAAAAAAAAAAAATATTCTGGAAACCGATTTTAGTGAAAAAAAAAAAAATATTCTGGAAACCGATTTTAGTGAAAAAAAAAAAATATTCTGGAAACCGATTTTAGTGAAAAAAAAAAAAATTCTGGAAACCGATTTTAGTGAGAAAAAAAAAAAAAGTATTCTGGAAACCGATTTTAGTGAAAAAAAAAAAAAAAGTATTCTGGAAACCGATTTTAGTGAAAAAAAAAAAAAGTATTCTGGAAACCGATTTTAGTGAAAAAAAAAAGTATTCTGGAAACCGATTTTAGTGAAAAAAAAAAAGCATTTTGGAAACCGATTGTTAGTGAAAAAAAAAAGCATTTTGGAAACCGATTGTTAGTGAAAAACAAGTATTCTGGAAACCGATTGTTAGTGAAAAACAAGTATTCTGGAAACCAATTTTTGTGAAAAAAAAGTATTCTGGAAACCAATTTTGGTGAAAAAAAAGTATTCTAGAAACCGATTTTGGTGAAAAAAGTATTCTGGAAACCGATTTTGGTGAAAAAAAAGTATTCTGGAAACCGATTTTGGTGAAAAAAAAGTATTCTAGAAACCGATTTTGGTGAAAAAAAGTATTCTGGAAACCGATTTTGGTGAAAAAAAAAGTATTCTGGAAACCGATTTTGGTGAAAAAAAGTATTCTGAGGTAGAAAATATATGACATAGTTCTTTACTTTCACAGGGCTTCTGGGTACATAAGTGCTTCTGGTACTTTTTTTAATACCTTTTCTTCAGTATGACTTTCTGGTAGACATTAACCCCACTGTTTGTAAATGAACAGATATATCAACTCAAACATATGTACCTACTAAAATAATGTTTATAGTAATGAGAAATTCAGTGTTTTATGTAAATAGCATGGATCAGAAATAAAATTTGTCCCTGGCAAGATTTGAATTCAGATTCTGAAGATCCTATCTGCCATATTGCCACAAGAATGTTTGATGATGAGATTTAACTGTACTAAGTTTCATGGGATCTGTAGCCAAATCAACAAAGTTATCTTTTATATAACAAAAAGGTAAAAGAAATCATCAAAATTTAATAATTCCAAAGATTTTGTTTTGACATGTTTTCTAAGTAAATAATGTTACCACGGAAGTTAGAAAAAACAATTTACATGCTTGAATGAAATTTAAGGATTTGGATGATGCAACTTTTAATGAAACCAAGGCAAACATGGATAAATGTGCCCACAATAAGACTGTGAAAAGAATGGGTTTTACCATGACACCACTGTTTTTTTTTGTTTTTTTTTTAATAGCTTCACTTTTTGGTATTGTTCATTGTTTTAAAACTGGAATAAAACCTAAATACATGATGAAAGTGAATTTATAGATTTTGTTCTTGTTCTTGAGAATTTACAAGAAAAATATTAAACATCAATTATTGAATTTTGATGTCCTTTATCTTGTTACATAGAAGATAACTTTGTTGGTTTGGCCTATGACCCATGAAGCTTAGTTAACTCTCATCATCAAACATCTTTTCAGCAATAAGGTAGATGGGGATCTGAGGTTGTTAACTCTCCTAAACATTATTCCTTCATCCATTTTTACTGAAGCTAATAATGAAATCCATATTATTTACTATTTTATAAAGGTTGAATCAACTGGCAATTAGCCAAAGTTTTGCCAACCATTCCAATAAATAACAGTGTAAATAAACAATCTAATAAATTATTATTTGGGTTGTCAATTCTCAAGAACAAAAAAAAAAAAAGTCTAAATTCACTTTCATCATATGTTTAAGTTTTATTCCAATTCTAATCATCACTTCTTAAAACAAACATTGCAGAGGAGTGAAGGTAGTTAAAATAATAGTGGTGTCAAGGGAAAAACAGTCCTTTTGACACTACATCTTTTTGCAGGCATATTCGTCATGTTTGCGGAAACTAAACCAAAACAACAAGATTTTCTTTCTCAATGTTTGAGTATGCATTGGTAACATGGGCTGTGTAGCTAAGTGGTTAGTACAATAGTGTTCTGACTATGAGACACAGGTTCAAATCTCACCATATCATATTTGTCATAGGGACGATCTTGCTAACAGCCTTGGGAGATGATTCCAATGTACGGCAGCACTTGAAGGTGCCTGAAAACCATGCCTATGTTAACCAAAGACTTGTGAGTGAAAATGTGCAGATGAAATTGTTTGGAAGTTGTCAATAGTTATGCTAGCCCAAAGTAACCAGTCATTGTAAATAAGGGTCCCAAAGCACCCATGCCAGATTATGTGCTCTCTCTGAGAAACTGTAACAAAACCATCAAGGGTTGTGCAATTTATTTGTTATTTATCCTTATTATTAATAATAATAATTATTAATAATGTTATTTATTATTAAATATTATTATTATCCATGTTATTATTTTTTTATTTTATTAATTATTTTTATTTATTATCATTATTAGTAATTTTTTTCTTATTATTAGTATTTTTTTTTTATTATTATTTCCTTTGATTTCTATTGTATATATATTTCCTTTCACATCCCAACCAGAGACAGAAATTGTTTCATGACATTTTCCACTAATCATTTTCGGAAGAAAAAAAAAGAAAAAAAATGAAAAGAAAATTATTATTCTTATTATTTTCTTTGAAATCTGTTATATATACATTTTCTTCCAGGTCCCAACATTCATGACATTTTCTGCTGATGATCTTTTTGCTAAAAACATAAATAAAATTAATAATAATAATAATAATATTAAAATAAAATAAAATTATTATGTTATGTTAGTTAAATAGATGAAGGAGGTTTCCTTTCAAATTTTTAATTTAAAATTTAGCTTAGTTTTTAGTCTAATTATTTTCATAATTTTTTAAAAAGAAGTTACATCAAAGTAAAACAGATTTGTCAATTTTCTTTTTTTTGTGAACATTCATTCCGCCTCAGGGCAATTCTAATCAAGTTAGTGTTTTCAAGTAGTACTTAATATTATTTTTAAAAAGATGATAATATCGGATTTCAAAAGGCAACAATTAAATGATAAATATAACAATCACGTGTGAGTTTTCGTCTTCAAATATAATCCAATAATTACCTCAGCAAAGAGAAAAATAAATGAAAGTATCTACAATGCAGAGAATTTTGATAAAAATAACCACTTGCTATTAATATCCATGATTATGTTAAGCAGCTTACTCTGTGTATATGAAGGTGTGCTGAAAATTTGCTAGCTGGACCCTCTTCCCAAAACCTGAACAAACATCAGCATTTTGTGGCTCCAAAAACTTTTCAGCACTCCCTCACAAATGTGTGTAAACATACTCAAGTCTGTTATATAGTACACTACTAACAAGGCTAGCTGGCATTATCTGCCTATAGCTGGATCATCTTGTGTGTCTCTCTCTCATATGTATATTATTATTATTATTAAACTATTTTTAGTGGATACACATATATGAGTAGATGCTCCATTTATTTATTAAACAGTATATTTATTTATTTTAAATATTTTCTTTATGTGTCATATCTCCCTCAGGATGTAGGCAATCATGGCTCTCCACAATTTCTAAATAAATTCTGTCGTTTTGTTATTTCTAAACCCCATTCCACCATCTGTTTTCTCTTTAAATATGTTATGCATTGTTTTCCTCTGGCCTTCTTGCCTTCAATCTGTCCTTTGAGTAAGATTTTCCAAGTGCTCTTTCCTCATTATGTGGCCTAGAAATTTCAATTGTCTCTTCCTGATGTTAAGTATGCTTTTTGTTACCATTTTCTCTAAATCCTGGTTGTTGCTCTCGTATTTGGCCTATGGTATTCTCAGCATCTTCCTGTAAAATCACATTTCTGTTGCTTCAAGTCTCTTCTCCATCTTTGAGGAAATTGCCCAGCATCCACTGCCATACAGTAGGACAGATATCACATAACAGTTCAGTATTCTTTTCTTTGGTTCTAATGAAGTTTTTCTGTTTCTTAATACTCTGGTTAGCTTTTGGAAGGCATCTTTGGCTATGCCAATACACCTTCAGATTTCAGTGTCACACTTTCTGTCCTGTGTTAAAACACTTCCTAGATATTTAAATTTTTGTGCTTGTTTAATTTTGGTATCTCCAATTTGTAATTTGCATGTCAGACTGTTCTTTTGCTGACAAGCATGAGTTCAATTCTCATGCAGCTTATGTTTAATCCTTTCTTCTTGGCTTCTTTCAGTAACTTCTGTAGGAGTTTTTATAGTTTCCTTTCTATGTCTGCTATCAACACTGTCATCTGTATATGTTATGTTAAGATTGTGGCTACCAATAATGAATGCTGGTAGGACTTATAATTCTCTCAGAATTGCCTCTCTATCTCTCTCTCTCTCTCTCTATATATATATATATATATATATAAAAGAAAGAGGTTGTAGTGGTTCCAACAAGAGAAAAGTATGTATATTAAAAAGAAGAGAAGAGAGGTGCCGTAAACGTTTTTGGTTGTAATGTGGATTTATTTAGAAAAAAATATTATGCTTTGTTTTACATAATGTTACTACACGTGTTTCTGGTCTCGTGACCATCTTCAGGTAAAAGCGGAGATTTCCACATATTATTAAAAATAATTAATTTTTTCTTTTGTTTTTCAATGTTAAATATTCTCGATATGAGACATTTTCTGTGTTAGTAATCCGAATTTCTTTCTTGAATTGGCAATGAAGAGTTCTGCGCAAAGGGTCATAAAACAATTAAGGTTGGTCCAAGCGAAATGATGAATTACTTATCAGCATTTTATCTTTTAATGTTTTACTGACCCCTATGTGTTCTTGGATCTGTTTCCATTTTTGTGTGTTTCTGTCAGCATGTGTGTATATATGTGTACGTATATTCTCCCTCCATACATATACTGTTTTATTATGAGGAATTAGTAAACTCATTTGTACATATACACGCATACACATACATACACACATACACACCATCCCACCATTATATATATATATATATATATATATATATATATATAGTGCCTCTGATTTTTAATTTTCATTTTGGGCTCATCCTACTGTTTAATAAATAAATGGAGTGTCTACTCAAATATGGGGATCCACTAAAAATAATGTTTGAGTAATAAATAAAAATAAATCCATCACTTTTTTAGAAATTATATATATATATATATATATATATATATATATATATATATCATACTTATTATAAAACCCAGGTTGTGTGTGTGTGTTCGTTTATGTATTGGATTGGATTTCCTACATTTTTCAATCGATTTCAACAAAACTTCACAGGACTACGTAAAATTACCTTGCGGTGGTTCTGACAGCGCCAAAAATTGGAAAAACACAATTGTTTTTGCACAAAATCAATTTGAAAACATGATTAAGAGGCATCACTGTCGCCAGAATGAAAGGGGGACAACTCATATAGAGTTATACTTATTATAAAACCCAGGTTGTTTGTGTGTGTGTGTTCATTTATATATGGGATCGAATTTCCTACATTTTTCAACCGATTTCAACAAAACTTCACTTTTTTTTTTTTGGCAAGTAGTGTTTCTTATTGTCTTGCACACTTTTTTCTTTATTTTTACATTCAGAATGCTTTAAAAATTCCATTTACAAGACAATTGTTTATAATAAAATTCTATTCAATCGGTAGACTCATAACGATTGGAAACAATGTCTTTGTTTGAGTTTGGGTTTGACCAATTCGTAAAAAAAGACAAAAAACCCCCAACAAACAATTAAGATATGCGTGTCCGTCAACCTTAAAAACAATAATCTGTGTCAATTTTATTTTTCAGTCTTTATGATGGTCGATACTTGATCTATCTCTTACTGTTACATCCCCGGGCAATGCCAGGCTCTACTGCTAGTATATAATGTGTGACGTCATTTGTTTACATTTGATACGCCATGAGCAGATATGAATGTACGTGAGAGATTCATGGAAGATTGATGTTTAAAATTCCTGTGAAAATTCCTTGGCCATTCATGTTGTTTAGTATTGTTTATTATAAACAGAGCATTTACTTAAATATTTGTATATATAAAATGAATGTATAAACATAAAAATGTCTTAAAATAAACATATATATATATATATACACACACACACACGAGAATGAGCGAGAGAAGATATATGCAAGTAACATATAATGCTCATATTGCATATCAGATCATTTTGCTAATATAGAAAGTTTTTTTTTCACTGTGTCCTCTTTCTACTGTGGCCTTGAACCAGACAAGTTAATCACAAATACTCACATCTGTTCCATTTTGTTCATAATTACTTTTCAGTATATCAAAAACTCTGTTTTGAATGTTAAAGAAAAATCCCTACACAAAACAAAATACAAAAGGTGAGGACTTTAAGCAATTATTAATTAGAAAAATTTTAACAGACAATAAAATGTTAAAATATATATCCATAAACAAATCAGTGATACTTATTGAACAGAAAGATGTTAAAATAAAATGTAAATATAGTGATTTGATAGAGGAAAATTAAATAAAATTATAGTGAGAAAAATAAAGGAAATTGTGGAGAGTCATGATTGCCAATGTCCTGAAGGAACATGGCACATAAAAGAAGGTGACTGTTGGAATGCATTAATAATTATCTAACTATAGTGAGAAAAACAAAGAGCTTGACAGGAAATTGTGGAGAGCCATGAATATCAACATCCTGAGGATTATAGAAGAAAAAAAAATGAGCTTGATTAAGAGGCATGTCAAAACAAAATTTAGGGGAGAAAACAAAAACTAAAATTTATTAAGAGCTACAAAGGACAGGAAGTTGTGGAGAGCTATGATTGCCTACATTCTGAAGGGAAATGGCCCATAGAAGAAGAAAAACAAGCTAGAGTAAATTGATGGTGGAACAAGATTTAGGAGAAATAACAAAAAGATAAAATTTATTACAATCTACAAAGAACAAGAAATTGTGGAGAGCCATGATCTCCAATGTTCTGAAGGGACAAGACCCATAGAAGAAGAAAAACGAACTTGAGTAAATGGATAGTGGAACAAGATTTATGAGAAATAAAGAAACAACATGTATTAATAGCTACGAAGGACTGGAAATTGTGGAGAGCCATGATCACCAATGTCCTGAAGAGATACAGCTCATAGAAGAATATAACCAAAGAAAATAGTGAATACTTATAATTAGAAATATGACCTGTGATTTTTGGTGTTATGGTAAGTATAGAATTTAATTAAAAATTTTAATGAACATGTTCAACCGGTATTTATTTCAATATTGTTTCTTTAGCTATTATCTTGGTGAGAAAATGTGCGAAGTTATAGAAACCAATTTTTTTTTTTTTTTTTTTTAATTACCTGAATTGAATTGTGATTTCATAGGTGGACTCAATTTTTACATTTTAATATATTTCCTGTGCACAAATATTATTAATTTGTTAAGAAGATATTTATTTTTACATTAACCAGTTTTTATGAAATACCTGACTGAATCTGGGACAAGAGAAAGAAAGGTTTTTGGAAATACCCAAGTGTTTCCATCCATGACGAGCATTCTGACTTTATTACCTGTTAGTGGCATTGTTGTGTAAAACTGATTGTAAAAGATAGGTAAACTGGCTGCGGAGGATGTGAATGTCACTTTCTCTTTGCTTATTGAGGGATTCGGCAAATCGGAGCCGTTCATGAAGTTCGGCAAACCTTTTTTCCAGCAACGCTTCATACTGACCGTCTGGAAAGAAAGAAAAACAATAAAATTTTCAGATGACAGAAAAAGCCATATAAACATTGCAATTAGGTTGAGGCATAAATAATTTCTGTTTTTCTTGATCAACTTTATTCTTCAAAATCCTATATATATATATATATATATATATATATATATATATATATATATATGATAGCTGGTCACTTGTATTCGAGGATATCTGCCTACTAGAGAGGCTAGCCAGTCCCTATTGCAGATGCTCGCTCTGGCACATTTGTATCTATTTAAACACCCACAGAGCCAACCTGTGGTTTATACTGCAACTATGCTGAGCAAACCTTAGTTACAGTTTCTGGGAGAGAGCATGTTATCTAGCATGAGCAACAATTTGAACAAGGATGGCACAGTCAAAACCTTGGTCACAATGACTTGTGACACACACACATAATAAATATATATATATATATATATATATATATATATATATAGGATAAGATTTTGAAAAATCTTGATCAAGAAACACATACACAATGAAAGAAGAAAAAAATCAATCTTGCATCAATGAAAAATGCAGAAATTATTTCTTAACTTAATATAAAAGAAAAACAAGAAAATAAACAGTCAATTGGTGATATCTTCTGAGATGTGAATGGAGTGATTGTTGGGGCGACCATCTACAAAACTCTAGAGTTGAGATACTGAAAATAAAATCAATCAGTTTAGTTTTAATCATATATATATATATATATATATATATATATATATATATATAAAATGAACTGGGATCAAATATGGATTGGAATCTGACAGAATGATAGGATAAAGAACAAACAGGAGAATGTTTATAAATTCAACATTTCGCTTTTATTAAAGCTTCATCAGAGTATGTAATATGTAGGAGAAAAAAGAAAATTCTGGTATTTTTAATTTTTGTGTTATTTGCTTTTCACTGGTTAAGCAGTCTTCATGTGTGTCCTTGGTAAATTTGCCAAAGTTCATATAAATATAAACTTTGGCAAATTTACCTATTGCATAAAACAACTAATTCAGGAATTTGAAAAATTTAATAAAAAATTTGATAGACAGAACTTGCCTATATTATTTAATGAAACTAGTTTGAAAGCATTATTGCTGCCAAAATACACTTCTCTCTCTCATATATATATATGTTTTGTGTATTTAGGCAGCAATCCTTCATTTATGCATGTTTCATTAAAAATGACAGACAAGGAAATACAATTAAGATTTTTTATTTAATTATTCTTGTGTTCAAACAAGTGCTTTATTTTTGGAACAAAAAAAAACAAAAAAAAAAACACTTGTTCGAACACAAGAAAAAATGAATTAAAAGCTTAATCATAGTACCTTGTCCGTCATTTTTAATGAATATATATATATATATATATATATATCATTTAGGGTGGCATTTATATACAGAGTTTGCCAAAAAATGTATGCACTCTTTGGGAAAGGAAAAACTTGTCTTGCATAGTTTTATCAAATTGTAATAATACTGTTTACTGTGGGAGACTCTAAAGGATGTATTACAGAAAACTGACTACATTGGCAGCCCTTAGACAAGAAATTGAAAATTCAAGTTTAGAAATCCCACTGGATACCAATGTTACCCAAGCAGTAATTCACGATACTAAATATCTAGAAGCCAAAGACCACCATTTTGACCATCTCTTGTGATTGTAGAGTCTAAAAGGTAACTTGACTTGCATTAATCTTTTGATGTCAGAATAAATTTAATATTACAATATTTATGCAATTTTTTCCTTTCCTGAAATGTGTATACATTTTTTGGCAAACTCTCTATGTAAATGGATAAAGTGAACATAGAAGTCAACACTTAGAGGCAACAGTCTGTTTCATGCCATATACAATCATCAGGCCATGACGATTGCATCTAGCATGAAACAGACTGTCGCCTCTAAGTGTTGACTTCTATGTTCACTTTTATATTTACACACACTCATCTCTGATATATTTCTTCATATATCTGCTAGTATATATATATATATATATATATATATATATATATATATATATATATATCTGCTAGTATATATATATATATATATCTGCTAGTATATATATATATATATCTATCTGCTAGTATATATATATATATATATATATATCTGCTAGTATATATATATATATATATATATATATCTGCTAGTATATATATATATATATATATCTGCTAGTATATATATATATATATATATCTGCTAGTATATATATATATATATCTGCTAGTATATATATATATATATATATATATCTATCTGCTAGTATATATATATATATATATCTATCTGCTAGTATATATATATATATATATATATATATATATATATATCTATCTGCTAGTATATATATATATATATATATATCTATCTGCTAGTATATATATATATGTATATATATATATATATATATATATCTCTGCTAGTTTATATATATATATACACTATAGGTGATTGACGTTAACTTCATCATCCTGACTACACAGTTTCTTAGGTGGACCTGTCCATCCACTCTTCAGCGTGTGTGTGTGTGTGTGTGTGTGTGTTATATATATATATATATATATATATATATAAACCTCTTAATATCCTAGACCAGAAAGCAGATTATGTAGTCTTTTTCACAAGTCAATTTTACATGCCCCTTGAATATAGTTTTTGACTTTTTTATTCTTTCTTCAATTATCTCTAATGGCTGCCTAGAAGAAGGGAGACATTAATTTTTTTTTTTTTTTTTTTTTTTTAAGAATATTTTCTGACAAAACTAGCTTATTAAGAGCCCTCCATTTGATATTCCACACTACTTCAAATAAAAAATTAGGAAGGAAGCCCCACATCAATACTGGAAAGAGTGAAACAGTGGACTTGAAAAAAAATATATTTTCCTAAAAAAATGTTTTGAGAGAAAGATATGGCTACTCAGTCAATGAATGCCAAATGTTTCCTTATAAGGAAATGGCTAATATTATCACAACTAATTTATTTTGCATTTCTGATTCTTTAAACAATTTTTAAAGCCCCTTTCATTATGACAGCGCCTCCATGTTTATTGCATTTTGAGAAAAATTCCAACTCTCCACCGATTATTAACATTTCTCCTTGTATTGGACAGTCAAGACTACTGTTTTGGGGTGGAATGGAATAAGGTGAATAAACATGAAAACAATAGCTTAGTAGGTGACGGCATTAGCTTAGAGAGTCCACTTACCAGGTGGTCCTGAGTTCAATCCCCAAAAAGTCATACACTTCGATTCAATCAGGAAACACAAAAGCAGCATCACTTAATAAGGCAGTTGGAACGAGAAAAATCTATCCCACCCCTGTGAATTTGAATAAAGGGTTTGGTTCAAAATTTCCAGAAGTTTATTCAATATACAGTATAGGCTAAAAGTTTGGGTCCCTCCTCACAACAGTGTTTAGGAGTGATAGTAAAAAGACAAAAAATTTACTAAGAGCTACAAAAAAGAGCTAGAAATTGTGGAGAACCATGAACACAAATGTCCTGAAGGGACATGGCTCATAGAAGAAGTTTCTTACCTTCTTTGGTTTAATTGACTCATACTAAGCTCCAATGCTGAAACTATTTAACACATTAGGTCATGAAATCCGATTTTTTTTTTTTTTTAAAAAGAGGTGTTGTTTAAAATTTTTAATCTTTTAGCCTAATGGTAACCATTAGTCAACAAGGTGGATGAGGCAAAAAGAGCTAAAATTTTAAGTAAACTTTATGCAGTAATGGCTTGATTTCATTATTAAATATATGATAAAACCCATCAGGAAGAGAAAAGCTCTCAGTAGCAAATTAGTTTTGAAAAAGGCATGCAACCTTCAATTTTTAGCCAATTTTTTGAAATCTAGAGGGATTATCCCAAACATTTGGCCTACAGTATACCTGAAGAAGACAGTTGGGTTTGTTTTATGGCATATCAACACCTTATGGGTCATTTAATGCCGAAATTTGATTTTCTTGGGAGCATTAGTAATTTCTTTTACAAAAATGTATTGCTGGTAAGATTTTTTTTCCTTACAAAATATATTGCTAGTAACTTTTATTATTATGAAAATATATTGCTCATATTTTTACTATACAATTTTTTATACTTACATAGTTTTTTGACCTACCTCAGTTTGGTGAGGGAGTTAATTATTTGCCCATAGCTGGGACCCTAACAGTTACTACCACCCCGGGTCAGATGGTTCCATGCTCCTCAAAGCCTCCTGATCAGAGGCCTTGCTGTGGGATGGAGGTTATTGTCAAATCCAAGATAAAAGACTTGGGTAAAATGGCTGAAATGTTATGATTATAACAACTATAATAAGGAGATTTGTTTGTTTTTTGATGGTTTACCAATCCTTTCTGTGTTATTCAAAGCCAACACATATTTTGGATTGTAAGAATAATTCTTTTTTTCCAGATACAATTTAACCTATAGTTTTAGAGCAAGAGATAGATTCATCTCTTTCCCTAAAGGTACTTGTACATGACTTTCTGCTATGGTACCTGGACTTTATAAATTATTTTATTTAAGCACAGTACTAGATTGGCAACAAGGTCTCACCAATTTACAGTTGAGCTGTCTAGATGCAATCCTAAGGATTATGCTAACAGTTTCTTCTCTTGCAATTTCCACTTGTGAAACACTTTCAGATTCAAGCTTTCCAGCCAACTTTGATCTTCAAAAATTTAAATGCAATATCAATTGTTTATCTACTATCTTCTAGATTCCTCTTCTCTTATTGTTCTCTCTTTAATAATGTTTCATGTTTTCTTATTCTTTTACTCAGTAACTCCTTATCTTAGTGGCTTAACTGCCTTGCTTGGTGTGAAATGATTAAAATAAAAAAAATAGAAAAATGAATGCAATGAACCCAACTGGAATTTGAACTCTGCTCTCAATTTTTCATTCTGAGCCACTATGCATTACATTACCATCACATCCATTTAGGTGGAACATATCAGTGTGTAAGATTAACAGAGTATACAGGAACCTTACAGGTAGCATGGAAAGGGGGGTATCAGCAAATTCAAATTCTGGTCACATTTGTTTATTTATTTTTTTAATTTTGTCCTTGGGGAAAAATGCATGAAACTCAGGGACAAGGTAACAGGGGAAACTACTCCACTATTATTCCTAAGAAGTCGTGACAATTCACAGATAAAAGAAAAAAAGAAAAGCCATAGCTGCCTAGACCCTGAAAAAAGATGGCATTAAGAAATAAAGATCTTCATTGACTGCACTGAGATTTGAACTGCTGATATTCAAGTGGGATTTTGGAATTTTCCATAAGGTTCCTTTACTATGCTAAGCTGAGGAGACAAGTGGTAAAAACAAAAGAAAGAATTAGATTTTGAATAAATGTCATGCGGTCCAAAGTTTGAAATATAACAGGCATCTGAAGAAGGCTGAAATGAACAATGGCAGAAACACTGCAACTATAACCACCAAAATTATCGTACACAAGTCGGAACACATGAATTTATAATCAGAACTATTCAGCTTTTCAGTAAGGGATGAATATGAAGCAAATCCTACTTTTTTTTTTCACATGGTTATATGAAGAACAATTGATCAGTTTCTCTTTTAGATGCAATACAAAAATACAAGAGATCTTTTACAGGTAATGCTTCCTATTTAATTCCATAGACACTACAACAAATACATGGAGACCAATAACATTGCTGGATAGAGCAAGTTTTCAAATACAAAACACTATTTTTCCTCATATTCACCACCACTTTCAAAACACATTACATTTAATGGGTCGATAGTGGTGCAATGCTATTTGGAACTTATGACAAACATTGCTGCCAACTTTGCTGAAATGCAATATCTATCATTTAACTGTGCTCATATCCACTATTTGGTCTGCATAAACATTCAGCATGCATTGATTAAACACAATTTGCTTAAGGACAGCAACATTCTTAACACAGTAACAATGTTCAGAAACATGGGTAGCAAATCAGTTAAAAAAATATTGATTTGGTGTCAAAAAAAAAAAAAAGAAAAAAAGAAAAAAAAAATTGTTTTTATGAGATAAACTTTAAGCTGAATCATATTAACACTTCTGGTGAAAAACTAATAAATCTAACAGAATGTTAAATTCTTTTTTGCTTGAAAAAATAAAAGTTTAAAAGAAACTACTTTCATGTCCACATGAAATTTTGTAGGAAATCAATAGAGTCAACAACAAAAATTTCCTGGTTTGATTTTTATCTATGTACTAACCTTTACAAATTGGGCAATTTTGTTTATAGAGGGCAAAATATTTGCCCTGCCGCTACAGGTGATTTCAATCTATAAGCTTGTGCACATCAGAATATCACTGGTGGTGTTGTTATATACTGCTAAGGCAACAGCTGAAAAATACTAAAATTGACAACAGAGCTCTTGCAGTAGAACGGGAAGTAATACTCGTGAATGGTGCAGAGTGTTAAAGAATTAAATTTATTTCATGAACTAAGTAAAGAGTTAACTTTATAAAATTTACTTTTGAAACCTTGAAAATCAAAGAGTAAATTATTAGATAACTAAAAATAAATTTTGTTGTAATTTTCCCACTTGGTCATCCATTTGCCTAACAGTGTTCTGGTGTGTGTGTGTGTATATATATATATATATATATATATATATATATATATACACACACACAAGGTGCGATGGGTAAATTGTCGCCATATTATACTTTTAATTTAGCACAAGTGTGTTGTTTCTTTTTAATAATCTTTTAGGAAAATGAATGGAGGCATAACGTTGTGATCACTCGAAACTCCTTCATCACCATGAGACTCATCCAACTCTTTCCAAATCCTCTGCACCATCCTCAGATTGACAATCAAACACTGAAATGTTCGTATTGGAGCTTATGGCATGATTGCCAAGCAGTACAGCATGCTGCTTCCAAATCTCTGGTGGAGTGAAGTGTGTCATGGTGCTTTTTTCTCACAGACAGTGGCCAACTGACCCTACTGATACTATGCAGTCGACAAAAACAAACGATGTGCATGCATGTTAATTTACCCATCCCACCCTATATATTTCCAGGTATAAGATAAAAACAAATGGAGTATAATTCTACTGTCCGTAGAATTTAATTTTAAAAAATTATTATTATATATGAGCCTGAGGTGGGCTGTAACAGCTTTAATTAAAAAAATGCAATTTAAAGTGCACAACTTGTACAACTTGACTTTGGTCAAAGAAGCATGTGCAAAAGTGGAAAAAAAGTCAGTGAAATATTTTGCAGTGTGTGAGAAGCATGTGCTTGTTCACTCACAGTCAAGAGTTGTTGTCTTTCTTGAGAAATCTCTCTTCATCTCTTCCACCCGGAATTGGCAAGCTATTAAAAAAATTACAAGGTAAAAAAAAAGAAATGACTTATTTATTGACTTTGGTTTTGCCTAGAAACAAGGTGCTTTTCAATGGAGATACTAGAAAATCTATTAGAAAAAAAAAAAGTTTCCTTTCCTGGAAAATAATTGAATGAATATCATTTATGTAATGTTCCTTTATATATAATCTTGATAGACTTCCTCCAAGACCAGCTGAAAATGTATGTATGATGGGGTGTGAAAATTTGTAAATCCAGTTTGAGTGAAAAAGGCCCATGAGGATGACACTACTTAATTAATTGTGTCAAAGTGACCCCCTTTTTATATGTCATGTGTGTCAGGCCATGAAAATACTCTGCTGGGCTAAAGAGCCACTTTAGAATCCATGTTCAATCACATGTTTATGAGTAGCATCGTAATTTCCTATCTGAAGAAACATTAATTTTTTTAATGTTGAAACAAGATATACAGTTTTGTAGTGGGTATGTACATGTTGTAATGTAACAGTACGTAATAAATAAATTATTTATTGCTCTACTTTTGTATTGAGTCCTATTATAAATTAATGTTTTGAATGCTGAAATCTTACTCTTCATTCTTTTACATTTGGATATATATATGTGTGTGTGTGTGTGTTTCATTAAATAATATAGATATATTTTGTCTATTTTATAATAATATTTTGTACTTCTTTATTTATCGTGATGGGAAATTGAAATTCGTCAAGGTGCCATATTTTTTGTTAACCCAAGTACTTTCGATCTCCTCTAAGATCATCCTCAGGGGTGAATTGTGAAGACAAATATAATGTAACTGTAATTGTTGTGATGGTGATTCTTGTAAACAGACTTGAATGCACTCGGTTATATTTTAAAATTAACCGTTGTGATTACAATGTTTTATAAAAAAGGCATTCACAATGCAAGGGGAGATAACTAGAGATGGTAAAATGCAAAATGGTGTTAAATGTTAGTCAACTCAAAAGCATTTTAAAATACTCCAAAAAGGGACCAGTTATAATAAATTTATTATAGGAGAAAAGGAAATTGAACCTACTGCACCAGAGGTAGTTTCACCCAATACTGCAAGTTGCTACAAAACTAAATTATTAATCTTCATGTCTTTAAATAGACTTATCAGATCAAGTCTTTCATATGGTTGCTATGTATGGTACCAAACTCGTTCAGAAATATCTAAACCCTCAGCTGCATATAACTGCTTTAGATGAAGGGTTAAAAATGGTGAATAAAACCTGTAGCCCTTTGAAAGGACCACCCTTCTTTCAAACCACTCTTCCAATGACAACAACAACTAAAATGGATAACACGTGAAACTTAAAGAGAAAATAATGATATTATCAAGACGCTGACACTCCACACTGCTTCAAATAAAAGGCTAGGAAGGAAAATCGTTCCAATACTGGAAAGAGTGATAACAACTACTAAACTTGAAAAAACTATTTTTCCTTTAAAAAAAAAAAAAAAAAAAAAAAAAAAAAAAAAAATGGAAAATAACAAAATTACCCACCCTGCCCTAAACAAATATTTTTAAATGTATGAGATTTATTTATACACTATTAACTCTATTGTCATATGTAAGAAACGATAATATGTAATGTGAAGCATAAGTGCTGTACATTGTCTGTAACAGATAAGGTAGAACTTCTGATGAACTTTCTTCTGTAAGTCAACAGAATTACCTGCAACTTGACTGGCCATGTCTTCAGGTGTGTAGCTGTAATCACCATGATTGGCCAATTGCAGGTTGGTGAGGCTATTTAACCCATTGTTGGAAGTTTTGAATTCAGAGATATCCTTCTCAAAGAAGGTTTGCCACCCAAGGCTATAGGACGCAGTCTGTCCTGTTATTTACCTATAGTTAGGGGGAGAAGAGATGGATTCATAACTTTTCCCAAGAGTATTTGTACATAAGTGAAAATATTAGGTTGGTGCAAAAATAATGACGTAATAATGTCGTTTTTTGACATATTTTTTAACGTCAAAAAAAGACATTATTACATCATTATTTTTGCACCAACCTAATAAAACAAACTCAACGGGAATTTGAACTCAGTTCTCCAATTCCTCAATCTGAGTCACTATCTATTACTCCATTGTGTCCCCGCCCCCGACCATATCAATTTATATATTGTGACAAATCTGTTTCATGCAATCCTCAGGCCTGACAAAACCATGTCAATGTCCACTTTTATACTTACATACAATATTCCAGATCTTGAGCACTTCAACCCAGAAATATAGCATAAAGTTAAAACTATATTTTATCATGTATAGGCTAAGGATATATAAATTTTTATATATCAAGAACAGTTTTCAAGCAAAGATGTATGACAAAGTGGAAAAAGCTTTCGTATGAAATGCATCATACAAAAACTTTTCCCACTTTGTCATACACGTTTCATTGATGCACAGACATGTATATATCCTGATTTCAGCCGGTATGTAAAAATCAATAGCTCACTATATATATCTCACAGTTCATTCCACTTTCTGTCTTAAATATAAATATTATATATATATATATATATATATATATATATATATATATATATAATGGACTCTCCTGTCGGTTTTGACGTATGAGGATCTGACAGCTTAATTGATTCAGGTATGAAATTTTGTGCGATAATCTTAAGTGGCATTTAAGACCCACTAGTGATTTACAAAGGAGGCCATATATGGAGCAAGTGTGAGGATTGTGAGATGAGATCACTGTTAGATTGGCTGACCTTTTAGATCTTGCTCTCGCTTCTTGAAGATGATTCAGATTGAAAATTACTGAGTCCACTAAAACACGTTGATCTCCATTCTACCCGCTCCAAAGCTAAGCGCTCAAGGGTGTTTTGTGGTATATTGACTGCTGACAAGTTGCTTTTCAGCTTGTCTTTGTATCTTAGCCATGGGCATCCTACATTCATGTAGCCCTGATCTAAATGGCTGTACATTAGGATCTTGGGCATCCTGTCATCAGACATTCTCAAGACATGACCAGTCCACCGTAACTGAGACCGTATGATAAAAGTCTCGATTCCTCCAATATTACACCTGTTAAACAGGTCTACGTTAGATGTCCTATCTTGAAGCTTAACTCCACAGATTGCACACAGACAGCTTTTTTGGAAAACATCTAGCTGGCGTATATATATATATATATATATATATATATATATATATAACATTTACACACCGTTGTCTCTACCAACATTACTTCTTCAAATTATTTTAAGATGGCTTCTTGGCTGGTCCAAAAATTGTTTAACGTTACCTCATAATTGGTCAGTTCATGCCAACCAATTTTTTAAAGTCCTGAACTCATTAATTTTGGCAAGTGCAGTTCAATTGCCATTTCCTCAATGTTTCTGTAACTAATTTTCACGATAATTAGTGAAAGATTGTTTGTTTCTTTTAATTCCCCTTTTTCTTTAAATAGACAGAATAAAAATAGACATTGCTAATGTAAAATGGCTAGAGGGAAAGTAAAAATGTAAGAACCTAAAAATATCTACTTAGAAAAATCCACTTTTGTAGTCAATTTAAAGCATGGTAAGATGCATAATCGAAAATAGTTTTTCTTTTAGTCACACAGCTCTGGCATGAAAGTGAGGCTTTTCCTGCTTTCGGAAGAGTACAATTTGGAATGTAATGCACTTTGAAGAAGGATAAAAATTTCTAATCACCCTTTCAGACTTATTCAAATATCATAATTCGATTACCAGCAAAGATGGCTCCAGAACAGAACTTATTTCAAGAGCAGCACAAACAATGGCCATTGTCAAAGCTAAGAACCATGTGGAAAGATAAAAGCATCTGCTTTAAGTCAAAGATCAGGCCTTTTCGGTCATTGGCATTCTCAATCTTTCTGTACACCTATGAATCTTGGACATTAATAGCAGAATTACAAACCAAGCATTAAAAATGAGATGGTATAGAACTATCCTAAGTATCACAAATGACACAGTGCAAAACACTATTAAACAAGAAACAGACTGATTGGAAGATCTCATAACCACTGTCAAGATGGTTACGTCATAAGAGGCAAAAGACATTTCCACTGCTAGCCTACAAGATATCACCTTAGAGGTGATATCTTGTAGGCTAGCAGTGGAGAGAAGAGGAAACAGGTAGTGCAGAAAAATGAGCCGACATCACTGAGTGAACTGAAATATCATTCACAGAGACTCAAATACTGGCACACAACTAAGACACATGGAGGGAGTTGGTCAGGTGCACAGCAACCCTAAGACCCATTCCTTGTCATGAAACTGATGATGATTTCAGATTAACTTTTGGTATGCAAGTGGTTGGTGGAAAGAATATCAATTTGATGCATAGAATTGAATTTTCATCTAACACAATAAAAAAAAATGCGAATTCTTCTTTATATATATATATATATATATATATATATACACAAATAAACAAACAATACCAAAATCATAATAAAATCAAATAGTGAAAACAGACTTATGATCTTTGAAGCATACTGATTCAACAAAAACAACCATCTATAAATAAAAACAATTATAATTTAAGAGTCCACATTCTCAAATGTATAATAAAAAAAAAAAAAAAAATAAATAAATAAAATAACAACATGTTGCATCTTGCCTATGTCACAACACTAACTAACTAGTTCTATGAAATTTGCCCTGATGATGACTTAAGAAAGTAAAAAAAATTAGACTGTTTTTCTTGTACTTTTCTTCTGAGATGAACTTCAAACAATTTCCACTGGAATTTTAGACAAAATTTCCTCCTTGTTTGAGAAGGATTATTTGTAATTTGCAAAAGTTGATCAGTAAAATTAATCTACACAAAATATCTGTCTTTAATAATATTTCCCTTAAAGCTTGATGAATTGTCTAATGGTACATCAACTCCTTATGGGTCATTTAATGCCAAACTGCCTTAAAGAACATTTGTTGCCTAAATACCCAGAATGAATATATATATATATATATATATATATATATATATATATATGTTTGTGTGTGACTGACATGGACCTCTGTGAGTTGAGCCGCCATTGAATTGCACCGATTTAAATCCCCATTACCACATTTAATGGATTAAAATGAAATCAACAAGTTTATGTTGAATAACTTGGTGAGATACTAGATGTTCATATAACCTATGATATCCTAGGTAGGAATTATTTTTCAGTCATTCTGATCACGACATATGTCAAAATATGGAAAGTCAGAGAGAAAAGAACAAAATGAACATCATTAATTGTATTTGAACTTGAGATATGCAAGTATAATTTTTTTTAATAGCTGCCCACTGACTTTACTGTTACTCCTCTGCTTCACTTTAGTCATTTTCTGCATAAGCAAGCTAAATAGAAGAGAAAAGATTTGGTGAGTAAGCACCATATTTAATCTAAAATTTGCTTCTGTTTGAATTTCTGAAAAAAGTTTTTTTTTTTTTTTCTTTTAATATGGTAAACTCAGTTTTTTTTAACCAGTTTCCCAGGTTTTTCTATTTAAAACAACCTTTTTTTTTTTTTTTAATCAACTCACTCCAAGCAAGGTGTTAATGCCACTAAAACAAGAGGCTACTGGGAGTAAAAGAGAATGAAAAATCTTTAGAAGGAACTGGAAACCCAATCATAAACAGGAAACAACTAAAATTTGTATGTGTATTGCTGCTACTTTTTTTTTTTTTTTTTTTATATAAAAATGTATTGCTGGTATTTTTACTATAAATATATATATATTTTTTCATATACTTTCACAGTGTTTTTGTTGGGGGGTTCACTATTTACCCATAGCATAGAAACTAACATATCCTAACCACCCTGGTCAGGGTGGACCTGGGAACAACAGCAATTAAAAGCGGTCACACACTCTTCAAAATGTAGTTTATCATCAGGCCCAGGACTCCAGGAAGGAGAGTATGGAATAACATGAAAATAATTGATACAGAACAACACTGGAGAATAAGATATTTGAAAAAAATAAAAATAAATAAATAAATAAAAAAAAAGAAAGGAAAGAAAAGAAGCAGAACCCTCAAGCCATCCATTGAGTAGGTCAAGAAGCAAACATATCAGAACTTTATAGAAGCTACGAAGAAAGACCTAAGATTACATTTAAAACTCCAAAAATCACTTAGTATCCTATGGTACATTGTCTAATGGATAAAAGTTGTGGCAAAACTCTGGTAGTTCCAAGTTGTTGTGGCAAAACTCGGGTAGTTCCAAGTTGTTGTGGCAAAACTCGGGTAGTTCCAAGTTGTTGTGGCAAAACTCGGGTAGTTCCAAGTTGTTGTGGCAAAACTCGGGTAGTTCCAAGTTGTTGTGGCAAAACTCGGGTAGTTCCAAGTTGTTGTGGCAAAACTCGGGTAGTTCCAAGTTGTTGTGGCAAAACTCGGGTAGTTCCAAGTTGTTGTGGCAAAACTCGGGTAGTTCCAAGTTGTTGTGGCAAAACTCGGGTAGTTCCAAGTTGTTGTGGCAAAACTCGGGTAGTTCCAAGTTGTTGTGGCAAAACTCGGGTAGTTCCAAGTTGTTGTGGCAAAACTCGGGTAGTTCCAAGTTGTTGTGGCAAAACTCGGGTAGTTCCAAGTTGTTGTGGCAAAACTCGGGTAGTTCCAAGTTGTTGTGGCAAAACTCGGGTAGTTCCAAGTTGTTGTGGCAAAACTCGGGTAGTTCCAAGTTGTTGTGGCAAAACTCGGGTAGTTCCAAATTCAACCAATATACAGAGAGGCGTCCTAAGGAAATTTCTGAAAATTCCCTAGAAAAGACGGTAGATATTGCAGGTATAGGAATGAGAATAGCATATCCACTCATCATGATTCAACATTCCCCAGGAAGTTATCAAAATGTAAGACATTTCAAGATGAGTCAAATAGTGCAGGGCTAGACAAAGTAGTTTATTTAATTGTTATATGCACTGTTCAAAACTTCCTTCTCCTTTTTCAAAAAAACATTTCCATTCTGTGACTGCAGGATTTCATTAAACATGTCACATGACAGAGAGAATTTCCACCATCATTTCACAGCATTTATATTTAATTCTTTTTTTTTTTTTTTTAACGTTCATCAATATTTCTTGGGCATGTCTGATAAACGACTGATTTCAAATGACCCCATAGAAAACAACTGTGAGATTTGGTGACCTCGGTGACCATTCAACAAGACCTCTTCGACATATCCATTAACACCTATGGTGTGTGACTATTGTCTCACTCTGTACATTGGTCAAAACCAAATAGTTGAAAAAGCTGGCCCAAAACACAAGTGTGTAATAAAATGGGTTTTATGAAGTTTCGATACTCAATCAATATATTATGTATTAAAAATCAGAAGACCAAAAATTAAATCCATAGCTTTTAGTTTTAAATATCATCTAAACAAAATGTACAGGAATACGTGATTTCTGCAAGTTTTTGCTTACAAAGTGACTTCAAAATTTTACAATTCCAAGATTAAATACAAATAAAGTTGATATCTTTTGTTGTATTAGATAAACTGAAGGGAAAATATATTTAAACCAGAATTTTAATTATGAATCCCCACAAGCAAAATATGCAATGTTTTTTTTTTTTATTGTATTTGATAAGTAAAAACTGTAAAAAATTGTAAAAGATTACAAAAAAGGCTACTCAATGAATAAGATTTGTTAGATAATAATTAATAAAAGCAAAAAATAGGCATCTTACTTATTATAAAACCCAGGTTGTGTGTGTGTGTGTCTGTACGTTTATATATTGGATTGGATTTCCTACATTTTTCATCCGATTTCAACAAAACTTCACAGGACTGCGTAAAATTACCTTGCAGTGGTTCTGACAGCACCAAAAATTGGAAAAACACAATTGTTTTTTCACAAAATCAATTTGAAAACATGATTAAGAGGTATTAATTAAGGGGGGACAACTCACATCGAGTTATACTTATAAAACCCAGGTTGTTTGTGAGTGTGTGTCTGTGTTCGTGTATATATGGGATCGGATTTCTTACATTTTTCAACCGATTTCAACAAAACTTCACTTCTTTTTTTTTTTTTTTGGCAGGTAGTGTTTCTTATTGTCTTGCACACTTTTTTCTTTATTTTTACATTCAGAATGCTTTAAAAATTCCATTTACAAGACAATTGTTTATAATAAAATTCTATTCAATCGGTAGACTCATAACGATTGGAAACAATGTTTTTGTTTGAGTTTGGGTTTGACCAATTCGTAAAAAAAAAAAAAAAAAAAAAAAAAAAGACAAAAAAAAAAAAAAAAACTAATTAAAACATGCGTGTCAGTCAACCGTAAACAATAATCTTTGTCAATTTTATTTTTCAGTCTTTATGATGGTCGATACTTGATCTATCTCTTACTGTTACATCCCCAGGCAACGCCAGGTTCTCCGTTCTCCTGCTAGTAATTAATAAAAGCAAAAAATAGGTATAAGCATATATAATGCCATAATACTGCTGGGCACAAATTAAAAGACAAAATGTTTAAAATTTTCACTGTTTATTGAAAATCACACTAAAATTACTGTACTCTATATAAAGGGAGTTCCAATAACTTGGACTGATTTTAAATGTGAATTAAATTTAAGCATCTAATGATTTTTTTCTTTTTCTTTCAGATTTGGAGGACATTTGGACGATATTATTTTTCACACATAATTGCCATGACTTAAATAACATGATCCAATGGAGCAATAAATAAATTTTCACCAATAACACTGATTTATTTACTGATGGCTTTGATCCGTCTTAATGAAACACCTTTATATATAATCCATTTTAATGAAACACCCTTTATAACATATTACATCATAATATCACTAAATTGTTGACTATAATTTCCCTTTGAAGTAAATGAAGGTCTTATTTGATGGCACAATGATTTAGTAATAAGGTGCTAGTGCTATGCATCTTACATACAATTTGTAAAACTTCAGTAAATTATAAATTTTATAAGGCTATACTATAAGGCTTTTACTGATCACCAGAATGAAATTCCAGCGCTACAATTTTGAACCTAAATCTAATCTTTCTCAACAAATGTTAAGGAGTTAGTAAAACATATTTTGTATTCTGTATTTATCTTGGCAAACCACAAATTATAAAACAAAAGGTTTAAAATTTACATTATTTATTGAACCACACTAAAACTACTGCACTGTATAATACATCATAATATAGTGAAATTGTTCTCTTTGAAGTAAATGAAGGTCTTATTTGATTTTACAATGATTTAGTAATAATGTGCTTGTGTCATATATCTTGTCCATATACAATTTGTAAAACTTCAGTAAATTATAAATTTTAGGAGGCTGTTCTATAAGGCTTTTGAAATTCCAATTATATGATTTTGAACCTAAACTTAATCTTTAAACTTGTTTCCTCAAAAAATGATTTAGAAAAAAATATTCTATGTCATTAGTTATCATGTCTAACACCAAACGTTCAAATTGAGTGCAATAGCACCATTTTAAAATCGACCTGTCCTAATGCTATATACACAGTGTCAAATCATCCTCATTTCTCTTATCCCTTTGCTAAAGAGGAAGTTTTCACTAAGACAGCTTCTTCTCCAATACTGTTGCTTTGTGGAACAGACTCCCAAGAGGATACTTCCCTGACAACTATAATTTTAGCCTCTTCAAGTTTACAATCAACCAATATTTATCTTACATATACTTCCTCTTACTGTGAGCCCTTACAATGCCTATGGGGCTTTGTATTGTGTTAACAATAGCACACAAAATGCATATGTGTCCTTTTTATAAACAAAACCAGAATTGATTGATTTGTTTTTATGGTTTATCAACCCTTTATGGGTTATTTAAAATTGAAACATATCTTGAATTGTAAAAATAATTCTTTACTGTGAGCAAATAACAAATTAACAATTTTTTTTGAGGATAACAATGACTTTACCAAGTCAAAGTTTCACTATTTAACCCATAGTTTGAGGAAGGAGATAGATTCATAGCTTTCCCAAGGAAATATAACAAACCCCACTGGAAATAGAACTCGGCTCTCTGATTTCTCATTCCAAGCTACTATCCGTTACACACCCTGCACATGTACCATTGAATTATGATTTTAATTATCGATTCAGTTTAGCAACAAACCAGTTTCTATATAATAAAAATTAATTTTTTTATTTGTTGGGATATTATCAAATTTTCAGCTTAGTTAAGGATATAAGCAAAGGACATGAAAAACAATAATCATACATTTTTGATTAATTGATCAATTCATTTTCTATGGCTTAACCCCTTTGCAAGTTTTTTAAAGCCAGAAGCTATTTTTAGATTTTAATAAGATATTTTAGCAATAATAATGGTTTACAAATCTTACTAATTTCTTTTTAATTTCTTCTGCTTAATCAGTAGATTGATTGACTGATTCGTTTTCTATGGATTATCAACCCTTTACGGGTTATTTAAAGTCAGAAAATATTTTTAGATTGTAAAAAAAATTTTTTTTTTTTTTTTACATAATGTTTTAGTGATACAAGTCTTACTGATTAACCCATAGAAGGAGTAGAAGAGCTGGATTCATACGTAATCAGAATATGATAAACAAGAAATTATGTGAACATAAAGTGGGGGATTAATTCCATATTACAATTATTATATAAACAGATCTCTCACTTTGTAGACATGATAGTTTCTATACATTTATATTCCAGAAAAGGTAAATAAATCTAAGACATGCCTGTGTAGCTAATCAGTATTTTGATTCTACAGTTTTGCAGGTTATTTAAAGCCAGAAAATATTTTTAGATTATAAGATTATTTTTTTGAGATAATAATGTTACAGATCTTACTAATTAACCCATAGCAGGGGAAAAAAGAGGTGAATTCATACCTTTCCCAAAGTTATTTGTATATAAGCAAATATAATGAACCCAATGAGAATTGGAATTCAGCTCTCCAATAAACAATTCTGAGTGATTATCCATTACATCACCCATACATCCAAGCATACAGCACCCGGTATTCTCTAGTGGATACCCATCTAGGTACTGACCAAGCTCAACATTGCTTAACTTCAGTGATTGTATGGAACCAATGTGATATGACCATAAAACAGCCTTTTTGTAGATCTCAATAATTTAAATACTCGTTTAAAATAACAATGTTAAAATATAGTGACAGATCTGCATAGGAGAAAGAAATGGTGGGTATGAGTTTAATTCCCAAGAATGAATACAAAACTCCAAGTGAATATAATAAAAGGTTATGTTCAATACTGTTAGAAGGTCAGCCATTGTAAAGAAACCAAAATGTGATGGATGGGGAGGGGAAAAAAAAAAAAAGAGGAAGAAACTGTCCTGAAAGGATCAATGTATTACAAGAACACATTGCTTCTGAAATTTAGACAGAAGAAAGGTTAGAGGTTACAGCAATGGAAATATTATGATAAAGACGACAAGAACAAGGGGGATGGGTTTGAAAGAATCAATGTATAATAATATTTTTTCAGAAATTCTGTCAAAAAAATTGCAAATGGCTTTTGTATGTATTAAATATTAATTTCAATTTTTTCACCACACTTCATCCAATGTACTTAATTTTGCAATCTATTTCTCTCATTTTACTTATATGCAAGCCTTATTAAGCTTACACATAAGTTATTACAAGGGCTGGCTGGAAAGTTCATAGTCTTGATCAAGATATAAATCAAAGTTGGTAGACTAAAAGACATGTGAGTATACCAGAATACAACAGCTGGTCAATGTGCTGTTGTATTCCAGTAGTTTTTAGTCTACAAACTGGTGAATCTACTTACATTTATATCTTGGTTAGCCTAAATTTCCAGCAGATCTTGTAACAAAGAGAGATTTCAGTGTCAATAGTTCTTTCATTTATTGAATCCATTGCTAGATCAGCTAAGAAAGTTGGTTTCCTGTGTCATGTGAGACAAATTTACTCTCCAGAATCTATCTATATATATATATATATATATATATATAAACCTACCATTACTGCCACATATAGTCTGGTAACCCTACTATTTAACTTGAGCTCCTTAATAAAATTTTAAGAAGAATTACCAATATTATTGGTCCTGATCTGGCATTTCAGCTTCAGTCACTTTCTCAGTGCTATAAGGTTGCCTCCCTATGTCTTTTCTATAAATACTTTCATGGTGATTGTGTGGATAAGCTCTTCGCTATGTCACCATGACTTTTTGAATTTAAGTGCAGTAATAGACTGGCATCAAGATTTCACCAATTTACACTTGAGCTGGCTAGATGTAGCTGTAACTTCTCTGCTGATTCCAGCCAACTTTAATCTGCAAAAATTTAAATCAGTGTCAATTGCTATCTACTGTCCTCCTGATTACTCTTTCCTCTTCCCACTCATTATTAATGTTAATTCTTCCACACCTTCTAACCTCTTGTGTCTTAGTGGCTTTACTGCCTTGCATGGAGTGATAACAACACAGAGATCATTGTGTCAATAGATTTACTATCATTTAAGCTTAACAAATAGCAGAAATGTCAATATGTATGTAAATAGACAGAAGAAAAATGAACAGTTATAAGCTTCTGTGATCTCTGACAGATGAATGATAGTACTGAGGTTTACTTTTCAATTCATATTTACTTGACCAGTTTGTTCAACAAAATCATTAATGTAGTTATGTTATGGAACATCACGTACTTGAAAAATAAAGGATCTACTGTAATATATATCACAAGTTTTTTACTGATTTTATATGAACTGACAGTTGAATTATTTCCCATCCTTATGAACCAAGAGTCTTCAAATTTGTTTATATTAATTTCCAGAGAATAATATTTCAAAGGGTTAAAAAATCACTTACAGGTCGATCGAACTATTCCAGAAATGCAACAGTGTCTTATGATGAAAAATCCATCAATTTATAAGCTAATATTAACCCTCTTCTCGAATGTCAACATCCCTTCTATTCTTCTTCTGTGCGTCACACTCCTTCAGGATGTTGGCAGTCATGGCTCTCTACAACTTCCTGTCTTTTGTAAATCTTAATAAATTTTGTCTTTTTGTTATATCTCCTAAATCTTTTAGCACTAATTATATTGTTCAGACTGTTGTCCTCATCTTTATTGCCATATTCACAACATCTTGACTGCTGCACACTTGGACTTACTCCAGGTAATATTGCAGGGGTCCCTTAAAGTCTGGACACTTAGGAAAACTATATGAACTATATTTTTTTTTTCTTTTTACCTCCACAGATTAAACATAGTTTTGTCAAAAGAAGAAAGAATTGACTTTATTTTCTGGGGTATGCTAAAGGAGAAAATGTACTCAATGAAAATCACAGATGCAACACACTTGATTGCACGCATAAAGAGTGAATGCGCTATAATTGATGGCAATGTGGTGCTATTGCATTGAATTCATTTGAATCTTGCAAAGTGCATCAACCGTTACATCACAAATCATACTGAAGATGTTATTTGTTAATGTCGTTGAAAATTTAATTTCTTGAAAATATGCATTTTTGCCTATGTGTCTAGATTTAGGGACACTCTATAGATGGAATTTCAAACCAAACCCTTTATTTAGTCCACAGAGGTAGAATGTTCTAAATCCACTTGCCTTGCCTTTGGATATCTCAGTATCAATCTACCCCTGTGGACTAAATAAAGAGTTTAGTTCAAAATTCCAATTCATATCACCTGAAGAAGGTCGGAGCATATAACAGCCAAACATTTGTGGCAATGTAAATAAAGACAACAGTCTGAACAATGTAAATAGTTACAATATCTCATCTCAGAAATATAGACACACCTAAACCTTGTTTTGCTATTCATTTACACAATCTTCTTCTCGTTCTATGTACCATGTCCATTCAGAATGTTGGCATTCATAACTCTCCACAATTTCCTGTCGCTTGTAGCTTTGTAAATTGTCTTTTTTACTACTATGTTCTGCCATCCATTTACTCAAGTTCACTTGGCAGGTTATGAGTCGTTTTCCTCTTTTGCCTTTATGGAGTCGCCGATAGGATGTTTAAGTCAGTTGGATGAGCTAGAATTGAGACTGGGATCTGGTATTTTGCAGCTCAGGCTAGGGATAAAAAATTGAAAGACAACCAGGCAAGAAGGGGAAAAAAAAAAAAAAATAACTAACCTCTTTCTAGCTTCAACAGGTTGTGAAGCTATAATGAAGATTTCTGTTATGGCATACCCCAAACTATTGGAATAGTAGACTAATGAACATGTTTCATAGAACAACACAATACAACAGCCTTCAATATGTCCTGGGAGTAACATATTTTCCAAGCCCTCTTCATTATATGCCATAGAAATTTTAACTCTCTCTTTTTGATATTGTTGTAGTAAAGAAAAGACTGTCAACTTATAGTAGCAACTGCAATAGATTTCTTCTGTTTCTTGACCACAACACTTGTAGCCAAATCACAGTTCAAATGCTAGCCCGTCATAACAGTCCAACAAACGAAGTAGAAACGACAAAATGGGGTCACATGTCCAACCTTCATGTCTCATGAGCAAAAAACGCGTGTTCTGCCCACCAACTCAGAAAATCTTCAGCCTTTATAAACGAAAAACAACGAATTTGGTTCATCGAGAGATCTTTCTGATTGGTCACGACATTCAGGGAGGGGAGAACATTAGCATAGATTCTAGTCATTGAAGTAGATTTTTTCTAACTACTTTTTGTAATTTTTCTTCAGCAGATCGCACACAAAACAAACTTTTTTTTTTGGTGGGGGGTAAATGATTATCTCTTTCACTACAGATATTAATTGCAAATTCCCTTTTAGTTTCCATTTTATCTAAAATTGCCGTTGCTCACATGTTCAGTCCATGGCATTCTCAACATCCTTCTGTAGAATCACATTTCTGTTGCTTCAAGTCTCTTCTTCATCTGTGAAGAGATTGTCCCGCATTCATTGTCATAAATGATGACAGATATTACACAACAATTCTCAGTACTCTTTTCTTTGTTTCTAACAAAGATCAACTTATTCTTTGTTTTAACATCATCATAAATGTCTTTAAAATATTCTTATACTTTTGGTTTTCTTTAAATTTTTAAACTTTTTACTTCAGCCCCTCTCCCAACATTTTTTCTTTTAATTAGACATCGGAATGGCATTAAAACTGAATATGATCACTCTTCAAAGTTTAGTCATAATTCTTTCTCCTAAAATCATTACTGATATATTCTACATTCTTCCAGAATATTAATCATGCTGTAATCACTTCCAGGGCTGTTTGGGGTCTATAGCTTTATTTGGCAACCTCCGTGATGTTTATGAAAAGCACAATGAAAAGAAATACAAGTAAACAACCTCGATAAAATTACCTGGCCCCCTGTGCTGCAAACAGGTTAATAGAAGTAGATAGGCTCACCTATCATTCAGCCCACACTCCTTCCATGTCTACTGAACAGAAGTAGATGATTATCCCTTGTTCCCTGTTCAGGATATGGTTTACTGGTTCTTTCTTTCTTCTACCAGAGCCATAATGATTTAACTGTCTTAACATTTTGGTGATCAGAGTAATTACTGGCTGTGACTTTTCATAATGAGGGTACCAGGTTGGCAGTTTGCTGGCTGCTGCTTCCAACTGGTCGTTGGGAGTCCAAACTCATTGTTAGTGCTTAGAGAGGCTGCTCTGATCAACAGTCGCATAATATCAGGGTATTTGTAGTGTTACATATAGATGTCCCTGCATGCATTTCCAGTAGGCAACCCTGAGACCACATTGTGCTCTATTTTTTTGTATTGCCATGGACGACAGATAGTGATAATTATGGTGACCTTTTCTCTTTCTCCTCAAAACAAATCTCATGAGAAGCACAATGAAAAGAAATACAAGTAAACAACCCCACCACCCGAACCTTTCTTTCTCCAATATTCGTGGTATCTGTTCCAACTTCTGCAGCATAGAATCTTTTCTGTTTGAAGGGTCACCATATCTTTGCCCTTTGTGAAATCAACTTAAATTCTTCCTTTGCTACAAATGAATTCTTGATTCCAAACTATATTGCCCTTTGCCAAAAAGATTCCAGAATTTACATGCATTGCCTTGGTGTTTACATGCAGGATAATCTTATTCTTTGTTTTAACATCATTATAAATATCTTTGAGATATTCTTATACTTTTGGTTTTCTTTAATTGATGAAGGAATCAATGAATAACCAATAATTCCATGAAAAGATAAACATTTTAATACCAAAGAAGCAGTACATATTAAATGGATAAACTTCCACGTATTGGTATCAATCTTGTGAAACTAGTTTTTAGTTTCCTACTCTTTTTCCCTTCACAAATTTATATATATATATATATATATATATATATATATATAATGCCTTTAAATTCCTTGAGGAACATAGGACTGCAAGATGTCATTGTAGTTTCTATAACAAGCCAGTTTTTTTTTAAGTGAGTAGGTTGTTAGCCTACTACACAACCCCCAATCTGGAATATCAGGTTTTGAATTCAAAGTTGTCCTTCTCTTAAACCAGTTGCCAACCAAGGCTATAAAACCTGGTCTGTTCTTCTATTTACCCATAACTGGGTGGAGAATAAGAGGATTCATACCTTTCCCAAGCGTATTAGCATGTAAATGAATGTAATGGATTCGAGTGGAATTCAAACTCAGCTCTCCAATTCCTCAATACGAGATGCTATCCATTACTTCACCGTGCCTCCTACAAACTTATATATCTGGCACATATGGGCAATAATGCTGACTAGTAGTTCACAGGGCTGGATTGAGGCCCCAGGAATAATTTGAGGGCTCCCGTCATTACACATGCTTACCTTCTGTGTGTGTGTGTGTGTGTGTGTATATATTAAAAAAAGACATTTTTAGATGATGCTTTTTGGATATAAAGCATGAAACACTTCATTTAGAATTTTTAACGATCTTGCAACTCATCCAATTTATTTCATTATCAATGATATTTTTTATTCAAACTTTGTGTTTCTCCTTTGTCAGCTGAATTTTTTTTCTCCCCCCCGTCTTGAATAGATAGCCTGACCATTGCAGGCCCCCGCCCTTGTAACTATCTACTATACTAATTTAAATGAAGGCATCCCTGAGCAACCCTTGTTACCTCCACTTGTCTCTTAATCCTCAAGTGTATGAGTGAGCTTGGGTCAGTGCATTTAGGTCTCGGACAAGTACAATGTTTCTGACGAAAGGCGGAGTTCTGTTGCCTTGATGTCTGGGTAGAGGTGACATGTCTACTCAGAGCATCACGTATGTATTTTCTTTCCTGGGTCCTCATTAAGGGTGCTGAAAGTATATGCTTTCTGGGTTATGGGGGTCTACATTCCAACTTTCCAGAAGTGGAACACCATCTTCTCCATTCTAAACTAAACCGGTTTTTGCTTTCTGAAAACGCTCACAGTCCCAGGCTACTCACTTCTTACTGCCAAACATGACCATCTAAATTGTTACAGTCACAGACTTGAAGCCTATATCAAGGACAAATTTCTCAGTGGCAAGGATGCAAAAAATGAGGAACCAGATCTCTTTTATATGTACTTCTGCATTGCACTTATCCACAATACGACATTTGTCTTTGCTCTCTAAAATATTAAACTAGAAAGACCCGTGAAAATTTCACGGTTTTCCTATTTGAATTTTCTGATGAATCTTAATTCTTCAGTTAATGATTAAATAAACTCATGATGATTCTATGACAATAAAATATCTGTAGAAATTCCTCTGTTACATCATTAAATATTTGAGCTTAACAACTTTATCAAAATATTGCAATAACAATTATGAATACTGTTCATTATTTTAAGAAATGTTAATTTAAGGGTCCAAAAAAAAAAAAAAAAAAAAAAAAAAAAAAAAAAAAAAGAAGAAGCAATTGACAACTTTTTCCATTTCACTGAAACACCTGTTAAACACTTATCTTTCTTTCTTAATTTTTTTTCTCACTGAAACCAAGTAGCATACGTCTTGTTTTTCTATGCAATCAAAGCACAATACTCCATTATTTATAAGGTATTAGAAAGAGGTATTATACACTTATATCTTTCTTTTTTTTTCTTTCTTTCTAGCCATATCTCCATCTTACAAACATTTCTATTAATAATTTGAAAATAATTCAGCAAATAATGTTATTTTTTTATGGTAACTGAATTTTTAGTAATTGCCTCATTCAATACAGTGCATCTGAAAAATGGTGTTTTTTTTGGTCACCAGAGGTTCTCAGCAGTTAGCAAAGTGTAGTATCTGTTCTGATCAGTTTGATATGATTCTCTTTCTCCATTTCTACCTTCCCTCCTTTCTTTCATTTTCTCACTGAAACCAAGTAGTGTCTTTTCACCTCTTTCCATGTGGTGAAAACAGAATAGTTCATTATTTATGAGGTATTGGCAGGGCATAATGGTAGTTCAAACTAATGAAATGTTATACTGGAACATACCTATTCTATTGTTAATAGACTATCCCACATATAATAAGTAGTAGTAGCAGTCGCCAGGGAGCTCAGAGAGTTGGTGAGTCAGTCGATGTCGGACATTAAAGTATCAACCACCAGAACAAGATTGCTGCATCATCAACTATTATATCAAGTTCCTAACGTTTTGTACATCGAACCTTTTTAGGACCGACTTAGTAAAATACAAGCCTGCACTGTGAAACTACTCTATAACATGAAGAGAGGGACAATAGGATTATTTCATTAATAATACTGCATATCTAATTACCATAAATTAAATTTAAAAAATATTGCTTCTTTTGACTTTTTTTGGCCACAAGGCAAAGTGATGACTTTTTCTACAACTAAGCCTGATCTCATTATCAAGTGATTTTTTTTTTTATTAAAAAGAAACTTTTTACAACTATAGAGACACTTTTCGAATACATGTGTGTGCGTGCGTGCGTGCTTATATACCTCCCTGCCTATGTTACAATGACTTTGTATCAATGGATAATAAAAGGCATGTGACCATAGTTATTAAGTAGACAAATGTTTGTTAAATGAAAAAGAAGCTAGACATGTGATAATGGCTAGTGTCAAATGAGACGCATAAGTCTTTGTAAATTAGATGGCCTAAGGCTGAGCTGTATGGATGATAATCCATAAAGAAAGGCAGCTGTTTGCATGTAATGAATAGGCAGATGCTGCAACAATTCAGATAAATAACTTTTTTTCCACCCACTCTGTTGAGTTTATAAGAAAAAAGAAAAAAAAAAAAATAAATAAATAAAGGGACCTTGGCACTTTCTATAAAGAAAAAGAGATAGGGAGAGAGATGGAGGGATTTATCAGATTTAAGAAACTCTCTCTCCTCCCAATTAGTAATTGAGGTTTTACTGTACAGTCAATAATGATGGAAACATTTGGCATCTATTGACCGAGCAGCCTGTTGATTAAAATTTATAAAATCTTTTATTTGAAGTAATTTCTCAGGAAAACAGTTTTGTCAAGTCCAGTAGCTGTTATCACTTTTTTCCAGTATACTGTTGAACAAGCTAAATGCAACCACTGCTTCTACTTTAACAATTTCTTTTCTCGCACTTCTCACCTGCGGAATTCCTTCCAGATTTCTTGTTTCCCTGATAACAATATTAAAATTTTTTAAATATAACATCAACTGCCATCTTCTGTCTTCTTTAACTCTGTTCTTTTTTTTTTTTTTTTTTTTTTTTGTCCTTTCTTCAATCCCGCCTACTAAAGTCTCATTCTCTTTTATTCCCTGTAACCCCCAGCATTCTAGTGGCATTACTGCCTTGCTTGGAGGTGAAATGATTAAAAATAATAAATACTGATGGGAGTATCCTTCTTAACCTTTTGTCTGAAGTAGTGGGAATGTCAACATTTTGATTATGTCATTATTTTCTCTTTGGGGTACATGTGATAATTATTTTAGTTGTAACTGTTGTTGAAATTCCTCAAGTGATGTGGTTTCTGTTATTTGGTAAAGTTCTTTGTGATTCTGTAGCACCAGTTTCCAAGGTTTGAAGTAGAATAGTCTACACCAAGACCCTCAGGCTTCACTCACTCAAAGCCATTTCTAACCATTGATATGAGGAAGAGATTGTATACAGCTGACAGTTTAGATATTTCTAAAACTGGCTTGGTGCATTGCACGGCATCCATATAAAAGTCTTGATCTGACAAGATTATTTAAGAACATGACTAAAGTTTTCAGGTTAATGTTTTTTTAATGATGAGATCCCATTAGACATAAATAGTTATTTACTAAGTATAGCTTAGTCTGGCAAAAGTGAGGGACTTAAGATTGAACTTACTACATGTACACAAGAAATATGTTGCTTTTGAAGAGAAAAAGAAGGAAAAATGTTTCACCACTGAATGAGGTCAACGAGCTCATGTAAATTAACTTCTACTAACCTATTGGGGCTTCAAGTTTTACTAAGTGGAATGGATTACATAGGAAAATATGCTAATCCATTTCTATGCTCTACAAATTAGAAACCAGATAAGGGTCTGCCAAACTGCTTTAAAATTGACTGACTTTTCAGACAAAGGGAATTTTTAACCAGGAGGCTGCATGTGTGTATATAGAGATTTGAACATTGCGAACTTTTGTCATAGACAACATTAGCAAATTGGTTGGCAAAACCAATGTACATAGATCAAAATGGTAACAATATTCTTGCTGGACTATCACCAGACCGTTTCCTTTCTTGTTAATAAACTGAAAAATTGGTGGACATACAATCTTTTCCTGTTAATGGACAACTCACTCTCTCTCTCTCTCCATGGCTACTCTCTAAAAAATTTTTCTTTTACTTCTGACGGGTCAATCAGCCAACATGTGCCAAATTTTTCCCTTGAGACTTCCCACCAAGTTATTACTTGCTGACTGAATTTTTGTTTTCTTTAATCGATTCACCCCAAGCAAGGCAATAATGCGACGAAGATGTAAGAAGTTACTGGGAGTGAAAGAGAATGAGAAGACTTTAGAAGGAACCAGAAACCAAATCCTGAACAGGAAACAACTTCTACTCCTGTTCAAAAGAACAGGGAGGAGTGTAAACTGGACGATAGGCAAACCTATCTACTCCTATTGAGATACTAATATATTTTGTATTCAGACAGTTGCCTAAAATCTATTTTCTATTTGTCCAACTTTTACTGCCATATAGTGAATTAGACATTTATATAGTAGTCTAACCATCTTTAGTGTTAAGTAAAGACTAACAACTTCAGTTGTAATTTTAACTTGGTTTGCTCAGACTATTTCTTCTGCTAATTATTGCTCTACTCCAATCTCAATTTTTCCAAAGTCTCAATACAAAGAATATATCTGAATTCTGATAGGTTTGGTTCTGTTTTAGAGATAGCAACACCTGTATTCATAGGATGGAAAGTGAATTTAGACAACATTTACTTACCAAAAAACAGGCCAGCACAGACAAGCAACAATGCAACACAATAAAAATGTAACCGTGATTAATACAAAAAAGTGAGAAATATTCAGAGTGCACTGTAGTCACATACACATATTATATATATATATATATATATATATATATATATATATATATATACATACACACACACACATATATATATATATATATATATATTCAAGTATTAAAAAAATTGACTGACATTAAAACTTTAATTCTAGAAGCATGCAAGTTGACTACTCTATTCAAAAGCAGCTATGACCACACCCACCACCATTTCAGACAGGGAGTATTAAGAAAAAAATTCTTGAATGTTACGTATCAAGTGTTACTGAAACTTCAACTATGTCCCCTGTTTGGCCCAGTTCAAAACTTTTTGAGTTGCTTTCTTTTTTTTTTCTTTCTTTTTTTTTTTTTTTTAGCTATTACAAACATAAAATTTTAGTATTTTTTTTTTTTTTGTCAGAGAGTGGATTTTATTTATAAACCATCAAATATGTCATGTCATTCATCAATGCATATACCTTTTTGGTAGTCAAAGTTGCTGCCATTTTTTTCTTTTTAGTCACCATTCACAGTGTTATTTCTGTGTCATATCACTATTTATCATTTTAGCATATTTCAAGATTGATATGAGGAGGTGCTGAAAAGTTTTTGGTTTGACCAAGTTGGGATTCCAAAATAATTTTCACTCCCCCCCCCCACACACACACTGCAGGGTATGAATGAAAGAAATATTATACACAAATTCTATATATCAGATTAATGCTGGGTCACTGAATGACAAAATGGAAAAAAATTCTATTTAACGTGTTTCATCCTCCAAAAGGATTTCATCAGATTAAATAATGTTCTGAGATAATTATACATTTGAGAGGAATACTGAAAATGCAGGAAAATTAAATTTAAATTTAAACTTAAAAAATTTAAATTTTAAATTTCTGACATCCTCTTATGTGTCTAGACGCACAGCTTAGTCAACTTTGTTCAGTTTTCCAATGCTTTTGTCTTTATCACTGTCGTTTTTAAATATCCCACATTGTGGTAGCTAGCAGCAGATTTATTAAGAAAGGCAAAATGTGGTAAGAACCTGCACACACATTTACTATGGAAATTTCAGACATTAATGTACCTTCTATACATTTTCACATTCATACATTGCTCTTAATTAAAACTTGAAGTCAAGATTATAGTCATTACAATGAACAATTAATGCATTGTGTTGTTTTGTAAAAGATCTTTTTGTGTTTATATAATCTTTTATTCCTAGAAGTCTCACCTATGTATTCCTTGTGGCATGCATTATAGAGTATGTATGTGTACGCATTTCTGTGTAAGACACCAGTTGTAGAACTTAATTTGCAAACCAACATCATAGACTAAGCCATAATTAGGTAAATATCTATAAATGGGCCTGCTTAGTTGCCATGGTAATGATTTATTTCCTTCCTGGCACCTAGAAACAAGAAATTCAAAGGTAGCTCAATTGGACTACAGTCAGCAAATTAAACTGGATTTGAAAACTTAGTGCTTGCAAATTTTAAATCTTTTCTTCTCAGGAGTTCAGCTTATTTTAAAAGTTACCCAAAAAGTCAAATGTAGCAAAATTCAAAATGTATGAATGGGTGCTGAAAATTTATCAGTTTTGACCAAGGAAAGATTTTAGCAACACTGATTTGAAAGACAAGCCTGTTCTCCTCACTGGAAAGATTGGCTCAATCTTACTAAATGGAGTATTGCTGCTGGATTGGAGATACTCAATCCTCACTTTCCAGCCTTGATAGGATACAAAATTATTCATGTGGTTTTCAGGGAGTACACTTGTTCTCCACTCTGCAGCCTCTTTCCACACAGAAAATGCCCCAAACCTGTCACTACACTTACTGCTTCCATGATAAATGTCCAGATGAGTTTAGTTCCACCTGTTTAGACCGTAAAACACACCATGCTATTTCTAAAGAGTCAGATCACCCTCACACCCACAGCTTTCCCCTCCTCAGAAAAATTGATACTTTGTGGAACAGCCTGCTGTGCAAATGTTTCCCTGTATGTTACAATCTTATCCTCTTCAAGTCAAGGGTCAATCATTAGCTATTCTCCTTATAATCTACACTTTTTACCATTTCTTTCACTTGTATCACACATCCCATACATTATAACCATTAGCAGTAACACACTATCTTAAGTTGCCCTCAGGCCTTATATTGAGCAATCAGTTAGGAATACCAGGTGTTGTAAGCTTGGATGTGTGGATGGAATAATGGCTTGGAATTGTTAATCGGAGAGCTGATTTCCAATTCCTGTGGGGTTCATTATATACACTTATATGCAAATACCCTTGAGAAAAATATGAATCCAACTATTTCCCCCCATATATGGGTTAATTAGTAAGACTTGTATTGCTAAATCATTATCTTAAAAAAAATCTAAATGAAAAAGATATTTTCTGGCTTTAAATGGCCTGCAAGGGGTTGATAGACCATAGAATACAAATCAATCAATCTTATATTTGGTGAAATTCAGTGTAAAATAACACCTCCAGCAAACAATGCCAAGTATGAGAGTAAATCTAGTAAAGAACTAAATGGATTACATACATGCACAAGGGGAGGGGAGTGATTGTCATTTGGTACATTTCTCTTTAATCTCTTGTTCAAATATTAAATTATGTAGATTTGATAAGAGACTTTATTCAACTATGATCTTAGTAGAAAATAAATACAAATAACAATCAACACGTGGGGATTTGGAAACAGATTGACAAATTGATGAAAGAGTTTATTGTGTTTGCCCTTCAAACAAATACTGACATTTCAGAATAAGGACTGGCATAAAACCCAGATGAGCATTATTTTATTCTTATCAATCAAGTAACTGAAGAGAAAATCAATCAAGTAAGTGAGGAAAAAAAAAAAATAAAATAAAATAAAAAATCAGACCAATAGCCCAGTATATATGAATAATAAAAAAAACATGCCAATGTAAAGTGCAGTGCTAATAAGTTAATATGGTCTTAGCCAAAATAGATGAAATAAAAAAGGATTGGTAGATTTTGTTTAGCAGCATATCAAATTGTATGGGTTATTTAATGCTGAAATCTAAATATTTTGTACCTGATCAGAATTTGATAGACAAAGATGTGAATATAAAGTGGAGGATCAATTTTATATTTTAATCAATAGATAAACTAATCTCTCACTTTATGGCCACTGTAGTTTCTATATATTTATATTCCAGAGAACTTAAAAAAAAATCTAAAAGACATGACTGTGTAGGTAATTATTTGATTTCATTGATTGATTCTTTCATTTTCTATGGCTCATCAAACCTTTGCAGGTTATTTAAAGCCAGAAGATATTTTTAGATTGTAAGAATGTTTTTTTGTGATTATGATTTAGTGATACAAGTTTTACTAATTAAGCAATAGCTGAGGGGAGAAGAGGGGGATTCATACCTTTCCGAAGGGTATTTGTGAATAAGTGAATATAAAAAACCCAACTGGAATTGGAACTCAGCTCTTCAATTAACAATTCCAAGACATCATCCACTACACCAACCACACATACAAGCTTACAGCATCTGGTATTCCCAAGCAATTAACATTTAAGTTTCACATTGCCTTATTTTGGTAAAAAGTTCAAACTAAGAATGGTATTAACACATAAAAGGCAGACAGTCAAGTGATAGCAGCATTGTGACTTAAAGACAAGAAAGAGCAGAAATTGGATGACACCAAAAAGTGGTTTATCTTATAGACTAGGAAGAAATCCCAACATGCATCTGTATGACTTGTCTATAAATTTGCGGTGAGGGATGTCTTTGTAGTCATTCCTAAGGACTGGAACTAACAAGATGCATTGATAGTCCTCTATATTACCAAGACTTTATGAATTTAAGAAAAGTACTAGATTAACGCCAAGGTCTCATCATTTTAACAGTTGAAATGGCTGCTCGATATAACCGTAAGTTTTGTGCTAACAGTTTGTTTTATCACACTTCTCATGTGTGAAACTCTTTTTTAGCTTCTTGCTTTCCAGTCAACTTTGATCTTCAAAAATTTAAATGCTTTGACAATCGTTATCTTCTGTCTTCTTAATTCTTCTTCTTTTATTGCCCTCTCTCCTTAATAGTAGTTTTTTCTTATATTCTCTAACACTGAATAACCTTTTGTGTTCAAGAGGCTTTATTGCCTTGCTTGGGGTGAAATTATAAAAAAACAAAAAAACATTTTGACCACAATTACACACTGTTTACTTTATGGTCATGTGCTTGTAATTCACAAAAATATTATGACTAATATCAGAAGTGTTTTAGTTGTAGATAGGTTCATCTATTGTCTAGTTCTTTGAACAAGAGCAGAGATTTATTCTGTATTTCCTGTTCCTTCTAAAGTCAACTTCTAACATTTCCACTTGAACACTGAAATTTTAGTCACTAATTATTTATTTTTTCTCCTCAATAGGAATGGATAAGTTACCTATTGTTCAGTTTTCACTTGTTCCCAGCCTTTTGAACTGGAGTAGAGGTTTATCTCTTCTTTCCTGTTTAGGATTGGGTTTCTGGTTCCATCTAAAATGTTTTCATTATTTTTCACTCCCAGTAGCCTCTTACATCTTAGTGGCATTATCACCTTATCCAAAGGAAAAAAAAAAAAAAAAAAAAATTAAAAAAAAAACAGTTTTCTTGGTTGTAATGTTATTTTAACATTTCTTTCTAGTAGCAGGGAGGAATTATTATTTACAAAACTATTTGAATACGACAGTTGAGATTTATCATGCAAGAGACAAATGCAAACTGGGGCGTGTAAAATATGAAATAATATCTTGTAAACTGTCAGCAAATTTGTTTCACTTAGACTTTAAACAAAACTACAATGTGACTTTTTTATTTATTTATAGACAAGTTCTTTGACATTAACTTAAAGCTTCTCCTTCCCACAATTCATCTTGTAATTATATAGTAATCAGAAGAAAAAGCTTCAGCTGCAGACAGTCTCAGGCAATTTCTTTTTTCTCCAAAGGTGTTTTCTTTCTTTTATCAACAAGTAAAAAGTAAACAAACAAGAAACTGTCCCAATCCAGTAAACTATTGTTTATATTATTTTTCTTTTAAACAAAAATACAAACAACAATATATTCCTTCAAAAATTACAAAAATAAATCCCAATTTCTAATGAATTACCCCTGTTGATCTTACCTGGTGTCCTAAACTTGTGGCTTTGTGTCAAACTAAGTTAAACTTAGTACTAATACTAGCAAAGATAAGCCTTGAATGCACTGTAGAATGTTCATATGTCTGATACTACAATGGACTTGTGTGGGGGTCAATTTATAACAGCTCGGGAAAAGAAATTGAGATCTGAGTGTATTCCAGTCATGTTAATTACATTTATTTACACATAAATACTGTAGGGAAAGGTATGGAACCATCTCTTCTCCTTGCCAACTATGGTTTAAATAGCAAGGCAGACTGGGGTCTCCTAGTTGTGATTGGGAACCAGTCTAGGAGAAGGACAATGCTGAATACAAAACCATAAGAGTATTGTGTAATCAGATTGCACATTGCAATAGAGATACCTTAAGCAAGATCTCTACTCGGTTTTTGACCAAAGTGCTCAACAAAAGTTGTACCAGGATTCCCTAATGGAATTATGCAACTAAGGATGAATGGTGATGGAGTTATATATTTTAATGACAGTCTTATCCCAAAACAACCATGAAATATATTTTCTTAAAACTGAATTTTTATTTTAAATGATTAATAATCTAGAATAGGACATGCTAATAGTTGTGGTAAGAGCCAGTTACCCTCTCCTTACTGTCATGAATGGATTGATCCATTCAGGATAAGTGGTGTGTCTTTCCGGACCTCACATCACAACACCAATGCAATCTTAGACTATTTTTTATAGTTTATGACTAGAGTGTGCCTTTAGATTTCCTTTGTCAGATTGGAAGCTACCATAAGTGCTCTTGATACATCTGAAAGAATAATGAATATATTAAAATTTGGTGCATATTAAGCTGTCTTTCATTTATGGCCTGCAAAAAGTGTGTTCTCAAATAACTGGTGTACTTTTAAAAAGCTGGATATCTCTGAGCCATTGTGATTGGCATCTAATACTATGAACACAACATGTCTTTTCATTTTCTAAAATTAAAGTTAAAATTTGATACAGTGTAACCCGGATATAAGAGAGTTGTCGGGACCGGAGAAGAAGTCTCTTATATCCGGGTTTGGTCTATTATATATACATTAACACAGGCTCTAATTTGGGACCAGAGAAAATCTCTCTTATATCCGGGTTACACTGTACTTGCAATGTAACATTGTTAGGTCATTTTTTATTCATAGTCAGCTGAATGTACTCACCATTACTAAGCTTAGTTGGACACCTAGTGAGACTCTTTTACTTTTACTCCCACTACAGGGAATTTCTATAAGACATGCATACGAAGCATCTCACACACATACACACGTGATTTGTTTCACTTCGAATTTGAATTTCAAAAAATTTAACCAGAAGAGCATTAGCAATATTTCTGAATAGTGATGCCAATAGTTCAAATTCCAGTAGAATCCATTACATTTACTTACGTGCTAATACCTTTGGGAAAGGTATGAATCCTCCTCTTCTCCACCCCCCCCAGCTATAAGTAAATAGCAGGACAGACCAGGCTCTATAGCCTTGGATGGCAACTGGTCTACCGCAGAAAGAAATGGCAACCTGCTGCAGGAAAAAATCTGCTTTGTCAGTCATGTATCAAAATGCCAATAGGTTTAACATTTAGCATGCTGGAGGCAAAAATTGCTGCTGTAGAATTCTCTCC
>OZ010609.1:29937561-30075061 GCA_963932145.1 Acanthosepion lycidas | reverse complement strand
ACAAAATTAATTTGAAAACACGATTAAGAGGCATCGCGAGAATGAAAGTGGGACAACTCATATTGAGTTATACTTATTATAAAACCCAGGTTGTGTTGTTTGTGTGTGTGTGTGTTCATTTATATATGGAATCGGATTTCCTACATTTTTCAACCGATTTCAACAAAACTTCACTTTTTTTTTTGGCAGGTAGTGTTTCTTATTGTCATGCACACTTTTTTCTTTATTTTTACATTCAGAATGCTTTAAAAATTCCATTTATAAGACAATTGTTTATAACAAAATTCTATTCAATCGATAGACTCATAACGATTGAAAACAATGTTTTTGTTTGAGTTTGGGTTTGACCAATTCGTAAAAAAAAAAAAACTAATTAAGACATGCGTGTCCGTCAACCTTAAACAATAATCTTTGTCAATTTTATTTCTCAGTCTTTATGATGGTCAATACTTGATCTATTTCTTACTGATACATCCCCGAGCAACGCCGGGCTCTACTGCTAGTATAGCAATAAAGATGAAGACAGCAGTCTGAACAATGTAAATAATACAAATACAATTAATGTAAAAAAATATAAAGTGTCAAAAAAATTGAAGACAGTTTTAAAAGTAAAACTAAAGTTTTCTCAGCACAGAAAAAAAAATACCTTCATGAAAATTAAATCGTAAGGAGTAAATTTAAAAATGCAAATCGATACTGACAGCAGTGTAATACTTATCCCAAAAAACTTTCAAGAACATACAAGTTTGTTTGGTCATGCTTAAAGACATTAGAATACTTTGAGGGAACATTTGAAATGAACACCAGGATCAAAATTGTTAGTATTGTTGTAGTTGTGGGCTGTAATAAAAGTCATGACTTAAAAGGAACAGATGTACTTGTTTAATAATATGCGTATAATCTATGCTATGAATTCAGATAATCCTGAAAATGGAATCTTAAAAGATTATAAAGCAAGTATTAAAATGAAAGAATATTGTAATCGGTCATATTTTGAATCTAGCAGACTTCTAATTCACTTATTACCCCTGGTAGTTGCAAAACTACATAAAATCTTTGAACAGGGTATTTTGGTACATGTTCCCTTGGGTGTAAGTAAATGGGCAACACCTGTAGTAACTACTACAAGTGATGCCTATTTAAATACCGAGAAAGCCAAATAGTGTCTTAGAATCTGTGGTAACTATAAAGTAGTTGTAAGCCAAAAAATATGTTCAGATTCTTATCCTATCCTAGACATTGAAAATATATTACTTTCATCAGCAGGAGTTAAATGATTTACAGAAATTGATCTAAAAAGCGCATACCATCAATTTCAAATTGATGATAAATTTAAGGAAATCAACACTATTAGCTCCTCAATCGGACTGCTTAGATAGATTCATATGTCTTAAGAGGTGAAAACGGCAAGTGTCATTTTTCAGAAAGACATCAAAAATGTTCTAAGAAGGGACATAAAAAAATACGATAATATTTCAAAATGATATATGTTTCGGTGCGACCAACAAAGAAGAGTAGAAACAAAAAATGTTGGTTCCTATCTAAACAGGGAATGACTACAAAACTCTTTCCCCTCTCCAATTTATAGGCAAAAGCACACAAATGCCTGCTGGGATTTCTTCCTAGTATTTAATTGTGGCCACTCACTCTACAAAACCTAACCAGGTATTAAATTGACTAAGGATATCTAAAATGACTATTAACGAAGATAAATGTATATTTAATTGTAAAAACAATATATCCTAGGTACCAAATTTTAAAAGACGGAATTTTGTGAGATCAAAGTTCGTAAACTGTTAAATGGTGAGACCTAGCTGCCAATCTAGTATTGCACTTGAATTCATAAAATCTAGGTACCGTAGAAAGTTCATCAGAACAATTACCATCAAGAAAAATGTAAAAAAGCATAGCAAGGTGTGGCCCTATACTTCATGTAGATGTCTACAGTGTTAACACACACAAATATATATATATATATATATATATAAAAAATGGACTCTCCCATCATTGATAGATGTGAACTGTTGACCCACACCTACCGGGGACACTTTTTATGATGTATGAGGGTCAGGCAACTCAGTTCCGAGGAACCAACAGCCAGACAACCTGCACATATGATTTTATTATAGTGGTGAAGGCTTTGTGCAGAACAAACCACACTTTTTGAAGAGCTGAATACAGAGACCTGGTGCACTACAAGGTCCCCAAAATGACCCTCCACAGGTTTTGAATTCAGAGTTGTCTTTCTCCTAGACCAGTTACCACCCAAGGCTATAGAACCCAGTCTGTCCTGCTATTTACCCAAAGCTGGATAATATATATATATATATATATATATATATATATATATACCCAAGTATATGATTGGTGTATATGGAATGAATTCCAATAACCAACAATTACTATTCTTAAAAGAGTGCTCAATACAAAGTAGAGCAGATATAATTATTTATTTTTAAAGAAAAAAAAATTTATAACATAAATATGTTATAAAATCACTACAAAAATAGCCATTTTGTTTCAACACCCTCGGTGTCTTATCAAGTGATGACGTCATCACTTGATAAGACACCGAGGGTGTTGAAACAAAATGGCTATTTTTGTAGTGATTTTATAACATATTTATGTTATAAATTTTTTTTTCTTTAAAAATAAATAATTTATATATATATATATATATATATATATATATATATATATATATATATATATATATATATATATGCTGAAGTGATACAGTACATAGAAGAAGAACAAGTTTGTGCAAATGGTTGGCAGAAGAGGGATTAGGAGAGATAGAGAAAGATAAACTTTACTAAGAACTACAAAGGAAAGGAAATTGTGGAGAACCATGATCACCCACATTCTGAAGGAACTTGGTACAGAGAAGTTTAAAGAACTATGGACAACTCAGTAAACACTATGGAAAAAAAAAACAACTAAAAAAGAAACTATAAAAATATTGGGTATAGTTAAAAGATGTACGTTAGGAAAGCATTCTTTATTTACAACTGATCCAACGTGATCATTAATCAGTGAAGGTGTCACAGCTGTTTCCAAATTCAATAAATCTAAATTTTTTATATATATATATATATATATATATATATATATATAGATATAATATGTGTGTGTGTGTGTGTGTGTGTCACATTGTTAATCACTTAATTTTTCCTCTTTTGTTTTTTTCAATAGATTCATAAACATTTAGCACTATCAACATTTTTAAAGCCAGAAACTCCCAGATCCACCTGCAAATTTCAAAGTGGTTGGTCGGTTGCTTGCTTTTGTTTAAGTGATATCATAGTAGATTATGTTACTTATGGCAACAGCTTTATGAGTTTTACTGCATTTCCTTTCACATTATTAACCAGAATACTGAAACACCAAGAGGTATTAAGTTGCAAATAAAAGTTATAATTAACAAAACATTTTGCGCAAACTACTGAGGAAAAAAAAAAGCATAATTTTAATGACATTATAAAAACTACATTAGTGGAAAATGTATGGTCCATGTCCTGAAACTAGTTTTAAAAGTCACTAGCAGCATGGCCCTGCGTTGCCAATGCATGATTAAAAAATCATACGACTTATACAGTAATCGCTATCACTCGACTTAAAATATTTTTGCCGTTCCTTGCCTTTAAAGGAGTGCCCTCTGCTGTGCTGATGTTGCTACATGCCTTACTTCTTGCCTATCTCACACTGCAAATTTTTTCTAAGCCCTATACTAAACATTAAATCTGTTACGAAAAAAGAACTAAACAAAATGAACACAAAACAATCAGCTTTAAAAAAGGACTCATAACTGGAAAAACCGAGTGAAAAAAGAATGTTAACAACAAATACTTTTTCACACCCAACCCAGTTCTGCGGAATCAGAATCAACATTGATTTTAAGCAAGCGAATGAGCCAATTGAAGTAAAGTGCCATGCAGATTTAAATTTTTCCCACTTGTGATGAATGCAGCTATCAACGTTTTTTACATGCTAGCATGCTAGTTAACATTCATGTCAGTCAGCTGTTGGCTCTCACACTGGCCAATAGAATCTTCCTGCCTATTCGTGGTAGCCAGCTATAGGCTACCACTCTGGCCAGTAGAAAATGGCCGCAAACTACATGAAAACTGCCGTAGAAGCATGAAAAAAATCGATTATTTCCACTATCAATGGGAGTTGGGAAATTGGCCTTCCTGCTAGCTTGGAGCATGTGCATGTAAATTTTGGTGCAAATCCGTCAAAAATTGCGGCCATGTATTTGTTACATATAAACACACATCCTGCCTTTTTTGATAGAGATTCATCTATTGAATTTCAGGAATCGTTTTATTTCTTCATATGTAAAAGCCCGATTTATTTATTTTTTTAAAAACCCAAAAACATTAAAAAAAATAAAGAATATGCAAGACAGATTAAAGTTTAAAACCTTAAATTATTTTTTAGAAAGTGAGGCAAATTAAATTTAACATTATTTTAAGTTTTATCAGATTGAATAGTTACTATTATTTACACAATTTATATTTGGACTATTGTTCTTATCTTTGTTGTTTTTATCACAATGTTTTGCCCATTTCCTCATAGGCAGGTTCAATCCCTGGATTGGGCAGTGTGTAATTGCACTTAATGGAAATGGGCAAGAAACAACTGAACAGTACTAGATAAAAAAAAATAAGAACTACATGAGACATCCCTAGACATGAGCAGTGGAACAAGAACAATCTACCGCTGTAGATTACATAAAGGGTTCAGTTTGGAATTCCCTACAAGTTACCCAGATGGATGTACACTCAAGGGAAGCCAGAGTGCACAACAGCTGAAACATAGTGATAAAAACAACAAAGATGAGGACAATAGTCTGAACATAGTGTAAATAAGTATTTTAAATCTATTTATTGAGGCGGCACAAAGAGAGAAAAACAGGTTCTATAGTTATTAAACATTTCCCATTATACATCAAATTAGCATTAATGGTTGTCTGCTAGAGCAGCTAGCCAATCCCTGTTACAGGTGCCTGCTCAGGCACATTTGTGTTTGTTTAACACACACAGTGCCATCTGTAGTTTATATGGTAACTATGCTGAGTGAACCTTAGTTTCAGTTTCAGACTGTTGATCAAATTAGCATTAGTTTGGTTTGGTCTATTTTGTTTAACGGCATATCAATCTCAATGGGTTATTTAATGTCAACAACATTTATAGGATAGATTTGTATGAATAGAATATGTATTCTTTGGTTTAGATTGGTTTGGTTTGTTTTACAGTATATCAACCTCAATGGGTTATTTCATGCCGACAACATTTTTTATTGCTGGTAATATTTGGTTTTGTCAAAAATCTATTTCTGGTAATATATTTCCTTCAAAATTGTATTGCTGGTAATAGTTAACTATTTGCCCATAGCTGAGACCCTAACAGGTGCTACCACCCCAGGTCAGGGTGGACCTGGGAACACCAGCAATTAAGAGGTTGTTTCACACTCTTCAAAACCTCCTGATCAGAGGCCTTGCTGCTGGACGTAGTTTAACATCTTACCCAGGACGCCAAATTAGCATTACGACCCATTTTAAAGCTTCAAACTTGCAATATAGCTGTTTATTTGGGACTTTGAAATTCAGGACATCCAGTATTCAAAATAGAATCCAAAGTCCATATTTGCTGATAAATTGTTATCCAACAATATAACCCCTCTTATTCATAATGTTCCACAAGTTTTCAGTCCGTTTAATACCAGGTGAACAAGCCAGCCACTTCATCAAAAGAGTATCTTTGATGGAACATTGTTTGCATGAAAATCATCTTTCTGAAAGTGACTGGATTCTTCTTGAACCAAGTCTCTATATGTGCCTGCAAAAATTCAATATATGTCCAAAGCTACCATTATAACAACATCTGGAACTTCCCATAGGTCTACTACTTCATAATCCCATCATAAAATATTGCACCACCACTGCTTTGTTGACATCTCAACCTGTGAGGGTGAATTCCACCAGTAGACATCTGGCTTCTGTCTGACCCATCAAGTGTAGCAGAGCAGAACTGAAAAATCAGTCATCATGCATTCAGTTGTACTATTTCAATTGATTTTCCTTCTGGGTGTCTATTAAAGGAGACCCTAGTGATTAATCTCATATTTTGCTACTTGATTTAGGGCCCAAAACTTTATTTTATCCAATATTTAATAGGAATAGATAGATTTGCCTATTGCACAGTTCACACTCCTTCCCCATCTATAGAACAGGAGTAGAGGTTTATCCATTGATTCCTATTTGGGACTGGGTTTCCAATTTCTTCTAAAGTCTTCATTCTCTTTCACTCCCAGTCACCCCTTGCATCTTAGTGATATCACCACCTTGTTTGGGGTGAAATGATTAAAAAAAATTCCTTCCTGCCAATAAAAATTTCATAGCTCAACTAAAATAGATTTTTTTTGTCAATTTTTCTCTTGATATGGGACACAGATCAGCAAGATCAAATCTGTTATCCTTATCTTCATTGCCATATTCACATCATTTTAGCCATTGTACACTCTGGCCTTCTTCAGGTGATTAGAATTTTGAACCGAATTCTTTATGAAGATGAGGATAACAGCCCGAATAATGTAAATAATCTAAGTAACTTCTTCACAGTTCAATGGTACCTGCCAATCATTTTTGCAATTTCCAGCAGTTTTACCTTTTGCAAAGACTGCAGATGTATTTGCTCTTTTGTGCCACATCAATAAATATTAAAAATTGATCTAAAATTCTGAAGATTAAAATACTCTAAATTCTATTTTAAAATAAATCAATGGTTTTAGTTTTAAGAACACAATCCATTTGCCTCAGATACAAGTGGTATTCTGTGAGACTTACAGAAATTGTATTTCTTGCGAAGGAACAATGCAATGTCATTTTTTTGTGTAAAAGAAAAGGTCTGTTTAAAAGTATCAAGATCCATGAATCCATGTTCAATTCTTACTATGAAAATGTGAGATAGATAACATTTTAAAACTAAAAAAAACTGTACTTGTGAGGACTAGTTTTAACCTATGAAAATTTCACAGTTTTCCTATTTTAATTTTCTGATGAATCTTAATTCTTAGCTCTCGAGTTAATGAGCGAATATGCTTATGACGAGTTCTATGTCAATAAAATATCTGTAGAAATTCCCCTGTTACATTGTTAAATATTTGAGCTTAACAACTTTAACAAAATATTGCAATAACAATCATAAATATGAATGCTGGTCATTATTTAAAGAAGTAAGGGGATACAAATGAAAAGATTTAAAATTGATAACTTTTTCCAGATGTAAAACATGCCTACCTTCCCATCTTTATTTTTTCTTTCATTTTCTCACTGAATCCAAGTAGTACCTTTTCCCCTCTTTCCATGAGATCAAAACAGAATAGGCAATTATTTATGAGGTGTCGGCAGGGCACAACGATCATGCAAACTAATGAAGAGATGTTTAGCCATTGCGTTTCTTCTTTTAAATTCTGTTTCAAAATTTATTTTCAACTTTTCAGGGAAATGCATTAGATATTGCCAGTAATATAATTTAAGGAGTTAATTAATTTATCATCCTTTTCTGTTTGATAAGACTATTATATTTCTATATATTAATAAAGTACAAAAATTTAACCCCCCCCCAAAAAAAAAACCATTGTCTTTCATTCAGAATGAAACTAGAAAACTTTATGGAAAAAAAAATCAAAATATAAACAAAACTTTATTCTTCAGAGCAAAACTGATTCTATTTGCAATCAAATAAGAGGTTTTTTAAGTTGAGTACATATTTCTGAAAACATGTACATGTGTATAATATGATACCCTCTTTTTGACTATAATTTTAATTTAATTTTTAATTTATAATTTCAACAAAATGCAGTCCGAATAAGTGACTAATAATTTGAAATACAGTATATACCTATTTTGCAAAGAGATGCTGAAAAGTTCTTGACTTGGGAAATTTTCAGATCTATATCTGTGTGCTATATATGTCGTGTTTTTAGTGGGAGCAAAAAGAGAGACAATAAGACAAACAGATATGGAAGGAGGGAAAGACAAAATTTGCATTTGTTGAGATATCTATTCCTACCTCAAAGCCAAAATGGATTCCAACTAGTAAGGTAGTTAATTCCCCCCACTTTATTTTTAAAAAAAATCATTTGACCCCATGCAAGTCAATGAAGCTACTAAGACCCAACCGGTTACTGTGTGTAGAAGAATAAGAAATCAGAAACTTTACTAAGGAACAAGAACTGAAGAAGAGTAACCATGAGGACAGTGAAAGAGAATAGTACAGGACAATAAAAGAACAAGATTGCAATTGGCATTGCCTTTAAATTTTTGAAGATCGTAGTTGACAGGGAAGCAAGAAATGGGAAGAGAGTTCCAAAAGGTAAAAAGTGCAAGAAAAGAAACGATTAGAATAGGAAAGCTCATTATAGCAATTGCCACAAAAATATTTATAGAAACAGCAGAAGGAAGATATGGCATAGCAGTGGGAATGTGCCTGAATTTGATATGCCAGGTCAGGATCGATAACATTACAGACGCTTCTTTGGATTTTGTTGAGAATCTCAAGATATATACCAGACCAAATATCGTAGAAATATTCAATGCACGGATGGAGGGTAGATTGATAAATGTGCAATATTCTGACAAGAAAAATTGTCTCGTAGTTTTCAATAAAAGAATTTTACAGCTGCTGCAGTTAGCAAAATGTCATGCAATGACATTAAGCAACAGATTGCTTGTAAGACCAATGTAGTAATGTTTAAATCTTGGGTTTCATTCAACAAAAGGCATGGCAAAATACATGTCAGTAATCCTGGCAGTTTTTCATTAACCTTCTATTAATATTGTGGATCAATGTCACAACATTAGTATCATGGGGTTTTCAAACACACCATTTAAAATATTATAGATATATCATTTTGTTCTTAATTGCCATATTATATATGGTCTACAATATTTTTTCTGGTTTTTATAGGATAAATAAAAATGAAGGTTTTAATTTAAAAAAAAAATTAAAAAAATTAAAAGCCTATTTCTCAGTTCACTCTCCTCCCTGGTCTTTTGAAGAAGTTTATCTAGGTACCTTAGAGAGATCACTAAAAAAAGAAAAAGAAAAAAGTATAGCATGAATAAAAAGGGCCTTAAACTTGATGAAAACAATTTTTTATTCTCTAAATCTTTGTTATTATTAAGAAGAAAGATCAAACTATTTTTTGGCTATTTTTTACATTTTTTAATCCTTCCTAGCATGTCTGAAATTTTCGTTAAAAATCTTTTTGCTTTATCCATATTCATAAAAACAAATAAAAACAATTGAAATTAAATAATATTTTTGTTTTATTGAGTTTTGTATGTTACAATTCAGAGCTGATTTTCAGGTTGTCTGATTAAAAAAGAAAAAAGAAAATATGATTAGCTTACTTAAAAGCCTTGTACTTTAACTAATATAATCACTAAACTGAATAGTATGGAATTTCTAGAGTTTACATAAAATTAGTTATGGGGGTGGGTAATAAATATATATAAAAAAAATTTTGCTATTACTTTAAAAAAAGAAAACATTTATAATAATTTCCATCATTTGTGAATAATTTCTGTTTCATTAACTTCCGACAATTATTTTTATTTTTGCAAGATTTTCCAAATTAATGTCTGTCATACAAAAAAATGCACTAAAATTTTGTTATTAGTAGTGTTGCTGATACAAAGAGAAACATGTTTGGCATCTTTTTCATCATGCTTTGATCTTTTTTTTTTTTTTTTTAGAAATTTCATGGAGGTACCTAGGTTTATCCCTGGTTTCCTGTTTAGGATTGGGTTTCCAGTTCCTTCTAAAATCTTTTCATTCTCTTTCACACCCAGTATCCCCTTGCAACAGATCACAACAGCTATTAGAGAGATGTAATTAAATATACTTTAATGTTTTTAAAAAAAAAAAAAAAAAAAAAAAATTTAATATTATTATTGTTTAGGTAATAAGCATTATAACATAGCACAAATAGTGATAGTGTGGAAAAAGGAATTTTTGACAATATATGTATTTTTTTATGTATTTATGGTTATTTTTTAACTTTTATCAAAAACATTATTGTACATGTAGTTATGGATAATATTGTACATTAATTACTAATTTTTTTTTAATTAATAACTATTTGTGCTCAGTTGTTGACATTAATAGCTATCTGCTGGTGTGTTAAAATTTTGGAATAATCTAATGATAAAAATTTAAATTTTATCTCTCTGATAGATGTTGTGATCTGTAAATAAATAATATCTTAATAAACTAGTTTAATAAGCTTCCATTACTATTATGGGTCATTGTCATAGGATTAGTACCATGGGATTTTTCATACAAGTCATTTGAAATATCATAGGTATATCATTTCTGACTTAATTATGTTATATATTGTTATGAGTATTCTTACTGGTATTTATAGGATAAATAAAAATGGAACAAAAAAAAAAAGAAAAGAAAAAAAAAAGGATTCTATTTTGAAAAATTGAATTACAAGGGTAAAATTAAAAAATGAATTTGACTTTCAGAAGTTCAAATATGCAAAAATAGATTTCATTTTGTTCAAATATGCAAAAATAGATTTTCATTTTGTTTTCATTTTGTCATCAGGATGGTCATTGATGAAAATTAGATTATAATCTAATTTTCATCAATGACCATCCTGATGACAACTACTTAATCTTGTCTTAAAATTAAGTTTGATTGGTTTGATAAAGTTGAATTGGCAACAGATCTCAAAAGTGGGGCAAGGAAAGGCTTGCTAATTTTAACATCTCCAAAACAAAACTGCGCTCTATTAGTCAGCTGGGAGAAGCCATTCTGACTTGCATCAGCAGGCCTGATGCTAACCTCCAGCAGTGACTCGCTGCACCTTTTTGGGTTAACATTCTCTGCTGACATGAAGTGGAAAGATTATATTGAATCAATTGTAAGGTCAATCGTTATCTACCGTCTTCTTGATTACTCTTCTATTGTTCTCACCCCTTCACAATGTTTCTGTTTTCTTATTCTTTCACACTCAGTAATTCCATTGTGTATTAGTGGCTTTACTGCTTTGCTTGATTATTATATATATATATATATATATATATATATATATATATATATATATATATATATGGTGGATTCTTCCATCATATTCGATATATGAGGGTCAGCAACTCAGTTCCTAGGAACCGACAGGCCAGACACCAGCACATATGATTTGATTATAGTGGTGAAGGATTGGATTGGATATTGGATTTAACGGCATGTCAACTCCTATTTGGGTCATTTTATGCCGAAGCCTTATTTATTTATGAATTGAAGATGGTTATAGTGTATAAAAGGTTGGGAGGCTGTTGGATTTCATAATCTACTGTATTTTTTTGGATTGCTTTTTCTTGTGATTGTTTCTGATTATATATTTTCATATCTACATCCATGCATGCATATATATGTCTATACACATACATACACACTATTTGAAACATCAAGTTGTTTATTTCTATTGTATTTATTGGTTCCTGTGGGGGATGTATAAATGGAAAGAATTGTGATGGTTTTATCTAGTGTCACTTGTGTTGCTATTGCTTGTAATTTAGTTTTAATGTGTACTTTACTCTGCGATATGTCATTTCTAATCAATATTGACACTCCTCCATTAGCTCTATGTCCTGTATTGTGGTTATAGTGGTATTGTTTATAATTTTTAATTTTTAAGTTGGCATTTTCTTGTAAAAAAGTTTCCTGTAAGCAGATGACGGCTGGATACAGTAGTGACATAAGTATGAGTAGGTCATTGTAATTAGATTTTATTCCATGACAGTTCCATTGCCGGATCTTATGTGCCATAGTTATATTTTCATTTTTGGGGGGTAAAGTTACCTATTAGGTTTATATCATTTGTCCTCTCCAGTTTTTTTCCATCTCTTGAGTTTTTAGAAGCTTTGTCTTCAACTGCTTGTGGTGTCCTTCGGTCAGATTTTGGGTTTTGTTTTGGATTTTGTTTATTTTCTTTCTCTTCTATTTCCATATATTCCATAGGTTCAAATTTATTTTCATTTGATATATTGATTCTTGATTTTGAGTTAGATCTTGATCGAGTGTTTTCTTGTTCTGTTGTCACTTTTTTGTCTTTTTGTTTATTTTTCATTTTCTTGGTTCGAGTTTGGGAAGAAGAGGGTTCGCTGGAGTTTTGTTCTATGTTTCCTTTCCAGAGTTTTTGCCTTCTGGGTTAATTCCATTTGATTTGGGTTGTTGAGTTTTATTTTTATTTTGATCCGATTTAAGTTCAATTAAAAAGGTTTTTAATTTTTCAAGGAAAACTTTTAATTCCTTACATAAATTTGTTATTTCAGTTGTATCTTTTATTTTATCTTCATTGTTTATTTTATTTGCTTTTTGTACCATGGAGGCGTAGGTGTTTTCTTTTATGTTATTTTTAACTTCCTTTCATGCTTCTGAGAAAGATATATTTTTTTTGTATTTTATTATGATTATTTCTTTTTCCTGTTTGTAGATACTACATTGTTTTGAGATGGCAGAGTGGTTTCCCAAACACTTTGAGCATAGGCTCTCATTTGGACAGTTCTCTTCTTTATGTTCTGGTTCTTTCTCACTACATTTTCCACATGTTTTTTTGTTTCGACAGGAATCTCTGTGATGCCCAAATGTGTGGCATCTATAGCATTGAAGAGGGTTTGGTATGTATTGTTCTATTTTTATAATTTCATATCCAATTTTAATTGTTGTCGGAATTTGGGGGGAGTTGAAGGTTAGAATGCAGGTATTAGTTTGTATCTCTGCTTCATTTTTCTTTATTGTGATTCTTTTGACATTTGTAACACCTTGAGTTTGGAGTTCTATTTTTATCTCCTCTAGAGTGCACAGGGAGAGCTCCTTGCTTTTTACTACACCCTTTGAGAAATTTAGGGTTTGGTGTGGGTAGGATTTTATTTCTATTTCTTGTAGTTTTTTTTGTCTTATTAGTGTATCCGCATATATCTTTTTTTCAACTTCCACTAGTAATGTTCCATTTTGTAGTTTTTTGTTTACATGTTTTGGTATGAGTATATTTGATATAGCTTTTTGGATTTTAAATGGAGATATTTCTGTTAGTGCTTTGTTGCTTATTGCTTTGAGAACAATAAATCATGGAAAGTTTTCACTATCATTTTCTGATTCAGAGTCATTATCCACATGCGGTCTCTTGGAAGATTGATTCTTTTTATTTTTGTTCATCATCCACGCTCCCTACCCACCGCGGAGCCCAGTATTGGGACACGACAAGGGGGAAACCCATTCGCCTTGCCATGTCGGGGATACGTGAATGGTATACTCTCTTTGGGAGGAGTCTTTGAGCACGCGTGTTCCTTTGTTTCCGTTATCCAAGTTTTACAGCTGTGAAGGTTTAGCAGGTGTGTCAGATCCTTTTTTTCTCCCAAATTGATTGACCCTCAGCCACCGCCTTCCATCACATATTTAGGGTTAAGTGTTAGTTTTGGTTGGGAAGAGGAGTGTCAGTTATAGGCTTGGGGTGGATTATATATGATGGGGCTTGATATGACCAGCCGATTGATCGGATCGGGCCCCTTGGATTGGGCCCCTCCGACCGCCCGTCTAGCCCAGGTAAGGGCCAAAGTGGTGTGTTACAGGATTGTGACCGCTTTACACCTGGGTTACAACCTGCTCAACCACCAGGATCCCATCCCCAGACATTACGGGTCACCACCCACGGCCAACAGGTGGCCCTATTGAGGGACTTTTACCCTCTGCAGGGGGGCAGTTGGCATATTCTGATGCCCCACCGACCGGGCAAGTGGTGAAGGTTTTGTGCAGCACATTTTTTGAAGGGCCGAATACAGAGACCTAGTGCACTACATGCCACAAGGTCTCCAAACTGCAGGTTTTGAATTCAGAGTCGTCCTTCTCCTAGAGCAGTTGCTATCCAAGGCTACAGAACGCAGTCTGTCCACCCATAGCTATAGGGAGAAGAGGATTCATACCTTTCCCAAGGATATTAGCATGTAAGTGAATGTAATGGATTCGATTGGAATTATATATATATATATATATAATGTATGTCAGTCATGTTCTAAACATATATATATATAATGCATGTCAGTCATGTTCTAAACACCTAGAAATGTCATTACAATATGCAAGAGTGGATGAGAACAAAATCACGACAAGAAACAAGATGAAAAATTAAAATCAGACAAGACAGCAGTTGCCGGTAAAAATAAATTCCAAGTCTTAATTTATTTTAAAATCCCAGACTAAAAACAAGAGTATGATATTGAAACACTTAATTAGGTACTTACACAAAAAAAAAGAAAAAAAAAGAAAAAAAAACAAGAAAAAAAAAAAAAAGAAAAAAAAGAAGATACCTAAGGTTTAAAATGAATCTTTAAAAATGAAAAATCTTTCTTGAAGCTTTTATTTTAGTTTTAATTTTAATTTTAAGCTAATAGATTAAATTTAATATTTCCAAAGAATAAAATAGTTTACCATATTTCAAAAATTAATTTAAATTGACTGAAAGGAATGATTTTGTTTCTTTCGCTAAAATATCTGACAAGTGCTATTTTTTAATTATCATTCATTGCAATGTACAGTGTAACCCGTATATAAGAGACCCGGATATAAGAGAGATTTTATCTGGTCCCAAATTACAGCCTGTGTTAATGTATATAAATTAGACCAAAGCCGGATATAAGAGAAACCCGGATATAAGATACTTCTTCTCCGGTCCCGACAACTCTCTTATATCTGGGTTTCACTGTAATTCTTTTTATTAAAAAAAAAGTTCCAAAAATAAAATATAATTTTCTGAAACTTTATTTGAGGAATATTAGCCGATTTAAAGTATACTTAATCTTATTTGAAACAAATATTATTTACTTTAAGTTTAAATTATCGCAGAAGTGCATTTTTAGCCTGACAGTAGCCGTTTATTTAAGGCATGACAGATTGATATTTATGTAATGCTGTTCTATGGGGCTTTAGGCATTAAAAAAGTAACTGAATTAATGTGAGTACATTTTATATATAATTTTTAAGTACTCAGTTATATTAAAAATTTAAGAAAATATTCTCTAATCTAAAGATTTATTGAATTTTAAATATTTTTGGGTGTAAATTTACTATAGTTATTGCACTTGTTTTCTGTATGATTGACGATATATACAAAATCAGCATGTTTGTACAAAAAAGATATGAAGAGAGATAAAATTTAATTTCTGGAAATTTCATTAAGTAAGGTGTTGAGAGGGGATAGACGTTAAAAAAAAAAAAAAAAAAAAAAAAAAAAAAAAAAATTAAATTCTACCAATTCCCCCCCCCCCAAAAAAAAGTTCTAAAATAATTTTATTCATTTGTTTATAAGTCCTGAAAGTTTCATTAAAATCTGACAATTACTTGGTTTTTGCAAGATTTTCCAAATCAAGGTTTTTTACCGTAAAAAAAAACAAAAAAAATGATAAAATTACCTATATTAATCTTTCACCCACCCACTAATGCAAGAAAAACAAGATTTTTGACAAAACTTTTGAACATTCTAGAAAGGAATAAAAAATTTAATGAAATAAATAAAAATACTTTCATCTTTACTTGTAATAATAAACATTTTGATGATAAAACTTTTGTCAAGTTTGGGACTTTTTTTCATCATGGTATGCTCTTTTTTTCAGTGAATTATTGAAGGTATCTACACTTAATCCTTTTCTTAGTAAAGAAGACATTTCTTCAGCATCAATTCCAAGACTTGAGATAGACTGATTTGTTTTTTATGACTTATCAACCTTTTGCAAATTATTTATTAAAGCCAGTAATTTTTTTTTTTTTTTTAGATTGTTAGAGTCAGAGAGAGATTCTGTTTGTGTATTTTGTTTCAGTGGGCCATGTGATTTGTTTGTTTTTTTTTTCCCCCATTAGTCCTGTGTTCCACAACTCACTGCAGAGTCCAATTTCTATTTGGAATTTACCAAGTGGGGTTAAACCTATTCACTTTGGTTGAGATGGGGATACATTAACCAGTATATTGAGTCACAAGAGGACTTTGAGCCCTTACTAATTTTGTGCTTCAGTAGCCAAAAAACTGATGTCTTAATATAAAAACAGTGGTTAATGTTCATTTTTCTTCTCGATTCAGTTGACACTCAGCCACCATCTTACAGCTCTTTTAAAATAATGAAGAGTTGGTTGGTTGATTTGTTTTGCAGGTTATTTAAAGCCAGAAAATATTTTTAGATCAAAGTAATTTTTTAGAGATAATAATAAGTTCTACTAATTAACCCATAGCTAGGGAGAGAAGAGATGGATCCCCCAAAGGTATTTGCAATTAAATAAAGTATTTAGATTGCTGACATTTTTGCCAACAAACCTTTTTGGTTTCTTTTATTGCTTTGTGGGCCTTTGCTCAACTTAGTTTCTAAATGATCAGGATGGAGGGTTTTTTTTTTTTTTTGTTTTTTTTTTTTTTGTTGTTGAATTTTCTAATTACTTCTTTACTTTTATCATTGTCTGTTTCTTCTGCTACATGTTGGGCTTTTGCGAATATATTCTTTTGTTATGTCTATTAGGGTTTCTATGAAATTTTCTCCTGTTTCTATATTTGAGTTAGTTTGGTTTTACATGATTTTTCGAATTTTTCCCTGTTGCCCTTGCTCGGTCTCCATTTAGGTGAATCATCATTGATCACCTCACTGTTCATCAGGACGATCAGGAAATGGTCATACAAACTCCAGGTAAAGTCTAGGCAAATTGCTGCATCACACATGGCTAGGTGAATTGCTGTCAGGCTTTCATTTGTCTGATTGATGTCACTTTTTTGGTTGGGTAAACATAGTTTATTATCCATTATAAAATTTTCTGCGATTTTTTTCCTTTCTTGTTTGTCTCCTTCGACCCCAGATGGTATTGTGGATATTAAAATTCTCTAAGAGAATGAAGGATTTGGTTAATTGCTTTATTAGATCTTCCAACTTGTCTAGGTCTATCTGGTTATGCGGTGGGATATACAGAGACCATATGCTGACTGTTCTGTGTAAAGTGGCTTTCACAACTGCTGCCTGTAATTCTGTTTTTAGGTCAATTTTGCTCTGGTTTGGTTCAGTTGTTTCAAAAAACATATCAACCCTTGTGGGTTATTTAATGCTGAAAATTGGATTCAATTTTGCTCTGGAGTGTTTTGATTAAGATAGTTATGCCTCCAGAGGCCCGGAGTTGTGAATGTGTGTGATTGTATTCTTGTATTATAAATGTTTCTTGAATACAACAGCAGAATCTCATGTTATTAGCATGAGAAATTCATTGTAATTTGGCTTTATTCCACAACAGTTCCTTTGGATTAGTCTTCTTCCATGTTTGTATTTTTATACTTTTTTAGTGCTTTGATTTTTGTTCAGAGTTTTTTTGGTGGCAGATCACCCATTCTCTTTAGGGTGCCATATTTATTTTTGTGGGGACCAGTGGTGTTTTTTTTTTTTTGGGGGGGGGTCATATTTTTGGGGAGACTTTTTATAGATATTTATTTTGAGATTTGGATAATGTTGGTTCCAATCTACACAAGGAATGATAGCAAAAACACTCCCCCCCTCCCCCAATTTATAGCCTGAAGCATACAAATGCAGGCTGGGATTTCTTTTTAGCCAATAAAACAAGCTAGTTCTCGGTTTCATATGACTCAGTCCCAATCTGTCTAGTCTTGAAATCAGAATGCTATATTTGTTTATCCAAACTTACTCGTGAACTTTTTGCCATATTCCTGTTAATTTGCCTTGCATATATTGTTTGCTTGCTTTATATTATTTATGCCCTGTTTTTTTTCTTTTTCTTGTTTACTGCAAACTTTTTCATTTCTATTTGTTGAGCAGTTCTGCCATTTATTTTACATTTAACCATGGCCACCCACTTGACAGATTGGTGATCTTTGAGATTTTTGTTTAATGGGGACTACTTTAGGTGAAATATTTTACTTTTGTATAGGCAGTATTTGAGCTATATTATGTGGGTTTGATATTTAGTAATTCAACTTTCGACCGTGGAGATTCTTTTTAGGTATTCTTAAAACTTTGGCCAGAAGTTTTATCCTAGCTGCACCAACTGCTCAATGAGAGCTCTGTAGTTGTGTTCTGTTGTTATTGTTGCTGATAATAAGATTCACTTTCTAAGCTACATTGACATGGGTATAGTATTTCATATATGATTCCACTATTTTTCTTGCTCTAGGCAAAGATATATTTCTTCTATATGCTGGATGGTTCTCTTGACAGAGCATTTAGCTTCATGAGTACAATCTTCCTCCACATGATCTGGGCCTTGACCACATTTTCTATATACCAGGTGTCCTCTGCGGTTCTACTTATGGTGTCCATATAATGAAATTTGAAATATTTTAAGGGATTGGAAATGCATTGTTCAACTTTCTCAATTGTAAATCCAATTTACATTTCTTTTGGGATTGTAGGTTTATTAAATGTTTGCGTTTTTGTATTTGTTGATCAACCCTTTTTATGGTCACCCTTCTATAGTAGGAGACTCCCCCCACTCCCGCCTTACTTTCATAAGACTGCATTTATTTCCTTTGGCATAGCCAAGATAACTCTGAGGTGGTAAGTTTTTTGTGTGGGTAAGTTTTACATTTTAGATTGTGGAAAGTTTTCATTTTCGGTGTATCATCTGTGTGTTTTCTAATGTCAATGTTTATAAGTAGATTACCACTTCACTTCTTTTCTTTTTTTATCATTGTTCAAGGATTTGCTCTGCTGATAATTATTTTTTCTATTAAGAATGGGGACAGATTAACCAGATGAGTGTTCCTCTAGAGATCCAATTATGATGAATCTATGAAATCTGGTTCCAGCTTATTTTCTTTCAGAATCAGAGAGATTCCATTTGTTTTATTTCTTCACCATTGAAGCCTGTGCTCCACCACCCATTGAGGAGTTCAATTTCTATTGGGAATTTACCAAGTGGGGTTAGACACATTTGACTTGGTTGAGACGGGGGATACATCCACCAGTATACTAGTGTCATGAGAGGACCGAGTCACAACTAATTTTGTGTTTCAGTACTCCAAAAAACAGATGCTTTAATATGAAACAGTGGTTAAATTTTATTTTTCTTCTCAACTCAATTGACCCACAGCCATTATCTTCTAGCAATTGTAAAATAATGAAATAATTTGTGTTTTGCAGGTTATTTAAAACCAGAAAATATTTTGGGATTGTAAGAATTTTTTTTGAGATAATAATGATTTACTGATACAAGTCCTACTAATTAACCCATAGTTGGGGGGAGAAGAGATGGATCCATACCTTTCTTAAGGTTGTTTGCATATAAGGGAATATAAAGAACCTGACTGGAATTGGAACTCTGCTATCCATGCACATCTGAGCTTACAGCACTTGGTATTCCCATATAGGTACTGACAAGGCTTGATGTAGCTTAACTTTGGTAATCATGCAAAAACCAGTTTTTCAACATGATATGGCTGCAATCTCTGAATGGTTGGTTGTTAGATCATCATATGAGTTTGTGAGACAGTGTTGGACTTAATTATATAGGTACTAGGGCTTAACATGACCAGCTGACTGATTGGATTGGGCCTCTCTGACTGCTCTCTAGCCCAAGTAAGGGCCAAAGAGGAGTGCTGCCAGTCACATGATCACATACACCCAGGTCATGGACTGCTCAGTCACCAGGTTTCTGTTATCAGGCATTACAGGTTGCCACCCACAACAAACATGTGGCTTCATTTACCTCTTGGCAGAAGTGCAGTCGGCCTATTCTACAGTCTCAGCTGACAGAACGAATAAGAATAGTATCTAATACATGTTGTTAGGCTTAGTTATTTCATTGAATACTTTATTTTCTAAGTGAGCCATATAAAAATTTAAGAAAGGATAGAGTGCTACCTATAGCTACACTAATTGTGCATATAGCAAAGGTAGTCATAGAATAGAACTTGTGTTGTACATGCTAATAATATATTTTTTTTTTTTTTAATGTAAAATGTCTAATTTTAAAGGTGGGGAGGAAGGAAGGAATGGTTGTAAATCTTATTTATGATGAACTCTATTGTTTTTTGGGGTTTTTTTTTAATGCAGTGGTTCCCAAACGTTTTTCTATCGGCTGCATTTTTGGAATGAATATTTGATTGTGTCACAATAAATTTTCTGTGATAAAAAGTATTTAAAAATAAAAAAATGTCTGAGAAATTTTCATAGAAAATATTTGTCCCCCGACACGAATCAAACTTGTGTCTTATACGGAACCATCATATAGCCTGATATGCCTTGATCGATCGAGCCACAGAAGATTGTTTGGTTAGCAAGGTCAATTATACTGCTTTTAAACTACAGTTTTCCATGAATTGTAATATAAATTGAACTGCACTACATATTTGATTTAAAAGAACTGATCCGACATACAAATTTTTGGGATAACTGAGACATTACTCTATTTATTGAACTATTTAGTTCATGCCACATTGACCGAAAAACCCCTACAAAAAAAAAAATTCTCAAATTACCATATTAGTAAAAAACGCACTCTTAAATTTAAAAAAAGAATTCAACCTTAGCATTGCGACTGCATGCTCCAAAAGTTTTTATCTGTTAACAATAACACATTTCTAAAAAAAAACCTATTTCATTTCGTATTTAATCTTTCGTCTCCGCTACTACCTGGATTTTACTAAAAACAAAATAATTTCCATGCCTGAGGATGACTTTATGTACAGTTGAAAGTACTAGCAGATTAAAAAAAGACCTTATACAACTTGTATTAGGTTGGTGCAAAAATAATGATGTAATATTTCTCAGACATTCAGGCCAGTAAAAGTTGTTTAATATTGTTTATTATAAACAGAGCATTTACTTAAATATTTGTATCGATAAAAAGAATGTCTAAACATAAAAATGTCTTAAAATAATTGTTGGACTTTGTCTATTTTATAATGTGCGACGTCATTTGTTTACATTTCGAAACGCATTGAGCAGATATGAATGTACGCGAGAGATTCATGGAAGATTGTCGATTAAAAGCAGTAAAATCGACCTTGCTAACCGAACGATCCTCTGTGGCTCAATCGGTCAAGGCACGTCAGCGCAAATGACGGTTCTGTATAGGATACAGGTTCAATTCCTGCCAGAGGACAAATATTTTCTTTGAAAATTTCTTGGACATTCAGGCCGGTAAATGTTATTAATACTGTTTATTATAAACAGAGCATTTACTTAAATACATGTATCTATAAAAAGAATGTATAAACATAAAAATGTCTCATATATATATATATATATATATATATATATATATATAGTTTATGAAAAACTAGGTAATCCGTATGGGTAAACCTAAGGAGGATAAAATCCAGAGAGCTCAATGTAAATCCAGAGAAAATAATTTAAATAAAAACAGACCACTTTATGGTTCCATGTAATAAATTATTTCACCACAGTCCTTTAAAAGGGCTTTGGTGAAATAATTTATAAATATATATATCTATCCCTCCCTCACATATCTTTTTTTTTAATTCAATTTTAACCTATATAAGAAAATAGCAATTGATTGGAGCATAAAATAAATTCATGGCAACTGTTGTAAAGAACAAAACAAGATGATATTATCAGTGAATTGTCAAGAATTCTTGGGAAAGATAATAGAGTGGTTCCTTATTGCCTTTTGTATGGTGTGAAATTCAGAGTAGTCCTTCACCTAGACTGACTGCCACCCAAGGCTAGACTACTCTGTCTACCATCTTTTTTTGTTCTGTACCTAGAGAGAAATGTGTTCATGCATTTCCCAAAGGAATTTGTGCAATGATTAAATATGTAAAAAAAAAAAAAAAAAAAAAAAAAAAAAATTTTTAACCCATATAAGATTGTAGTACATTTAAGAGAAAGTGTAAAATCATTAGTCAGCAAAGTTATGTAAAAACAAAAGCAATTGACTATTTACATGATTTATATGTAAACTATTATCCCCATCTTCATTGTTGCTATCACAACATTTGGCTGTTGTGCCTGATTGTCCTTCATCAAGTGCATACTGATCCAGATTGAAGAAGGCCGGAGGGAACAATGGCTAAAATGTTGCAATAACAACAGAGATGAGAACAATAGTCCACATGTAAATAATGGTAACTCCTCGTCCCAGAAATCGAGACAGAAAAAGTAATTGAAGCATGAAAGAAATTCATTTTAACTGTTGCAAAGATGATATCTTTTTTCATTGTAACAGCTGCATCATAAAACTCTGTATAAGGCAGTTTTTTTTTTTTTTTAAAAATCACACAGCTGACATTTTTCCCCCAAGAAAAAAGAAAAAAAACTATCTATACAGTTCATGTGAAGAGGAAGGATTTTAAATTTTACAATAAATAACTCTAAAAAGCTTACTGATTTTTTTTTTAAATAGTCAAAGTGAAACCATAACGTTTTTCCAATATACCAAAGAGAATTAAATAAAACATTTTGTTCAAACAGCATATTGATTTGGTACGACCCACATTAGAATAGACAATATTGAACATCATTGAACCACTGATTTACCTTACAATTTCATTTTTTTAGTGGATTTTTTTTTTGTTTTTATCATTTCACACCAAAAAAGGCAATAAAGCCACTAAGATAGAAGTGGTTATTGAGTGTTAAAGAATATGAGAAAAAGAAAACATTTTTTAGCAGAAAGAACCATAAAAAGAACAGAAATTAAGGCAAAAGATAACATTTGAATTTTCAGACATCAAACCTGACTGGAAAGCAAGAAGCTGAAAGAGTGTTCCATAAGAGAGAAACAAAAGAGAAGAAACAGTTTCCTAAAATTATGGATAGGGTAGATCGATCTCTCTCTCTCTCATATATATGAACTGATGGCCTAAGGGTGAGAGTCTCCAATTGATGTCAAATCGGTTAGGCATCAATCCTGGCTTGATGCAATTGCATGTCGAGCCACACTGATAAGCTATGATACAGCGAAACAGTCTATTTGTGGATGATATATGTGTGTGTGTGTATGTATGTATGTATGTATGTATGTGTATATATATTTTTCCTAGGCTGGTTGCTACCCAAGGCTATAAAACCCAGTCTGTCCTGCTATTTATCCATAGATGGGGGAGGGGAGAAGATATGTATTCATACCTTTCCCAAGATACTAGTATGCAAGAGAATGGTAATGAATATGAATGGAATTAGAACTCGGGTCTCAGATTCTCAATCCAAGCTGCAATCCATTATACCTCCGTGTCTGTGCAGGATCATTTGGGCATTTTGTCACATACTGTGTACCAATTCTCTGTATTTGGCTCTTCCAAAAAGTGTGGTTGGTTCTGCACTAACCTTAACCACTATAATCAAGTGATACATGCAGGCTGTCTGCCTACAGGTTCTAGGAACTATGCAGCTTGATGTAAGAGTCCAATATATATATATATATATATTTGAATGTTAGTGTGTTACTGTGTCACACTTTTTCAACTTTACTCCTAGAGGTTGGGGTCCAACATATACCATTTTGGATTCAGGTCAATTCTGTGAGCAAATTAAAAACATTCCAGGCCAGATCTGGAATCTGAAAATTTTGGATCACCAAGTTTTCATTACTGTGAATTTTTTTATTTTTATTTTTTTTTTTTTTTTACATGATTTTTTGCAACAGTTTTTTTTTGTATGATAACAATTTTTATGACTTGGAAATAAATTTGAGAATAATCAAAATTAATTGCAAAATCACCCATGAAATAAAAATAATTGTTTGTACAGAGAGTAAAGACCTACATACATCAAGTTGTCTTTAAATTAAGTGGCAGCATTATTGTTGAAGTTTTAAAAGGTAATCTTAATATTAATGCAATACATAACGCAGTGATCAATTTTGAGTTCTTCTGTAGTTTATTGTTGCCCATCACATCTACTTCTCCCTACCTATTGTGATGAAGACCCAAGCAAGAGCCCTCCACAGGAGCTAGCTTTAATGCTGCCCAATAGAGTGGCTTTTAAGCTAGCTCATGCGTGTGTGTGTTTGTGTGTGTATGTGGGCAGATGTCCGAGTGGTTAGAACGTTCGCTTTCTGAGCATGAGACCCAGGTTCAAATCTCACCATGGTTGATTTCTCAGGAAAGAGACTTCCTGATATTATCAGACTGGTGAGGTCGATCCTAGAGTGCGGCACCTTTGAAAAGTGCCTGAAAACCATACCACGGGTTGACCCAAGTCTTGTGAGTGAAACTGGGTAGTGGCTGAGGGCTTGAGCATGCTGGCCTTGTTCAAATTGTTGATCATTCTAGATAACACACTCTTTCTCAGAAACTGTAATTACGGTCTGCTCAGCATAGTTGCAGTATAAACAATAGGCTGGCTCTGTTGGTGTTGAGCAAAACACAAATGTGCCTGAGCAAACTTCTGCAATAAGGATTGGCTGGCCACCCTACTAGATGGGTATCTTCGAATATGAGTGGCCAGCTATCTATATATATATATATATATATATATATATATATACGAGATAGATAGATAGATGTAAGCAAATATATGGATATAGATCCGACAGTATGAAGAAAAATATACAGAAAAAACAAACAAAAATCCTAATATGCAATTATGCTGTTTTAATGTTAATATAATGTCAACATCGGACGTTTCGGTCTAGTAGATCATCTTCAGGACATATTCATAAAACATAATTAACATTATTTCGCTTTTTCTAGCAAGATTAATGCTCGACAAACATACATATAATTAGTAGATTAAAATAAAATTCTTTTCATTTTTCATTCAAAATACTATATTTTAGGAATACGTTTACACAACATCGCCCACATGACACCAACATGATCATAGTGAAACGTAACGCTGATCTTGAAAAATTTCAGTTGTCTGTTTTGATTAGTCTTACTCTTATGTCCATCGTCTTTTCATGTTGAATTAAATATAGTCTTATGTTAATTATGTTTTATGAATATGTCCTGAAGATGGTCTGCTAGACCGAAACATCCAACGTTGACATTATATTAACATTAAAACAGCATAATTGCATATAAGAATTTATTGTTTGTTTTTTCCGTATATTTTTCTTCATATATATATATATATATATATATATATATATATATATATATATATATATATTGCCTGAATATAAATCAGGTAAAATATATCAACAACAATAACTAACAATAAAATAGAACAATTACAACAATGCACTATAATAAAAATTATGTGGCTAAAGATTCATTCTTATTATAGATTGTTTTGTTTGTTTTTTTTTACCCACTTTTATTCTTAATTTTTTTGGTGGGCCCTCATATGCATTTGATGAAAAAAAAAGTATTATTTTATTTTTTACTAATAGATAAGTTTAGGAATTGTATTGTAGAAATAGTAAATGTATTTGCTTTATCTTAATGTAAAACTAATTTAATGAAAATAAACTAGTATTTAACAATTCTATGGAACATTTATGTACACTCGGAAAACAACTCATAATAAACAATTTTAAAATATGTCAGTAATCAATAAATTTAAAAAGGTGCAGATTTATTCAACAAGGTCCCTATACTTGATGCTGCTCTTTTTCTTTTTTTTTTATATCCGGCTCCACTGTTGTTGTCAGTGATAGTCGAAGATCACTCCTTTTAACAATGTAGAGTCTGTTATTATATTAATTCATTTACATTAATATATTAATATTTAAAAATAATATTATTTATATAATAAATAATCTTTATATAATTTTCCTTCCAATATATATCTAGTGCTTCCTTTGCATATGCTTCCCAGTTTTTATTCAAATTTTACGATCAAAACATCCAAGATAGCAAAAGGGGCACTAATTTACATTGTTTAATCTCATTTTCTGCTAGTTTTAGAGTTTTTTTTTTCTACTTTTAGTATTTTAATATGGCATAGATTACTGTAGAAATTTCAATTCTCAGTTGTAACAACTGTTCCAAAGTGAAATTGCCCTTTGGACCACTAAAATATTACTGTGGACCCCAATTTACTATATTTTTGTGTGGATCACTAGTAATATTACATGGATCTCATGGTCCATATGGACCCCAGTTGAGAACGTCTGTTATAGATCTTACCAGGCTCAACATACAATATTTTTTCCTTTCTTTAAGCTAAGAATTAATGACCTTTTTACTTCAAGGAAGGACTTGACAGCTTTTCTTTAGTACAATCCAGATTGTCAGCATCTTTCATTTTGGAACCATTTATTAGGTTGGTGCAAAAATAATGACGTAATAATGTTGTTTTTTGATGTTAAAAAATACGTAAAAAAACGACATTATTATGTCATTATTTTTGCACCAACCTAATAGTAACTTTCTGGGGTTGACTAAAGATGGGAACCACTCTATATATTTATTTCTAGTTTTTTTATATTCATTCCATTGTGTTCTATACGAGAAAGCTCTTCTCTAGCAAACTTATCTTGGCCAGATCAATATGGAGGAAGCATACACTTCCTATTAGGTAACAAACATCTTTATCTAATACTAAGTAGCAATGCTTAGTGAAAAGAAGAATAGTAAAAACTTAGTATCTGTAAAACATATTTACACTATTTACATTGTTCATAACATTTCGGCCATTGTACAATCCTGCCTTCTTCAGGTGATACATGAACCTAATACTTTATTTAGTCCATGGAGGTAGCCACATCTAGATTACTTCAACCAATGCTTTTATCCACTGGGCTATGTGTGCTTGGAGATATCAGTGAGTGAATTTGGGAGACTTATTATGGATCTAAAGTCCCAGTTTTTTCATTTCATTTTTTTAACCAAAGCTCATAATTTTTTTTTTTTTTTTTACAATTTTTAGAATAATCTATATTTCTGAGATTACACTATTTATATTGTTCAGATTATTGTTATTTCTTCCAGAATTACATTTCAACTGCTGCTATATCCATGACATTTTGGTCTTCAGGTTCAGATACACACAAAAAAAAAAAAAAAAAAAAAGGATATTTTGGGAGTGTAACACATTTCAAAGAGTATATAAATACTACACTCTGATTTTCTATTTACCACCCCACCACCGCTGGAGGTAGGATGTGACATATAGTCAATTTAATGTGGAGGTGTTTACATTTGTATGCACAGATCCATATGCAAATCATGCCATCATTTGACAGGTTTGTAATAATAATGTCTGAAAAACTTATGTAACATTTCTCAAATCCTAAAACACAAGTGAAATGCTTAAAAATAAATAAAGTGCAATATAAAATGATAGTAAAGTTTATAAAATTTACTTGAGAATAAACACGGCTTTTATAGGTTACAAGTTTTCCGATGGGGAGATAAGAGCTAAATCAATGATAAATACTGATTAGCTACACAGGCATGTCTTTTAGATTTATTTACATTCTCTGAAATATAAATGTACAGAAGCTACCGGGGCCACAAAGTTTCTATATTATTGTCATGTAGAATTGAACCCCTATTTTATGTTAATATTATAATTTCATGTTTGTTTATCAAATTCTGATTAGGTATGAATCCACCTCTTCTTCCTCCAGCTATGGGTTAATTACTAAGACCTGTATCAGTAAATCATGAATATTTCTCAAAAATAAATAAATAAATAAATAAATAAATAAAGAGGAGGAGGAGAAGAAGCAAAAGAAGAAAAAGAATGAAAAAACAAAAGAAGAAGCAGAAAAAGAAGAAAATGTGAAGGTAAAATAATAATAATAATAATAATAATCTAAAAACATCTTCTGGCTTTAAATAACCTGCAAAGGGTTGATAAGCTGTAGAAAATCAATCATTCAATCTTGTATGCTAAATACAAATGCAGGCTCAATTACATAATTTTCTTCAAACCCATGTGTGGGGCGATGCTTATTTTGTACACCAAGTTAAATATTTTTTTTCAAACATTTCCCAGCACTCCTTTTATTTGAACTGATGTTTTTTATTAAACTTATATCAAAAACCATTTGTATGAACGCACATTTTTAATTTGTAATTTAAAAAATTCTTACTGATACTATTCCAGACAGTACTTATGTTTGGTATAGAAGAATATATATATATATATATATATATATATATATATATATATATATAGAGAGAGAGAGAGAGAGAGATGTGTGTGTATATATATATATATCTCAGTATTTTGTGTGTGGTACTCTTGTGCACCAAATACAAGTACCAGCATGATTCCCCGAGGGATTGTACTTATTTGGTATAGCAAGCTTATTTTTCAATTTATAAATCTTATATAAGAATTCCTAGCGGACTGCTTATTTGAACCATCATGCTTATTTCATAAGCTGAAAAATTCCCACTGGCATGACTATTCCAGACAGCACTTGTATTTGGTACAAAATAGCAAACTAAAAGTTTAAGAAATCTAAACAGAATGTGTTAACCAATTTAGTAAGGACTTTTGCTGTTACTCTCTGTGAGACAGTGAGAAAATTCTTAGTCATTTCACTCAACAAGGTTCTTTAAAGAGGCAGGTGGCCCTGAAGCCATTTCATCCTGATTGGACAAGGCTAAGATCTGAAGTTACACCTACCCGATCATAGCTCGATTAGAACTCATTTAAACACACACAAAAACCTACCAAACTCCATCTGAAATATACTAGTTAAAAATACAAGTATAATAGCTTCATCCACATGTAAAAAAGATTAAAAATAATGGCAGCCCTGATAATAAAAAAGGAAAAGCCAACAATCAATAACATTAACTACAAACAGCCACAATGTGTTGACCATGTTTGGAAAATAAAACATTCCTATAAGTTTAGACATATACATAAAAAAGCCACACATTCAGTTACAAAATAAAATCATCCTTGCTAATGGATAAGAGTAGCCGAAAGCACTGATATATATTAGGTACCTCCACTTATTTGCTGAAAAAACAGTATCGCATGATGAAAAAAGGTCCCAAACTTAATGAAAACAAAGTTTTAACATTAAAATGTTTATATTATTAAAAGGGAAGACTAAAGTATTTTTAATTATTTCAATACATTTTTTAATCTTTTCTAGCTCGTTCAAAATTTTGGTTAAAAAAAATCATTTTTTTTTGTGTTAATAGTCAATGTAATATTTGTGATTAGTGTTTTAGTGCCGTTTTTCCAGGTGAAAAACAAGGATTTGGAAATTCATGCAAAAATCAAATAATTGTTGAATTTTAATGATACTTTCAGGACTTATTCACAAATGAATCAAATTATTTAAAAAAAAAAAAAAATTTTTTTACATTACTCCCTCCATTTACTTAATTTCATTAAATTTCAAAATTTGTTTTATTAGCTAAAACAGGATTCCTTGGAGAATGTAAATCAATTTTTTTTTTCTAACTGCTACTCATTTCCTGAAAATCTGCTCCAAATCATAAAATAAAAATGCAATAAAAAACTGACACTGTTTGATTAGAAAAGTTTTTAATTGCTTTTATAAATAAGATTTATTAAGGATACTATTGTCATAAGAAAAAGATTTTTTTGATAAATAATAAAATTTTACAAGAATTGTTTACATTTCTTTTTAATTTTAATAATTTAAAAAAAATCTTTGAAAATTCTATATTAATTTAATCTCATTAGGTGATATTGTTATTAAGTGAAAACTATATTTACTAATCAAAAATTGAAAAGCTTAATTCAAAACATTTTGCACCAAGATTTAAAAAAAAATTTTTCTTTATGTATATAAAATATTATGTAACATGCCCATTTGTGAAAGTATGGTTGACCATAACCAACATTATCAGAAAATAAGAGTGATGACTATAGTAAATCTGAAGTCAACATTCTTAAAATTAGATTACAGAGAATAGTTTCCAATATTTTTAAGATTACTGAGTACTTAAATATTATATAAAAAAAGGTGCTCATGTTATTTTCTTAAATTGTGTTTTACAAATAAAGTCTCCGTAGAACAACAATCTGTCATCGCCTCATCAATCACATAAAACATGGTGACTGTTGGTTAAAAACACAGCTACAGTTTGTTTTAAAAATATATTTCTGTATTACTTTCAACTTAAAATAAATATTTGTTTTAAATCAGCTAATATTCCTCAAATAAAGTTTTAGAAAACTAAATTTTATTTTTGGAAAAATTTTTAATAAAGAGAATTAGATTGCAATGAAAGATGTGTAAAAAATTAGTGGAGGTACCTAATATAAGACATTGCTGAAGAAGCTGGAAAAATGTTTTTTATAATTTCACCCCAACCAAGGCAATAAAGCCACTGATATGTAAGGGTTTATTGAGTGCCAAAGAATATGATAAAAAAAAAAGAAAAAAAAAGAAAAAAAAAGAAAAAAAAAAGAAAAAAAAAAGAAAAAAAAAAGAAAAAAAAAAGAATAAAAAAAGAAAAAAAAAAAGAATAAAAAAAGAAAAAAAAAAAAGAAAAAAAAAAAAGAAAAAAAAAAGAAAAAAAAAAGAAAAAAAGAAACATTAAGAAGAGTGAACAATAAAAGAACAGGAATTAAGAGAGAGAAGATGATGACTGATCTTCAAAAATTTAAATGCAAGGTCAAAGTGGACTGTAAAGCAAGAGGCCAGAAGAGAGTTCCACAGGTGAGAAATCCTAGAGAAGAAAGTGTTAGCATAGAACTTACAGTTGCATCTAACCATTTCAAATGTAAAATGAGGAGACATTGCCACCAATCTAATACAGCACTTTAATTCATAAAGTCTAGATACCATAGAGGAAAGTTCATTAGAACAATTACGATGAAAGTATTTATAGAATAGGCACAGGGAAGTTATGTTCCTGTGGTAGGAAAGCAAGATGCTAGGTAAGATGCTAGGTCAGGACTGTTAATATTGCAGATTTATCTTTGGACTTTATCAAAAATCTCTAAATATATAGCAGGAGCAGGAGACAGCAGTATACAAAGCAAGGACAATTGGTAGACTTATAAATATATAAGATAGATTCTGATGATTGCCTAACAGACCTAGGAATTGATTCACTGTAATTTTTACTCTTCATGTCAGCAGAAAACATTAGTCCAAGAAGGTGTGATGAACTAGTCCTGGAAGTATCTGAATCCTTTTTTTATGTTATATCTTTGCAAGGTTAGATTAGGCCAAAAATGAAGTGTTGATGCCATATTTGAACTGGAGCTACTTGATCCTCATTTTCCAGCCTTGATAGATCAAAATTGTTCACATGGTCAGGTGTTTAGAGGTGGGGCTGTAGAAAATATCATCCATCCAAATGGATGATATTTTCTACAGCCCCACCCCTAGACAAAACATTGCAAACCTGTTGTGACTTCTATGGAAAATATCCAGATGAGCGCTCCATTCTTTAGTTCCACCAGTTCAAATATTTACTGCTAAGACATGCCATGCTACTTCCACAGCGTTGTATCACCATTTTTTTTCCTGTTTACCCCTAAGAACTGCTACTGTGGCGGAAAAAAAACTTACATGTAGGTTCTTTTCTGAACACGTTAATCAGAACCTGAATTACAACCAGTCACAATGAATGGATGTCCCCACAAGGAGGCTCCATGCCTCGAGAGAATATTGGGCCTTAAGTGGAACTTGTATGGTCAGTTCCCTGTACCGTTCCAATAAGTACCTGATTCCTCTTGATATCCTCTATCTTTACAAGAGCTAAATCAGGCCTAAAATGGAGTACTGTTGTCCTATTTGGGCAGGAGCTACCCAGTCCTCACTTTACAGTCTCAATAGGGTCCAAAACATCTCGGAGTCCTTATAGAATGTGGCAAGCTTTTCACTGTTCCATTACTGCTTCCATGGAAAGGGCTTAGATGAAATGCATTCCTTGGTTTTATCAGTTAGTTCATAGCCAGGACCCACCATATTGCCCACATTCCCTCTGTATTCCATTGCTAAGTATGAAATTCAATTGAAACAGCTTCATCTTGCAACCACTGCTTTCTTGAACTAACTCCCAAGAGAATGTTTACCCCGATCACTACAATCTTAACTTGTTCAAGTTCAGAGTTAACTGTTAACTTCCCCACCTATTCGCGTAAACTGCCTCTTGCTGTAACACTCTACCTAGAGTGGCTCCTGGGCCTTGTACAAGGTGAATCCCATAAAAAAATAAAAATAAAATTAATCTTAATCCCTTTAAAATCAGTTGTTACCTATTCTCCTTGTTCTCATAATCTCCACTTCATATCACCTTCTCTTCTAGTCATATCACATAACTCATTCATCATTGATATTCTGACTATATCTCTCTACCTCAAGTGACTCTTGAGCCTTACAATAAGCAAAAAAAAAAGAAAAAAAAAAAAAAAAAAAAAAAAAGAAAAAAGATCCAAACCTTTCAAAATTAGCAGATAAGACCATGAAGCAGTTTTTCTATTTGCAACAATCTTTTTGAAATACTGTATTTTTGTCCCAACTTCATCCAAAGACAACATTCAAAAATCGGCTGGGTGTCAAACATAATATTTCATTTTACTTTTGGGACCAAAATTTATGTTACGTGAGTAAAAGCAACAGCAGTTGACACATTAAATAGCTTTATAGATGATATCTTGATATGGACTTTTAATTTTGATATCTGATATGTTTTTTGACCTTTTGTTATGTACACTAAATATTAAAATTTGCCAATTTTGACTTTCTAAATTTAATTTTAATCTAAATTTAATATTTTAAGTTCAAGGGTGAAAGAAAGACATTAAAATTTCAAGTTATGATCCTTGAAAAAGAATAAGAGTTGAATTCCAATGAATAGTATAGGCTGTAATGATTGATTAGAACAGCTGTGCATATATATATATATATATGTATAGTCATAATGCATTTTCTTTCTCAGGTGTATGAATATCAATTTACCTGGACACAAGCAAACTATTCCTCTGACAGTTCCACCTAAATTTATTAAAGGGACAGGGGCCCAGGCATTGTAGCAGTTTCCACTAGTGAGCTGCATATAACATATATTGTCCATAAAAACTTTTATGTCAAATTTTGCATCATATAAAAAGAAATTCAAAAGGAAATTTGCTGAGACTCATTAGAAGACTGGTAAAAAAAAAAAAAAAAAAAAAAAAAATTAATTCAAATGAAATCAAATTATTTGTGAGCTAAGTTTAACAAACATACCCACAAAATAATGGTATTTCAAAAATAATTATTGTTCTCTTGGCACTGCAATCACTTTATACTCTCTTGGTAATTTTTATTGTTTGAAAAAGTAATTCTTAGAATCTTAATAAAACCCAAAATATCAAGCTGGATTTATATATTTCCTTTTTTTTTCTCAAGAATTGATAACAAAAGTATTAAACACTATTTAGTTATTAGATTGTTTGGACTGTTGTTCTCATCTTTATTGCCACATTTACAATGTTTCAGACATTGTAAGTTCTGGCCTTCATCAGGTGATATGCATTGGAATTTCAAATCAAACTCTTTATTCCACGGGATTAGATTGTTCTAATTCTATATACCATGTCTTTAAATACTTGTTTTTAGTTAATTCTCCTTGAGAAATCTCGAAGTTTTTGTTGCCTCTGCTGTGGCCAGAGATTGAATTCACAACTCTTTGGGTAAAGTCACTTTTGGATACATACCAACTAATTTGCTATGCCTAAGGTTTAAAATTAATTTTTTAAAATAAAAAAGCTTTCTTTTTTATCTAAAGTGGCTGATTTAGCACCCTTTTTTAGTTGTCTTTCATCATGTAATTCTCTGTATTAAAAAATGTTCCAAAAATAAAATATACTTTTCTGAAACATTATTTGAGGAATATTAGATGATTTAAAGTATAATTAATCTGATTTGAAAAAAATATTATTTACCTTACGTTTAAAATAACACAGAAATGCATTTTTAAACCAAACAGTAGCTGTCTTTTTAACTGACAGTAACCATGTTTACATGATTGACAAGCGATGAAAAGGTGATGATAGCTTTATTGTTGTTCTACGGAGACTTTATGTGTAAAACATAATTTAAGAAAATGAGGTAAGTACCTTTTTTATGTTTTTAAGAATTTTAGGAATGTTGACTTTAAATATACTATTATCACTGCTCTTGTTTTCTCATAATGTTGTGTATTGTTGCTTAAATTTCAAAATGGGCATTATTTTTAAAATCTTGGTGTGTGATGATTTGTATTAAGATTTTCAATTTTTGCTTAGTAAATATTTTCTTAAATAACAATATCAGCTAATGCAATTAAAGTAATGCAGAATTTTAAAAGATTTATATATAAATTACTATAATAAATCATTATAATTAAAATGAAAAAAATTGTAAACAATTCTTATTTATAAAAGCAATCAAAAGATTTTTAAATTAAATAATGTCATAGTTTTATAATATTATACAGGGGACCTTTGGCTAATTTGTTCCTGAACGTGGATCATAACCTGAAACTATTTTTTCCAATAGGAATCAATGGAGAGAAAAATGTCCCAGTACAATAAAATTGGGAAAGAAAAGCACAGAACAACACACAAATGTTTATAACACGGAGGTTGACTCAGAAATTATTCCGTTTTGGTTAACTTAGTTTGGCAATGTTGTTCAAGAACCAAAATTTTGTTTCATAACCAAGGAATTTACATTTCGAATTTTCTGTTTGAAAACCAATTTTTTCAACATGTGAGACATTTGAGAACTGAGGTTGTTTGTATTTTTTATTTTAGGATTTGGAGCAGATTTAAACAAATGATGCAATTAAAATTTAATTTCTCAAAATTAAGTGGTGGGTAACATGTAAAAAAAATATTTCTACCAAGATTTTCTTAAAAAAAAAAAAAAAAAAAATTCAAATTTTATTTGTGAAAAAGTCCTGAAAGTTTCAATAAAATACAACAATTATTTGATTTTTACAAGCATTTCCAAATCAATGGAGATTTTTTATCACAAAAACCTACAGTAATGGATGGTCTACTGCTGATGCTAAAAAGATTTTTAACCAAAATTTCAAAGAATGCTAGAAAGGATTAACAAAATTTAACAAAATAACAAAATGGTCTTTCCTCTTAATAATAACATTTTGAAATTAAAACTTTGTTTTTATTAAGTTTGGGGCCCTTTTTTTTTCATCATGTTATGCTGTTTTTTTTCAGTGAATTAGTGGAGACGCCTATTTTTGGACCAATCAAACAACACTTTTACCCAGTGGGCCTTGTATGCTTCGGAAAAAAAAAAAAACTGGTAAAAAATGATTTCCTGGTAAAGTGATTTTATGATCAGCATGAAATCTCCAGTGAGATTCTGGATAATTTTGGCCAACAAACAGATAATGAAATTTGTCCAAATTCGATGAATTTCTGGGTAACAATTTGCATTAAATTAAAATTACATTAAAATATTGATATTTCCTTTGACAAATGACATTTAGTAAGCCGTTAATAAATAAAGCTTAGGTTAATTCTTGGCTGAGTGGTTAGAATATTAACATTCCACCAATTCAAATCTTACCAGGGTCGGGGTTTTTTTTTTTTTTTGTTTTTTTTTTAATTTTTTATCAAGGAGGTGGTTTCTTGATATTATCAGCCTGGGAATATGATCCCAGCATGCAGCACCATAAAGTAGTGTCTGAGGACCACACCCAATCACTGGCTGAGTTAAGCTAGGAAACTGGGTAGACAAAACTTTTTTTGAATTAATCAACAGTTATACTAGCACTAAATCACAAGATATCATGACCAAGGATTAAAGCATCCTGGTCTTATTCAACTACTCATCATGCCAGATTATGCACTCTCCCCCAGAAACCATGTCTGCTCAGCATAATTGTAATATAAACTACAGGTTGGCTCTGTGGGTGTTGAACAAACACAAATGTGCCCAAAGAAACCATTTTTTATTTATGTATAATATGAAAAGTCAACACTGAGTGGCAACAGTCTGTTTCATGCTTGAAACAGACTGTTGCCACTGTGTTAACTGCAGTGTTCACTTATTTACACTATCACTGATATTGAGCACTTTTTTGCATAAATATAGAATACCTTAAAACTATATTTTTACCACACACACTATATATATATATGTATATATATATATATTAAATGATTAATAAAAATATAAAATTGCATGTCTACTTCAGAGTTTCATAGACGAATCTTTGTGTAATTATTCAGTTCACTTGTCAGGTGACATCAGCTGACAAATTTTATATTTGTATTAATCCTATTAATGCTCTAGTTCTGCTATCAAGCACTTTATTGCAAAAACTGCTTGTCTGAAATGTCCTTTCTTTCAAATTTTCACTGACTGATAGCATTTTTGGCTTCATATCATCTTTGTTCATATATATATATATATATTATATGAACAAGGTTAGTAGCAAATTTAAGTTCCACTCAGAGAGACAAAAACAGAGAAGAGACAAAAACTGAGAAGAGGAGAAGCTGGGAAGAGAGAGAGAGAGACTGGGAAGAGAGAGAGAGAGACTGGGAAGAGAGAGAGAGACTGGGAGAGACTATGAAGAGGAGAAGCTGCAGAGAGAGAGAGAGAGAGAGACTATGAAGAGGAGAAGCTGCAGAGAGAGAGAGAGAGAGACTATGAAGAGGAGAAGCTGCAGAGAGAGAGAGAGAGAGACTATGAAGAGGAGACGATCCAAAGAGAGAGGGAGAGAGACTATGAAGAGGAGACGATCCAAAGAGAGAGGGAGAGAGACTATGAAGAGGAGACGATCCAAAGAGAGAGGGAGAGAGACTATGAAGAGGAGACGATCCAAAGAGAGAGGGAGAGAGACTATGAAGAGGAGACGATCCAAAGAGAGAGGGAGAGAGACTATGAAGAGGAGACGATCCAAAGAGAGAGGGAGAGAGACTATGAAGAGGAGACGATCCAAAGAGAGAGGGAGAGAGACTATGAAGAGGAGACGATCCAAAGAGAGAGGGAGAGAGACTATGAAGAGGAGACGATCCAAAGAGAGAGGGAGAGAGACTATGAAGAGGAGACGATCCAAAGAGAGAGGGAGAGAGACTATGAAGAGGAGACGATCCAAAGAGAGAGGGAGAGAGACTATGAAGAGGAGACGATCCAAAGAGAGAGGGAGAGAGACTATGAAGAGGAGACGATCCAAAGAGAGAGGGAGAGAGACTATGAAGAGGAGACGATCCAAAGAGAGAGGGAGAGAGACTATGAAGAGGAGACGATCCAAAGAGAGAGGGAGAGAGACTATGAAGAGGAGACGATCCAAAGAGAGAGGGAGAGAGACTATGAAGAGGAGACGATCCAAAGAGAGAGGGAGAGAGACTATGAAGAGGAGACGATCCAAAGAGAGAGGGAGAGAGACTATGAAGAGGAGACATTCCAAAGCGAGAGGGAGAGAGACTATGAAGAGGAGACGATCCAAAGCGAGAGGGAGAGAGACTATGAAGAGGTGAAGAGCCAAAGAGAGGGAGAGAGAGACTATGAAGAGGTGAAGAGCCAAAGAGAGGGAGAGAGAGACTATGAAGAGGTGAAGAGCCAAAGAGAGGGAGAGAGAGACTATGAAGAGGTGAAGAGCCAAAGAGAGGGAGAGAGAGACTATGAAGAGGTGAAGAGCCAAAGAGAGGAAGAGAGAGACTATGAAGAGGTGAAGAGCCAGAGAGGGAGAGAGAGACTGATGAGGAGAAGAGCCAAAGAGAGGGAGAGAGAGACTATGACGAGGAGAAGAGCCAAAGAGAGGGAGAGAGAGACTATGACGAGGAGAAGAGCCAAAGAGAGGGAGAGAGAGACTATGACGAGGAGAAGAGCCAAAGAGAGGGAGAGAGAGACTATGACGAGGTGAAGAGCCAAAGAGAGGGAGAGAGAGACTATGACGAGGTGAAGAGCCAAAGAGAGGGAGAGAGAGACTATGAAGAGGAGAAGAGCCAAAGAGAGGGAGAGAGAGACTATGAAGAGGAGAAGAGCCAAAGAGAGGGAGAGAGAGACTATGAAGAGGAGAAGAGCCAAAGAGAGGGAGAGAGAGACTATGAAGAGGTGAAGAACCAAAGAGAGGGAGAGAGAGACTATGAAGAGGAGAAGAGCCAAAGAGAGGGAGAGAGAGACTATGAAGAGGAGAAGAGCCAAAGAGAGGGAGAGAGACTATGAAGAGGAGAAGAGCCAAAGAGAGGGGGAGAGACTAAGCAGAGAGTAGTCAAAATCTAAGAAAAAGTAAATTGTAAACATGTAATGTAAAAGTTTATATAGTATTGCAAAAGAGGATATACTGAAGATGAAAGCAAATGTAAGCTTGAAACTCAATCAAAAATAACTATCTACTGCAAATAAATATGCTGATAACAAATTTCTTACCTGATTTGGTTAGCATGAGCATTAAGAAAAGCGGAATGCAGACCCCAATGCCGATAAGAGCGATGACATTCTTTAGCCTTGCTCTCATCCGGGTGCAGCGTACAGCCAGCCAGTTAACGTGGGCCCTACGTGTAGCGGCGGGCGAGGGTCAGCAAGTGTGCAATCACAGCCCGACAAGGAGAAGATAGGGTCGGTCTAGAGGTATGAACAACAATGTCGACAACAGCTCGCTGGCTAAGCACGGACATCACACAGGGCATTTTATTTATCATTCAGATGGACCACAACTACGATGGTGATAACAGTGACACTGGTCCAGATAGCTGATAGCCCAGCATTACTTTACTTCAAATTGTTTTCTTTTCTGTTTCTCCACTTTCTGTTGTTGTTGTTGTAATTGAGTGAAGTTTTTTCCCCCCCTGTCAATGTCACAAGCAGCAACTGAAAAAAGGAAAAAGAAATGTCAAAAAGTAACCAGGTTTCTTTGTCTTCCAGAGAAAGAAAAAAAAAAAAAAGTACCCTTTACACAAAGTTCACATACACAGCCATCAAAACATGTTGAAAGTATACATTTGCAGTGAGTAACAGCTGGAATCAAAATATTTATCAATATTTTTTCAAGAAAAATTTTACTTATTTTCTCCACAGCATTTTTTGCCTTTCCACAAGCAAGGAAGTTTTTTTTTTTTTTTTTTTTTCCTACCCTAAGAAAGAAAAGCTTATGACTTGCTTTCCCCTTTTCTCGTAGGGTCAGTGAAAGCAGAAAAAAAAAATACCAGGTTTATACGTAGCATGCTCATTGAACAATAGATATTTTTATGCATATGATAATTGTAATATTAGCCATTTCCTTATAAGGAAACATTTGACATTCATTGACTGAGCAGCCAGTACTGCTTTCAGTAGAAATTTATAAAAGTTTTCTCTTAAAACAGTTATTTTTTTTTTTTTTTTTTTTGGTGTGTGTGTGGGGGGGGAATAGGTTTCTCATGTCCAGTATCTGTTATTGCTCTTTCCAGTATTGATGGCAGGTTCTTTCGTAACCTTTTATTTGAAGTTGTTTGTTTATGTTTAGCAGCATATCAACCTCTATGGGTTATTTAATGATGTAATCTAAATATTTTGAACACAGTTTTATTTTTAGTTTTTGAGAGATAATAATAGTTTAGTGATAGGAGTCTTACTAATTAACCCATAGCCGGGGGGAGAAAAGCAGTGGATTCACAAGAGTATTTGTATACAAGTGAATATAACAAAGCTGACTGGTATTGGAACTCAGCTCTCCAATTAACAATTCAGAGTCATTATCCATTACACCAACCACAAATCCAAGCTTACCAAGCAGTCACCCATCTAGGTACTGACCAGGTTCAACATTGCTCAACTTTGGAGATCATACTAGAATAGAATCTGATGAGACTATTTCGGAGCATGACTCATATTTTCAGATTAATCTTTTGGCTTTGTGGCAATTTGCGATATTGGGTGAAACTAAGCACAGCCTTCTACATATCTGTAAGTCTACCATTTCCTCATGCTTAGAATATTGCTGCCATATATGGTCTGATGCTTCTGCTGTTGATCTAGAGCTCTTTGAGAAAATCCAAAGAATCAGCAATATAATTGGTCATGATCTGGCGGCTCGGCTTCAGTCACTTTCCCACCACTGTAAAGTTGCCTCCCTGTGCCTTTTCTATGAATATTTTCATGGTAATTGTTCATATGAACTTTCCTCTATGGTATCTAGACTTTTTAATTTAAGCCCAGTACTAGACCAGCATTGAGATCTCATCAATTTACAGTTGAGTTGGCTAGCTGTAACCGTAAGTTCTATGCTAACAGTTTCTTTTCTCACACTTCTCACTTGTGGAACTGCCTTTCAGTTCCATGCTTTCCAGCTAATTTGAATCTTCAAAAATTTAAATGCAATGTCAATTGCTCTTTACTGTCCTCCTGGCTATTCTTTTTGTTCTCAATCATCAGTAATGTTTCTGTTTCTAATTCTTCCACACCCAGTAACCCCTTGTGTTTTAGTGGCTTTCCTGCCTTACTTGGGGTGAACTCGATTAAAAAAAAAGAAAAATGCTCAATTTCCTTACCTTCTATACTAAATTTGTTATAGCTGATCCGTACACTGAGGTAATTGAAGTGTTTAGTATTTACTAATCTACATCATAACCTACCAAGTGAGCCTGTGTAAATGGATGGCAGAACAGAGTTTAGAAGAGATAGCAAAAAGACTAAATTTTAAGTGTTTTATATTTATTCAATTCACATCCTGAATTTTTATGATGGATTCAAGGTACATGCCATCACTGCACTCATTCTATTAGGTTGGTGCAAAAATAATGACGTAATAATGTTGTTTTTTGACGTTTAACAATACGTCAAAAAACGACATTATTACATCATTATTTTTGCACCAACCTAATAATTCCAGATTATTCCTGGGTATGATGATAAACTACATCTGGCAGCAAGGACTCTGATTGGGATATTGGAGGTTTTGAAGAGTGTGAAACCAGCTCTTAATTGCTGTTGTTCCTAAGTCCATGCTTACCTGGGGTAGTAGCACCTGTTAGGATCCCAGCTATGGGCAAATAGTGAATTCCCAAACAAAAACAAAACTATGAAAGTATAGAAATACATTTTTATATGAAAAATTATCAACAACACCTGTTAATAGTAAAATGACTAACAATACATTTTATCTGTCGTTGAAGGTGTACAAATGCATTTGAAATATTTAGATTTCAGCATTAAATAACCCATAGAGGTTGATATGCTGCCAAATGAACTCAACCAAGCAACTAAGATGAAAGAACTCTTTCATGCTATTAATCCATATAATATCCTACAATTTCTTAGAGAAATCAAACTATATTCCAAAATATAACTTCAACAAAACAATATAAAACACACATATCACCGCCCCTAGTAATCATAGTGACACAAACATGTATATGCACAAAAGCTGAGTATCATCTGCCATGAACTCAATTGTGAAAGCAGAATAACATACATCATATTTTTATTTTTTCAAAGCTCCCCCCCAAAATTAAATTTTGGTATTAAATGGCCCATAAAGATTTGATATGCCATTAAACAAATCAATCTAATTCCATATTATAGTTTCTGTTATTGGAAAGCTTTATCTTGAGTCTCATATCTTGGAACATTTCATAGAGGAATTGTAGTTTTCTGTGTTACTATGAGGAGGTAATGGAAATTTCTAATATTAATCCAATTTCTAAAATCAAATCGAATGGCCAAACATCAAATTTGTTTTTTTTTTTATTTTATTTTTGAAGGTTTCTTATTTGGATAGAAAATTTTACAATACCTTGACAGACAGAAAATTCGATAAACAGAAACAATCCTTTAAACATGCTTAATGAAGATGGGATTTGTTTGTATTAAGTGTATTTGTATAGATACTCTCGCATCCAGAAGAGGTGGATCTGCCTGGCTATTTAAATTATGATTATTTTTCCAATCTACCCACTGTTATATTCCAGACCCCATTTATTTTATTTTTCACTTTCTCCCAATCTCTTTACCTTTTTTTTCCTTCTCACAACAGACTTAAGTGATCTGTGGGCACATTAGTTAGAACATTAGCATTTCAACCACAAGATGACCTGGGTTTGAATCTCACCAAAATCAATTTGTCAGGGAGGGGACTTCATAGTATTGGCCTGGAGAGACTATCCCAGTATGCAGCACTGTTGAGAAGTGCCCGAAAACCCTACCCCAAGTTGACCCAATTCATGTGAGTGAAATTGGATAGATAAAACTAATCAGTAGCCAATGGTGGCACTTTCATGAAGTCATACATCATTGTTACCAATGAGTGAGCATATTGGCCTTGTTTAGACTGTTGACCATGCCAGATTATATGTTCTTTCCCAGAAGATGTCTGCTCAGCATCCTCATCATCTGTGTGCTGTGTCCCTTCAGGACACTAGTGATCATGACTCTCCACAACTTTATATCTTTTGTAGCTCTTAAATTTTGTCTTTCTGCTATCTCTCCTAAATCCTATTCTACCATCAATTTACACAAACTCATTCTTTTTCTATGTGCCATGTCCTGAAGGGACATGAGCGATCATGACTCTTCACCATTTCCTGTTCTTGTAGCTCTTAATAAATTTTGTTTTTTATCACTCCTAAACTCTGTTCCGTCATCCATTTACTCAAGCTCAATTTTTTTTTTTTTATTCTATGTGCTGTGTTCCTTCAGGATATATACGATCATGTAGCTCTTAATAAATTTTGTCTTTTTTTATATCTCTTAAACCCTGTTCTGCCAACTATTTACTGATGCTCACTAGGTAGGTTATGCGTTCTCTTACTGTTCCTCTTGCCTTCAAATCTGTCCTGTGAAAATCAAGTCTTTCATGCTTCAAATTTTTTTTTTTCTCATTATGTGCCATAGGAATTTCTGTCTGTCTCTGATTTTGATTATAAGTGCCCCTTTTTGTTTCCATTTTCTCTAAAACTTCATCATTGTTCACATGTTCAGTCCGTGGTATTCTTAGTATCCTTCTGTGAATACCATGAACTGAACGTATGAGCAACAACGAATATTTACAGTATAAACCACAGGTTGAATCAGTGTATGTTGAACAAAAAAAAAAATACACCTGAGCATGCTTCTGCTACAGGGATTAGCTAGCCACCCTACGAGACAGACATGCTCAGAAACATGTGGCTTGGCATACATTAAAATGTGGCTTGTAGTTGATAAAAAAATAGCTTTTATTTGTTTTATGTATATTTACAGCATTTCTGATGTGAAAATATTATTTGAAGAAAAATGTTGATCAGCTGTTAGCCCCTACTCTGACAAGTATAGGCAGTTATTCTTATAATGTACCAGGGTGCCCAATTTCAATAAAACTGATTCAAATCAAATGATTTTTTAAAAATCAGATTTAAATCAATTTTATAAAAATCTTTATTTAAAGCAAAAGATTTAGAAATAATATTATTTTTTGTTTTATGTTATTTCATGAAGGAAGAAATGTGTTAAAATTCTTCAATCAAATATTTATTAATCAATTTTTTTTTTTTTTTTTTTTTTTTTTTTTTTACACTATAAAATAAAATTCTAAGCATTAACAAATTTTTAAATTCAACATGAGCAGTGTTTGCATTCATGAATTTAAATAGAAAGACCAGTTTTGCTGCTTTATCTGCATTCTCAGTTTGGAATGCCCCAGTCCATAGGGAGGAGAAAACTTGTTCATTGTCAGAAGATGAAGCACATGCTGACAGGAGTTGCTTAACTGCACAAAGTATATTACTTCTTAACGCCCTTTCAAATTTAAAAATCAACACAGAGGTATTGAAAAACCCAAACCTAAGTTACAAAAAAAAAAAAAACAACACTGGCTGGAAGTGTTACTAGCAAATTATTCATAAAATATTACAAGTTTATTTATGTACAAATCAATCATACGTGATCTGTTTTAAAATACTGCAAGAATAAAACATTTGTATGGCCTTAAAAACCTTTAAAAAAATGGTAAAAATTAAATGTAGGTTTTTATCAACTAAATTAGGAAATAAAAACAACCAGATATAACAAAAAATTGTTAATTTGGTAACCTTAAATTGTCCCACTATCTTAATCTTTCAAGTTTTTTTTTACTCTTTCTTTTGCTTTCCTTATTTGCAAGAATGAAAAGGATAAAAAAATAAATAAAAATATCCGACTTTAAAAAATTTTTTTACATACATGAAGACACACACACATATGCACAAGATACAGAGACACATATAAAATGATGTCAATATACTAGGGAGTGTAATAAATTCATGGCTTTGTAGGGATACAGAAAGCAATTATCTCCCTTTGGCAAAGATAAATCTCATGGGTCATATGATAGACTGCTTAGTGATGTCACTACATACAGTGATGAAAGTGGCAGTCAATTTCAGTTTGTTTACCGTAGCTGACCTAGAGGTTGCTTTCTTTAGCCTAGACTTCCCATAGTCCGGACAGAGGCTAAATCTGCCATCCCCAACAGCTTACAAGTCCATGATGTCATTTCCACTTTCTATCATTTTCTAGACATAGAAAAAAACTTCAGCTCAATTGTCAATTTAGGAAAACCCAAGACTCGCCGTTTCCCATTCCTGGAAAATGTCCTTGCCAGAGACATAGTCGATGAATCTAGCCCATTTAAATCTGGAGTCCTAAACATGGCTTCTCCAGACAAAGGAGTATCTCCATGTGTAAGACTCTTCCTTTTTGTTTCTCCTTACACTCTGCTTTGCTGTGTAGATATATGTGATATATTGTTTTCTGCATGGGATACTTGTATATATGTATATATATAGTTTTGTGTAGGTCTTAGTGGTATAAAAGTCTCTGTGAGAAGAAAGTATGTTTGTCATTCCTTTTTCCATGAATTTTTCTATTCTGTCCATGAATTATGGTGTTATCACGGATATAATAATGACTATAATGGGGGAAACAAATGAGAGAATAAATCTTTCTATCATAGCTCTTTCATGTTACAGCCTGATAAAGGATGAAATGAAAAAAGGAAAAAATTCTGATACTGACTCATTTGCTCAAATTTTAGAGAAATAAATCACGCTGCGAACTTTTCAGGACTCTGGTATAAATCGATGTTTAATGAAACATGAAATGTTTGCATTGATTTTTAAACATTGATTTGATCAACATCTGTCAGTAAAGTAAAAAACCAATATCACAAACTTTCCCCAATCCTCGACTGTTATCTGCTATTCTTTTGCCCACCCAGACTAAACACACATAGTTATCAGGTTTAGTTTACGAGCACAGATAATACCAACAGATGTTAAAGAAATGCAATTTCACTTAAATAAAAGTAATAAAGATTTTATAAAAAAATGTATTTAAAAAAAAAAAAAATTTTTAAATTCTTTTTTAGCAAGATTAGATAAATAACTTAGAACAAACAATTCTTAGTATCATCATTTCACGATAAAACTTTTATAAAAAAATATGAGGATTAGTCAAAAAGTAATGACCATTCTTCTTTAATTACAACAGTTTTTATAATAAAAGACATGCAACGTATAATGAACATAAAAGTATCAGAATTAAAAATCTTAGTTATCTTCTCAATCATGGTATTCCACTTTTGAATGAAGGTACGTATTATAGAAGCCTCTTGACTGCTTTCTTAACTATTTGCAAGTTGTCTCTTTTCACCGCTGTTCTCTGTATGCTTCCTATATAGATCAAAATTCAAGAAATTCTTAAGGTACTCATTAAGGACTCCAGAAGCTCTTGCACAGCAACCACTCTACTCCTTCAAAGAGCCAAACAAAAACTAATACGTTCTTCTTGAATTATTAGGTTGGTGCAAAAACAATGTCGTTTTCTCACATATGTTACTATGTGAGAAAACGACATTATTTTTGCACCAACCTAATACAATGGTGCTACTATAGTACGATATCTACCGTCCATTTTCTTCTATACTATGATATCTACTATTCATTTTCTACTATGGCATGATATTTACCAACTGTTGGAAGTATGAAATATGTTAGGGTTAGGATTAGGGGTTGGGTTTAGGTGTTAGTTGTTAGGGTTAAAGGCAGTGTGAACTGGTTATGTATTAAAAATCATTAACAATTTTTTATAAAAAAAATTTTTTTTTAAATAATCAAATAGTGATTTTAATGTTTGTAAACTGATTTGATGTCATTTTAAAAAAAAAAAAAAAAAAAAACAATAAACAGGTCATTATTTTTTCCTGAACATTTTCCAGCAATAATGCGTGCATCGTCATTTATGGTAGATCGCAAATACCTCGGTAGTTATACTCTAGTAGCAGTGATTTGATAGTAGAAGTACACATTACACACTCCTTCTCAGTCTTTTGAACAGGAGTAGAGGTTTATTATCCCTTGTTTTCTGTTTAGGATTGGCTTTCTGGTTCCTTCTAAAGTCTGCTTCAGCTCTGTGGTGAATCTCATTATGGTGAGTAACTAATGCGTTTAATGTGTTGCTTTGTGTATTATTGGAATGTGGAATATCTAATAAGAAAAGTGATGGAAACAAAGGAAGAGTATCTAAATAAAGTTGGCTAGATTATATACCCAAAACACACATATTTCAAAGAAAATTAATCTTGCATTTGAAATTCTCTGCATCTCTCTTGTTTGTGTGCATGTATATTTGCATCAGTGTAAACAAACTTATTTCGATGAAATCCTAAACGATGAAAAGCGTCACATGAAAGCTTTTTCCACTTTACACTATTTACAGCGTTCCGACTGTTGTCCTTATTTTTATTGCCATATTCACAATGTTTCGGCTGCTGTACATGCCGGCCTTCTTCAAGTGATGTACATTGGAATTTCGAATCAGACTCTTTATTGTGTCCATGGGGGCAGATTCAAAATTCCATCTTATATCACCTGAAGAAGGCCAGCATATACAGCAGCCAAAACACCGTGAATATGGCAATAAAGATGAGGACAACAGTCTGAATGATGTAAATAGTTGCAATACCTCACCTCAGAAACTTTGTCATACAGTGTAACCCTGATATAAGAGGAACCCGGATATAAGAGAGATTTCACTGGTCCCAAATTAGAGCCATACTTACCATAACAAAATAGACCAAACCCGGATATAAGAGACTTCTTCTCGTGTCCCGACAACTCTCTTATATCCGGGTTACACTGTATTTCTTTCCCCTAAAATGTTCTTGATAAAATAATTATATATTTTTATCATATATATATCTCAAATGGATTAAGTCTGACAATTATTTAATATATTTTCTGTTTATACATTATTCAATACATAAAATTTTTTTAAGTAAATGCTATGTGTTTTTAAATAAACATTATTAATTTCATTTACCAGCCTGAATATTCATGAAATTTTGTAGAAAATATGCATTCTCCAACAGGAATCGAACCTGTGTCCTATATGGAGCCATCAATTGATCTGACGTGCTATACCACTCAGCTAGAGAGAAAGTGTCTAGTTAGCAAAGTCCAAATTACTGTTTATAAACAACAAATCTTCAACATGCTTTCATGAAGGCACGTTTTGTGAGCAGATATGATTGTTCAGGAATGACCATGAAAGATCCATTGTTTATAAACAATAATTTGGACTTTGCTAACCAGACGCTTCTCTATAGCAGAGTGGTATAGCCCGTCAGATCATTTGACGATTCCATATAGGACACGTGTTCAATTCCTGTTGGAGAATGCATACCTTCAGGCTGGTAAATGTTATTAATACTGTTTATAAAAACAGAGCGTTTACTTATATACATTGTATCTATTAAATAACATATAAACAGAAAATATGTGTGTGTGTGTGTGTGTGTGTGTGTGTGTGTGCATGTGGCACAAAGGCTAAAGCTACAAAGGACAAGAAATTGTGAAGAATAATAATGATCGGTAAACATCCTTAAGGGAGAGAGCACCTCAAAGAAGAACATCAGATAGACTGAGAACTACCCTGGCAGGATATGTTTGTAGAAGCAAATTCCAATATATTTAATAACTGACTGCACTTGTTTTGATAACAGAATCCAAAAAAATTTATTTGCATCTATTGCAAGGAGAATTTTTTTTATTTTATTTTTTTTTTTAGGCAGGTAAAACTGCAAAACATGCATATTCACTTCCTGAATATTTTTTTTTTTTTTTTTTTTTTTTTTAAATTTAAGAAGCAAATTTCAATTCAGGAAACATGCTGTAACTTTGAAAAAGTTGCTAGGGAGAGGAATAAAAATAAAATGTGAAAGAATTAAAAAGATAAAAAAGAAAGAGAGAACGAGTTATTGGAGAAAAAATAACAAAATAAAAAAAAATTAAAAAAAAAAAAAGAGAAAAGAAATGAAAGTGAAAAGGAGAGAGAGTGAATGTGAATTGAAATCTATTAAAGAGGAAGGAATCAATTAAAATGGGGCGTGGGGGGGGGGTTAAACTGACAGATGGAAAACAAAACTGACAGCTTCACTGGCATCATTCCATGTAAAAAGGAGTGAAGAAAAGCATTTATCAAAATATTATCATAGTATTTATTTAAAAAGATGAAAATTGTGTGTGCATTGAAGTGTAAAATAAAATCTCTCATATGAGAATTAGAGAGAGAGAGAGAAGGAGAAAGGTATGGAAAAAGAGAAAGGGAGAGAAGAACACATGAAGAGAGAGAGGGGAACACGTGACGCGAGAGAGAGATGAGAACACATGGAGAGAGAGATAAAGAGGAACTTGGAGGGAGGAAGGGGACACATGAAGAGAGAGGAGAGAACATGTAGAGGGAAGAAGAGAGAGACTGAGAGGGGAACATATGGAAAGAGAGAGAGTAACATGTGGAGAGAGAGAGAAAGGGAGAAACACGCAGAGGGGAGAGGGAGGAACACGCAGAGGGGAGGGAAGAGAGGAGGAACGCGTGAAGAGGGTGGAGAGAGAGGAGGAACGCGTGAAGAGGGTGGGGAGAGAGGAGGAACGCGTGAAGAGGGTGGGGAGAGAGGAGGAACGCGTGAAGAGGGTGGGGAGAGAGGAGGAACGCGTGAAGAGGGTGGGGAGAGAGGAGGAACGCGTGAAGAGGGTGGGGAGAGAGGAGGAACGCGTGAAGAGGGTGGGGAGAGAGGAGGAACGCGTGAAGAGGGTGGGGAGAGAGGGGGAACACGTGAAGAGGGAGGAGAGGGGGAACACGTGAAGAGGGAGGAGAGGGGGAACACGTGGAGAGGGAGGAGAGGGGGAACACGAGGAGAGGGGGGAACACATGAAGAGGGGGGAACACGAGGAGAGGGGGGAACACATGAAGAGGGGGAACATGTGAAGAGGGGGAGAGGGGGGGAACGCACGTTGTTGCGGTTGTGGATGGTAGCAAGTGGCTGACCTATCCACCAGGATCTAGTAGCAAGGTCATATTTACAATAATTGATGGAGGGAGTTACAGGGAATAAACAGACTGTAGATTGAAATGCAAAGAATGTGGCTCATCCTGCGCTTCATGCCAACAAGTTTCAATTCAGAGTTTTCTTCCTGGGCGGATAAAGCTTATTAGCTGTCTTAATGGTCATCTATCTAGGAGAAGGACACTCCATTTTGACCGCATGACAATATCTAACCATCTAAATGAATGCCACATTGAATACTGCATTGGGTTACCAACCTATCAATAACAACTAAAAAATTGATAACAAAATCAATTTTTTTAAAATGAATTTTTAATGGCATATCAACTCTCTAGAGTCATTTTATGCTAAAACTGATTTATCTTGGTTTATATTTAGGGAAAACGAAAAAAACTATTTTTTTTAATTTTTAGATATAATCCAACTGATTTCAGGAATGTTATAATTCTATTTATTTTAATATTTTCAAATAGTTCTTTTAGGTAAACTTCAAGACAATTTCTTCAAGGCATCAAGATCAATGCATTCAATTAGAAAATGTTTTACCTTATATTGGGTTTGGTATGTAGGACACCATCATGGTTCTTGCTTCAGCAAGAATGAATGAATAATTTTACTGTGACCAATTCATAGTCATGTTATAGTAACCTCTTCCCTTTGAGATTTTCCATAATGGCATGTTTTTTTTTTCCCTTGAGGGGTGGTAAGAGTGTATTTAGTTTATTTGCACTTTTCTGCTCCATTGTTCTTGCCATTGATTCTGCATGCATTTCTTAATTCCTACAAATTTAGTATAGGAAATAAGGAAATTGAACACAGAATATAGGCTGTGCTTGGGGTAGTTTTGCAATACTGCAAGTTGCTACAAAGATAATACATTAATCTTCATGTCTTTAAACACTCTTGTCAGATTAAGACTTCAAATGGTTGGTTGATTGATTGATTTTCTAGCAGATATCAACACCTCTATGGGTTATTTAATGCTAAAATCTTAATATTTTGAACACAATTTTATGGCTTCAACTAAATATATTTTGAACGCAATTGCATGCCTTGAATTACAGATAAAATATATTGTTGCTATAAATAATAGATATTTTTCATAGTCATTTTGTTTGAGGGTTCCCTATTTGCCCATAGCTGGGATCCTTATAAATGCTACTACTCAGAGTCAGGGTAGACCTGGGAGCAACAGACTTCTTAAATCTCCAATCTCCCAACCAGAGGACGTCCTGCTGCATGTATTTTAGCCTTGGGGGGGGGGGGAGAAAGAAAGAGAGGAACCTATAGAGACAACATTCTTGTAAAAATTGGTAAGAATACTGAGGAACATGATGAAAATTTAAGATGATTTTCTGTTATTTGAACACTAGTGAAAGCCATGAGTGAACTGATCACAGCTCTCAACAACTTCCTTTTATAATATATGAATAGCCATGATTAACAGTGATTTCCCATTGCCTTTTCTGCAATTTTGAATTCCAACTTGTCTTACTGCTAGGCTAGCTGTTCTACCAAGGTTAAAGATCCCTGTCTACCCTCCTACTATTTTAACTACAGCTAGAGGGTGGGGTGAGTGAAGAGATGCATTCATGCTTTTGACAAAGGTATCAGTGCAAAGTATTAGGTTGGTGCAAAAATAATGACGTAATAATGTCGTTTTTTGACGTTATTACATCATTATTTTTGCACCAACCTAATAAATACAAACTGTCTTAGCCAGAATTTGAACTCTGCTCAGTGATTCCATTTCCAACTCCAATAAGTATTATGCTACCTGCACCTCCTGCCAGAAACAACTGATGTGAAAATTCATACAAAACTAACAGCAGTTCTAATGCTAATATCATCTCCAAGCTTTCTTGACTTTAGATTAAATAATCTCTTAAATGAAGAAAACGCTTCTCCGAGGAGGAGAAGTATTTCTAGAGAGCAACATCACTAGATCGGCTGTGCATAAATTTCTGCATGCATGCTTTTCAGTCTTGTTAGTTTTACAGGCTTACTGGAGTTACAGATATGCTTATATTGGACTTAAGAAGCAACCATTTCTAGTTATGAAGAGGCAGATCAGCAGACATGGTAACAAAATGATTCCAGAAAGCAACAAGAATTAAAAAGGTAGGAGAGAGAGAAAAAAAAAAAAGGAAATGAAGTGCAAAAGTTAAAGAAAAAAATTATTTAAAAATATGTAGAAATGAAAAGAAAAATTTGCTTATTAAAAAAAAAAAAAAAAAAAGAGAAGCTATTAAACGAGATGAACATGGTGGCTGATTTGTGTTCAGCACACATTAAATAAAATAAAAAAATAATTTAGATAAAATGAATGACTGTTCTTGAGAAAGGTAGTGGAGTGGTTTCCCATTGCCTTTTCTGCAGTTCTAAATTCTGTCTTGTCTTTTTCCTACCAAAGTTAAAAGATCCTACTCTGCCCTCCTACTATTTGACAGTGGCTGATGTGGTATACATTAAATAAAATTAAAAAAAAAAGAAAAGGAATTGAGAAAAGGAGAGAAGCTGAATTCAAGTGCCACAATATGCTCCCACCCTCTACAAACACAAAAAAAAAAAAAAAAAAAAAAAAAAAATTTGGACCTAGATTGATATTGATTAACGATATTTAAGTAGAGCACTGTAGCAATGGAACTAAAGACAAAAACAAAAGATGTGGGTGTGGTGGGAGAAGATAAGACAGGCAAAAGGAGTGAGTGCAAATTGAAGTAGAGGGGAAGTTCAAACATTCGGGAGAATAAACCTTTACAGAGAGAGCGGCGGGTGGGGGGGGGGTTTGCACATAAGGAGGGTAGAAAAGGTGTCATAAATAAAAAGCGGCATCTGGAGTAACTGGGACAAAAGACAAGTAGCAGAGAGGACAGGGACCAGGAGTGGGGGCAACAAGCTATAAAACAAAAACAAAAAGGAATATATATATAACGGTGAATAAATAAGTGTATAAGCCATTAAGAACAATAGAGAAGTTACAAGAGTAGTATTATTGCCTGCCATGTAATGGTGATTTAATGTGGGTTATCTCTAGGTAACTCCACTGATTCGCTAAAGAATGAGCATGCCATAATGAAAAAAAATGCCCCAAACTTAATAAAAACAAAGTTTTATAGTCAATATTTTATTTAGTGAGATAATATTAGAATGCTTAAAATATTTTAAGTTTTAAATGATTAGAGTAGTTAAAAATAAAATTATTTAAAAAAAAAAAAGAAAAAAAAAAAAGGTATTTATGTTATTATTTGTCATGTGATTTTATAACAATATTTTTACCAAGATTTTCTCAAAAGAGAAATGTTTCTAAAATAAATTAATTTGTGAATAAGCCCTGAAGTTTCATTTAAAATCTGACAATGATTTGATTTTTGCAAAGAAAAGAAAAAAAAAAAAAAAAAACAAAAAAAAAAAAAAAAAAAAACGCTAAAGTTTCAAATACTAATTTATGGTCATTTGCTGATGCAAGAAAAAACTTCTTAATCAAAATTTTGAAGGTTTTAAAAATATATATTTCAGTATCTATCTATATTTCTGAGATGAGGTATTATTTACATTATTCGGACTATTGTCCTCATTTTTGTCGCCATGGTTATCAAAATGTTTTCGAAGGTTTTAAAAATATATATTTCAGTTTTGAAGGTTTTAAAAATATATATTTCAGTATCTGTTTATATTTCTGAGATGAGGTATTATGTACACTATTTACATTATTCGGACTATTGTCCTCATCTTTGTCGCCATGGTACGCTCTGGCCTTCTTCAGATGGTTGGAATGTCAAACTTAACCCTTTATTTTGATCACTGAAGTAGACTGTTTTAGTTCCACGTGCCATGTCTAATGGATGTCAGTTATCTCCTGTTAATTCCCCTCTCAAAGTTCTCCACCACATTAGAACAGTCTACCCCAGTGAGCGAAATAAAAGGTTCAGTTCGACATTTCAACCACCTGAAGAAGGCCGGAGCATACAATGGCCGAAACATGATAAACATAGTGACAAAGATAAGGACAATAGTCCAAATAATGTAAATAGTGTAAATATATTTTAATAATAAAAAATAATCCTTCTGTCTTTCCACTTAATAATAACAAAGATTTTGATGATAAAACTTTATTAACTTTGGGGCATTTTTTTCATCATGGCATACTCATTTTATAATGAATCTTTGGCAGTACCTAGTAACAAGTAATAATCATTTTTTAAATCTACTCAAGTAATTATTGACTCATTTTCAATGATTTCTATAATAGATACTTTTTGAGATTTTTTTAAGTACATTTTAATTATGTCCTCCTTAGATGAATTTCCCAAATGTCAGGTTATCAATAAACTCATAAAAACGACCATTACCATGTTAAAAATGCTTTTCTGCAATATTTTAAATTAAAAGTAATTCAGAATAATTAAACTTTAAATCTGCTAATTTTACTCAAATAATGTTTTAGAAATGTATATTTTATTTTTGAAAGATTTTTTTAATAAAGAGAATTAGATAGTGTTGACACCTTTGTCAATATGGACGATTTTATAGATTTTACTGATAATCAGAAAAAAGATTAATTCCAATCAATTTTAAACCTTCGGTATCACTTCTTTCGAGAAGCTTCAATATAAACAAAATCAACATGCGCAGAAATTTTTTACATATGTAATTTTATAAACAACAACATGTCCCAAAGAGGAGAGAAAAATATTTCCCTGTGTATAGATAAATAGTAGTTTTAAACAATGTAAATCTATATCTACCAGCCTGTACACTTGAGAGTCTTAATAAAGAAAATATAATTTTCAACAGGATTCATGCCTGCATGCATGCCTCTTGTAGAGGAAATTATTATGATCAACAAGTTTTTAGACTTCTCAACCACAGAAGACTTTCACAATACCCTATTTTAGAAAAATGCTCATCTGTTTTTCTCAAAACTCATATCTGCTAACTTTTATTCCTATATCCAAAATGTAAACAAAGTAATGTCTAAGGCAGTGATTCTCAAACTTTTTGAAACCAGAGTGCACTTGAAATCCTACCAGTAATTGTAGGTGTACTATATACAAATTTCGGAAAAATATGTCATAATGAAGTCAAATATTGCAAAAAAGAAATAATGCAATAAAAAAAAAATATATATATAAAATGAAACTTAAGTTTATTCATTCTTGTTTATGAGAAACACGAGCCTGATGAGTCTTAGCGATTTCTTCAATGTTTGGGCATATATTTGATAAGCAAACTCATTTCCTCTTCAATATATTGATGAGTTCTTCTGTTTTTGTATTTAATTTTGACGAGAGCAGAAAAGCCTAATTCACATCAATATGAACGAGACAGGTGTCGCAATATAATGAAGTAAATATATTTATTTCTTATATCTGGTTTTCATATTTCTCTGGAAAGCCAGGGAGCACCTAGACATCTTCCAGGGCATATCAGTGCGGCCAGGCATACCATTTGAGAACCACTGGTCTAAGGAATTACTGAATCTTATTTCGAATTCCACCCTGTTTTTTATTACTTTAAAACATTTCATGGAAACCCGTGTTTGAGTAGACGTCCTATTGCTTAAACAACATGTAGCCCAAAGGAGGAAATAAAAATACTTGTGTTTATAAGAGGAAAAAACAAAAAAACATTTATGGGATTAATACTAGTATGTGTTGTTGTGCCACATGGTTTGGTGAAATAAAGTAGTTGGCCTGCCTAAGGTGAGAAATCTCTATCAGTGGAATCAAGTCCCATTATGTCAATACCACATTCCAGAACAAAAAGAGAAAGCGAGTTCTTTTCTTTTATACTTGCTCATCTAGTGGTGTTAAACAAAGTTCATTAGCAGGAAAGGTATTTTTAACGTCAAAAAACGACATTATTACGTCATTATTTTTGCACCAACCTAATAGAACAATATTCATTACAATTTAATTTTTTTTCGGTATTTAAATAAATATATGAAGAAAAGAATTAACTTTGTTCTAAATCTATTATGTGTGTCCAGCTTAAACTCTAAAACCATAATATTTCAACCAGTGTTTCTCAACCTTTTTAAGCAACAGCACACCTAAGAGCAAATGAAAATATCATGGCACACTTAGCAACATTTTTAAAGGGTATTCATTTAAATGTTATGAAATAAAATCATAGATTATAAAAAAAAATAAACACCCAAATATGAACTTATTTTATTTTAATGTTTCTATTCAACTATTTGTGCAGGTTATTTCACGTGAAACCTGTGCCTGGTGTTTTTTCTCTACTTCTTCAATGTTTGATTGAATGTATAAGCAGACCCTCGTTTCTTCTTCAGTGGAGCATAGTTTTTCTCGCTTCTTATTTAGGTGTTATTTAGGATTAAGAAGCCTAATTTACATAAAATAAGAAGTAGAAAATTGCATTAAAACTGATAAAGCCTCTTTAGCTAATGTGGGATATTGCTTTTGTCATGTAATCCAAAATGTATCAATGGGTACCGTCGAATGTTTTATTTTGAGCCTTTGGTAACTAGAAATGATGGCCAATTCTTCTTCTTCCTATAACGGAAGTCCAATATTAGAAGGAACATTTATGAAGGGATTTTGAATGCAATCTTAGACCCCTTAAAACCATAAACGCTCCGATTCAGCATGTTCCAAAAAAGATTTTGATAATTTATTCTTGTACTCTTTATATAAGTGAAAATATTTGTAAATTAAAAACTTTTTATTTAAATTCAATCATTTTTTATTTCTTTTAAGATATTTTTTTTATCAGTCAGCTAAATGCCATATGTGATAACATGTTTGGGCAATCATGTCTCTTTCAATACATGACTGACTGATTTTCCCCACAGTAGGTTTCTGTTTGTTTCTGTCGAAGACTACTTGCCAACCAAGACTATAGGACCCAATCTGTCTTACTATTCAACCCATAGATGGAGGAGAGAGATGGATCCATATCTTTCCCAAAGATATTTGCATGTAAAGAAATGTAACAAACCTGACCGGAATTCAAACTCTGGTTTCTGATTTTTCATTCTGAGCTGTTATCCATTATGCCATACATCTATATATATTTTTTTTATCGTGATATTTATTATGCATAAAAAAAAAAAAAAGAAATTATTTTTGGCAAAGTATTCAAGGCTTTAATACTTATGTGGTTAAGCATCTTACCTCTCAAAACCTACTCTTTGACAAACAATATGACTTTCGTCTTGTCATATATACGACTGCTATCAGCTATCACTGAATATGTATATCAAGCTCTTGATAATAACGGCAAAGCTCATGCTGTAGCTCTAGATATCTTAAAAGTATTTGACAGGGTTTGACATGCTGGTCTTCTGTGTACGCTCCAGAGATACAGTGTTACTGGATGTGTGTTTGATTTAATCCAATTTTTCCTATAAAATCATGAAATGAAGGTTGTTTTGAATGGACTCGCTTCCAGATCCTTTCACATGAATGCTGGTGTTCCTCAAGGCTCTATCCTGTGTCCTACACTGTTTCAGATCTTCATCAATGATCTTCCTGATGTCATCAGTTCCCAAGTAGCTATTTATCCTAATGACACTACTATTTACTCCTGTCTCAATAGCAAATCCGTCAGAGATGACAAAGTTATCATGGCTGCTGCTCTTGAAAAGGACTTCCGATCAGTGGTTAACTGGGCAGGAAATGGCTTGTAAATTTTAATTTTTTTTTAAATTTTTTGTCTCCAAAATAAAACTGCTCTCCTCTCGCCACCATAGAGAAACTTTCCTGCCTGCCATCAGCATGGCTAATGCTAGACTCCTGGAGAGGAACACACTGCGCATTTTCAACTGACTTGAAGTGGAATGACTACATAGAATCAATAGCTGCATCGACTGTAAGGAAAGTTGGGTCATTGTGTCGTGCCAGAAGGTTTTTCTTGTCAGAGTCCATCTTGCACATTTACAGATCTACCATTTGGCCATGCATTAAATATTGCTGCTATATCTGGTTTGGTGATCCTGCTATTCATCTCGAGGTTCTTGATAAAATCCAAAGAAGGAATTGCAATGTAATCGATTCTGATTTGGCATCTCGACTTCTTTCTCACCAATGTGATGTGGCTTCCCTCTGTCTTTTCTGCAAATATTTTTATGGCTACTACTCTGACAAGATTTTTTCCCTGGACTACATGAGTTTAAGTGTGCTACTAGATTGGTACTAGATTGGCATCTAGGTCCCAATCTTTTACTGTTGAAATAGTTAAATGTAACTGCCACTTCTACTCCAACAGTTTCTTTTCTTGCCCTTCCCACCTGTGGAATTCCCTTCTGTTTCCTTGCTTCCCTGATAACTACAATCTTGAAAAATTTTAAAGCAACGTCAATTGCCATCTTCTCTTCTTGAACTCCGTTCAGCTTCTATCCTTTTCCTTGGTTTCCCCTATAAACAATCTTTTGTCCCACTTTCATTCTCTGTAACCTCCTACATACTAGTGGCATTCCCACCTTGCTTGGGGTGAAATGGCTATAAAAAAAAATAAATAAATAAATAAAAAATTGCCAGTCTATTGGATCCGGATTTTTTCAAAAAACATGCACCAAAATATAACTGTGGTATTGGACACAGGGGATCATGTATGAAAGTGATATGAAAATCATGAAAAAGTAACGTTCACTTTAGCTTAGCTTAGCTCTGAAACTAGGACTCGTGAAAATGAACAAATATGATATCAATAAAAAATATGCCTGAAAAATTCACCCAAGAAAAAGAAATTAATTTATGGAATTGCACAATATTAGGTTGGTGCAAAAATAATGTCGTTTTCTCACATAGTAACATATGTGAGAAAACGACATTATTTTTGCACCAACCTAATATTTTGTTGTTCATTTTGTAGAAATCCCAGATTTTGCAGAAATATCTGCTTTGGCTGGTATATTGCTGTTTGCTTTGCGTGTGTTTTTGCTGATATACAGGTAATGGAATTTGCTTTTCTGCATGTATGGTATGGAACTTCATTTAACAAGTACCATATTTCTGGGGGGGTGTCTATTACCATATATACCAGTGTTTACATATACCAGAATATTTCTTTATAGCTATTATGAATGTACTCTATGTGAAGCGGCACTTACTAACAGTTAGAATAACTGGGATAAAATGTAATTGAATTTAAGATGACAGAAATAAAAGCCAGTAACAAATAACAACTAGTAATACTTCATCTCGATAATAAAAGAATATGTTAGTACCTTGCTATATACAGTAATAGTCTCTCTAGTCAATCAAAAAATTCTAAAAAATATCAATACAGAAACTAAGAGTGGCTGAGGATAAGATTTTAGCTTACAGGAAGGTTGGAGAGCTGACTGGCCAAATCAGTGATTGAAAAAGTAAAAATACAAGTCCAAATAACTCACCAATGGAAGGTAAATGTAATTTTAAAGTGATATTAATCTGAGATAAAAGGTGAAATTTGAATTTAATAAATTGCGGTCTTTATCAGCAAAGGGATTGGCATAGCCAAAGCAGATGGGGATAAGGTGAAAAAAATCATCATTTCAAACAGACACACATTAAATAGGTGCAACTCTTTACAACAATTCAAAACAGCAAAAACACCTTTATCTACTTGGCATTGAACGCTTATCTTATCATGTTAAGACAACACCAGCAAGTTTGATCAAGTCAAGACAAGACTGTAAAAAAAAAATAAATAAATAAATAAATAAATAAATAAAATAAAATTTAAAAAAATTTAAATTTCTAGTCACTGTTTGTATATTTAGAATTAGCTTTTATCCACTTGACATGAGTCTGTCAGCTTGATCAGCTGAGCTGAAGCGGGATATCAACCTATGACCCCTGAGGTGTGCTAACTTCTTAATTAGGAAACAGACACCTAAATGAACAGCTGTCTGTTGCTTTTCCAAGTGTTCATTTTTACAAGCAGAAATAAAACAAGAAACATTCTTCATGGCTTATGTTACAAAAGAAAGAACATTTAAAAGCATATTAGTTATGTCAAAAGCAGATTAACTTCTGTAGATTGGTGACGTACAGAAGGATGCTAAGAATGCCATAGAGAACATGAGTAATGAGGAAGTTTTAAGGAAAATGAGAACAAAAAGGACACATACTTAAAATTAGAAAGAGACAGTTTAAATTTTGGGGAGACTATGACAAAAGAAGACTTGACACTTAAAGGATATATTGTAGGTCTGGTATCCTGGCATCAGTTACTTTTCCCACCGCTGTAAGATTGCCTCCCTGTACCTTTTCTATAAATACTTTCACACTAATTGTTCAGATAAGCTCTTCACTATGATAGCTACTTTTTGAATGTAAGAGCAGTACTAGTCTGGCATCGAGAACTTAAATTTGCAGCCGAGTTGGCTAGATGTAAATGTAAGTTCTATGCTAACAGTTTCTTTTCTTGCACTTCTTGCTTGTAGAACTCCCTTCCAGTTCCATCCTTTCCAGTTCCATCCTTAATCTTCAAAAATCTCAATGCAATGTCAATCACTATATACTGTCCTCGTGATTACTGTTTTTGTTCTTGCCTATCAGTAATATTTCCGTTTTTTAAATTTTACACAAACAATAACTCCTTGTGTTTTAGTGGCTTTACTGTCTTGCTTGGGTGAACTAGATTAAAAGGAAAGAAAGAATAAAAGGAGAGAAAGAATAAAAGGAGAGAAAGAATAAAAGGAGAGAAAGAATAAAAGGAGAGAAAGAATAAAAGGAGAGAAAGAATAAAAGGAGAGAAAGAATAAAAGGAGAGAAAGAATAAAAGGAGAGAAAGAATAAAAGGAGAGAAAGAATAAAAGAAAGAAAGAAAAAAGGAAAGAAAGAAGAAAGAAGAAAGAAGAAAAAAGGAAAGAAAGAAGAAAAAAGGAAAGAAAGAAGAAAAAAGGAAAGAAAGAAGAAAAAAGGAAAGAAAGAAGAAAAAAGGAAAGAAAGAAGAAAAAAGGAAAGAAAGAAAAAAGGAAAGAAAGAAGAAAAAAGGAAAGAAAGAAGAAAAAAGGAAAGAAAGAAGAAAAAAGGAAAGAAAGAAGAAAAAAGGAAAGAAAGAAGAAAAAAGGAAAGAAAGAAGAAAAAAGGAAAGAAAGAAGAAAAAAGGAAAGAAAAAAAGAAGAGGGACTGAGGGAAACAGTGAGTAACCTACATAACCAGCTTGTGTAAATGGTTGGCAGAAGAGAGAATGGGAGAAATAGTAAAAAGACAAACCCTGCCAAGAGCTGGAAAGGATATAAAGAGCCATGCCCACTCACAGCCTGAAGGGACACAGTACATGGAAGAAGAAGAACACCAAACTTTCTTCCTGACCACACCCCAAATAAAATATCTCAATCTTTAATCATGTTTTGATTATAATAGTCACTTTATACTCACTCAATTTTCAAAGTCAAGTGACAGCAAATCACAATGCCCCAATAATTGATTCAATGCTTTCAGCTGGATGGTTATACTTCATAAATCATTATTATTATTATCAATTACAAGTTGGAGTTATAGAAATTTAACAGGTGTTGACAGCTAAGATTATTCATTATCTCTTGTTTTGCTCTTCTCAACCTCTGTATTCTCATCCTCTCCCACATCCCTCCTAACCTTCGTTTGTGTCCCCACCAACCAAGTCTCTCTCCTTAGTCCTACTCTTTTTCTGCTTTACATCTACAATCTGCCTAAGAATATTCTCAGATCACTAGTAAATATATGTGCAGCTGACACTACGGCTTATGGGAATATCAAAAAAAAAAAAAAAAAAAAAAAAATCAAGATGGCCAGAACCCAGCAGTTAACCTCTCCTCTGACCCTCACTCAGCTCAATTGGGGAGGAACAGGCTTACAACAATCAATATTTCCAAAACCAAGCTCGTAATATTTCATTATCACCGGAACAGGTCAAGTGCTCTCCAATTATGATGAACAGTTGTATACTCACTCAGGCTCCAAGCCTTTAATGTTTATTGCAGTGATTCTCAACTGTTGTATTGTCACAGTGTACATGTGTGTGTGTGTGTGTGTGTGTGTGTGTGGATGTAATAATGGTACTTTAATATCTTTAAGGGAATCTCAACCGCTGTGCAATCCTTTTAAGCTTGCTGCAAAATACTGTCATGGCATACATATAAAGGTTGATTAAAAAGTAACTCCCTATTTTATGTATAATGAACTCTCCCATCTTGTAAAAATTTTAGTTAGATGGGAGAGTCCATCATACATAAAACAGAGAGTCACATTTAAGTCATCCTGTATATGTGTGTAGAAGTAGTAATGCTACAGCATTAGTATTTGAATAGTCTTTGAATAGTAAAAAGAATTATTTGAAAAAAAAAAGTTTAATACTTATTCATTTAAGTATTAAACTTTTTTTTTTCAAATAATTCTTTTTACTATTCTTTGTTATTTTAAATTCATTTTTAAAATGTATTTTTATTTTTTTAATTTATCTTTTTAAATTTTTCCTTTATTTGAATAAATGTATATTAACCTTTTTTTCATAATTGTATTCAATATTCTTTAATTCAACATTTTTACAAAGTTATATTGAATTATGAAAGTTTCCAGTATACAACATTGAGCATTTGATTTAATAATTTTCCAATTTTTTTAAAAGTATATTACTCCGAAAATTTTGCTAAGTGTGCCGTGATATTTTCATTTTCTCCTGACGTGCTGTTGCTTAAAATGGTTGAGAAACACTGGTCTAATGGAACTAAAATTCACACCAGATCCGTCACGAAGGATACTGGAAAAAATGGTCAGCTCCCTGTACCACTCCAGAAAGTTGCAGACTCCTTCTGCCATATCTTTACAAAAGCTAGATCAGACCAAAAATGGAGTATTGAATGCCACATTATCAGATCTACAATTGGGAAACTGGTTCCTGTGTTGTGCCAGACAATTTTTCTCGTCCGAATCCATTTTATATCTTTATAAATTTACCATTTGGTCTGTGCATTGAATATTGTTACCATATCAGGCCAAAGGTTTTTAAGCCTGCATTAGTCACATGAGGTGTTTTGTTACTTCAAAATATTTTAAGTACTTGTAATTCCTAGTTGACAACTTGTTTCTTTTGCTCCCTCCCACTACTCTCCAGACTCAGTGAGGGTGTGCAGCATGCTTTGTGGCACGGTTGTAGCTCAGCTGTCATGGGAGGCAGATGCCACTGTCTTCTTTCAGATGTCCTGTCACCCAACCTGACTAACAAATTCAAGTTTTCATGATATTGAGGGCGCAAAGCATGTGCTCCATAAGATGAGTAAAGTCAAATAGAGAATGGCCCAGGTCATATAGTGCGGAATTTGGGGCAAAGTTATGTTGCATTTCCAGAGTGTAAAATAGATAATGGTAATCTGATTAGCAAGTTTGATGGCAAAATGTCTTTGTTGTAAGAAGCAAAATTACCAAATGCAAGTTAGCCAGCATCACATTTTGAGTAAAAAGTGATTCCAGATTGTCCAAAGCAAGAGTAGATAACTCCTGCTTCATTTAGAAATGTACAAGATAGTACTGAATAGTTACTGGTCAAATCTTGAGCCATAACATCTGCTATTCCACATAGTCACTTGTGATTCAACACATTTGGGGCGCATTGTTTATAGAGTTTCTTTAACCCTATCCCCTGGTGTCAGTTTAAAACCAGTGTTTCTCAATTAGGGCACCTGGGTGCATTGATACACCCTGAAAGGTAGCCAGGTGTGTCTCAAGTTAACAGAAGAGTGATTTATTAATTATTTTTATATTTAAAAATCTTTATTTATAAAAAAAAGAGGTACCAAGCACATGGCTTCCATGCTTGTCAAATTATCATTTGATATTTTAAACTTGATATTAAATTCCTTAATCTTTTAATAAGCCAGGAATAAACCTTTCCTCTTTGCTTTCCTCAAGGCATAATATATAAAGCCTATCATTCAAAAAGTTACCAAGACACATCAAGAACATGTTTCACACAAACATGTCTAAAAAAAAACAATATGTTTTAAAAATAATTGCTTATTTCAGGGGACTTCTTAATTATTTTCCTATTTTCAAATTTCATGACTAATGTTTCCTTATTAAAATTTAAAGTCCACCCCAGAGTTTTAGCTATTATACAAGTGCAACCTGAAGTAAAAAAAAGCTGTGAAACAATGGTTTAAACTGACACTTTTTTTCCACCCCCTATTATTCTGACCATTTTGCTTAAAGTTTGTATTCTCTTGATTACAGATGAAAACTTGGTAATTTTCCAACATGTTTCAATGAAATATTTCACTTTGCAAAATCATATTTTATAATTATAGTTTAGAAATATGTTAAAAAAAAAAAAAAAAAAAAAAAAAAAAAAAAAGTGTCACTTTAAATTGACTTGAAGTAGTAGCACTTAATAATAATAATAATACTAACATATAATTATGATTATTAATATTGAATTTGTACATTACTGGTGTTATTTTTTGGTGTTAATTCATAAGCTAGTTTAATACAAAAGTTAATAAAAATTTTAATCATTTTAATTATTTATATTCATCACACACATACACACAAGTCTCATAACCCACTAGAGCCATAGGAGCACATGTACTGCTTCTATAACAGCAGATGAATCATCTGGTAAGGTAGGTAGATGGAGCACTATTCTCTTCAGGCTGGTTTTCCTTCACCTAGACTGGATGCCAACTAAAGTGATAGGCCCCCCCATCTATCCTGCTATTTAACCCATAGTCAGGAGGAGAAAAGATGGATTCATACCTTTCCCAAGGTACACTAGTGAATGTGACAAACTCTACTGGAATGCAAACAGTTCTCTCTTCCAAGGTGCTATCCATTAAACAACCGTGTATGAAAATGTTACTTTTATATTTTTAGCGTTCTATTTCTGTTTTTCTTCATTTCTTTTGTAGTCCGTTACCATATTAAACTTTATCACTATGTGACTTCATTTTCTGTACAAAAATTTTATCCTGCCACTAATGGTGACTAATCCCTGAACAATAGTGCACTTGAATTTCATAGTTGTATTGTCATATCCTTCTATGGCAACAGAAAACAACTTTGAGGGAAATTAACAATAACGATACTGCAATTGAGAAGTCTTTAAAAAGAACGCAGTGGAAAGGAAAGTAATATTAATAATGGAGAGTGCTAAAGGCTAAATATGCACAAAAGGTCAAATTTCAGAAAAAAAAACATTAGCTTATCTATGAGGACTTTGTGATGACAAACTGAAGTTGACAGTTTAAAAAGAAATTATATACATGAATAAAAATTATTGCACACATGGATTTTTGTTATATTTATATAAATCTTTGGTGACAAAAAAAAAACATATATGCAACAATAAAACTTGCGTATAAATGTTGTTTCTCTCTTGTGGCTCAAGATAAAAAGAAAAGAAAATGTAGGAAAGTTATTTTAATGCTTAGTCATGTTTGCAAACTTAACAATTCGGTAATATTTAAAATTTCAACTTATTTACATTCCTATTTTTTTTAATAAAGATTTTGTAAGATATTACATTTCAGAGAACAATTATTTATATCATAAACAATCTTATATGAAATATTTTTAGGAATAAAGTCTCATACATTCAATAAACATTATGAGTTATGATTTACAAGAGAAAATAGAATACAAGCATTTTGACTTAGAAAAACTGGTGGTTGACTTTCAGTTGTTCATGAGTCTCTTAATCACTAGGTATGTCTATCACTTTGGGTTTAGAGAGTCTCTTGGTGTAGATAGCAGATAATTGTAATGTGAAATGGCAGGCAATAACAATGGTTACAACAAACTCAATAAGTTTGTAACTGATATTTCTGGCTTTAAATACGATATAAAATAAAAATAAAATTCTATAAAAAGATTTTTAAAAATTAAATAAAATTAAATAAAATTCTATAAAAATTAAAAACAAATTATTTTTAGAAGACAAACGTATTTTTATTTATTTATTTATTTTTTGCAGTTTATCAATCTTTTTCGGGTTATTTAAAGCCAGAAAATATTTTTAGATTGTAAGAATTTTTTTTTATTTTTTGTTATTGGTTGATCACATAATTGGAGGAAATGGTGCAACAATAGCTATGTGGAAGATCTGAAAATCTGGTGAACATAATTCAAAATTCTGAATTAGAAATTGTGTGTATTTATTTATTTTTGGCTCTTAGCAAAATCCCTACCATAAACAAAACTTTTATAAATTTACTAATTTGGTACCAGTCACTTTACTAATGGCAAGATGATCAAATTTCAAATCCCAATTGTTTGTTCATTTAAAATACTAACATTTATTAAAAAATATAATCAGTTTAAGTACAAACTATACCATATAAACTGTAAAAAGCAACTGCAATTACACAAAGCATTGAGTATAAAAAGCAGACAAATAATAAAAATGTAAAAGATAAACTCTTACAGGAATACACAAAATTCAATAAAAATCAACACACAAAACACAATATATTAAAAAATTAAACTGATAACATCAGCAAAAAGTCCTTGAAAATAGCCAGTGTTAGCTGAAAGTGCTTAGACATGGGAAGATATAATTAAAAGTACAAACTGGAAACCATAAAAACTAGTAGAATCAATGAAAAAGTAAATATAAAAGAAAATAATGAACAAGGAACATACATGCATAAATGAAAAATAGCTGCACTAATAAAACCCGATATAATTAAAAATAGTTTTGAACAAATTAAGCCTGTAGGTCTTAGTGAGGACCATTCTTTGAATCATGTGGATTACAGAATCACAAAGAACTCAACTTAATAACAGAAGATACATCACTTGAGGATTTTCGAAAACGGCAACAACAAAAAATGGACAGCACATGAAACTTGAAGAGAAAATAATGACAAGATGCTGACATTCCACACTATTTCAAACAAAAGGCAAGGAAGGAAACCCCGACCAATACTGGAAAGAGTGATAACAGTGACTGGACTCGAGAAACCCATTTTCCTGAAAAATTATAAATATTTTATAAATTTCAACTGAAAGTAGCATTGGCTGCTCAATCAACGAATGTCAAATGTTTCCTGATAAGGAAACAGCTAATATTATTACCATGACATAAATTTTTCTTTGCTCTAAAAAAAAAAAAAAAAATAATATATATATATATTTGGTCATGTGAGATATATATTGTTGAGAAAGTAAATGAGGCTATGGCTAAGAAAAATCTTAAGTAAATGGTTTACAAGAATCTGGAGTTTCTTTTATTTTTCTCCCCGCATTCCTATCTTTAAATGCTTAATTATTTCCTGATAACAAACCCAGCTCCTATCCCAAGTTGAATGTCTGTTTACATTAATTAACATGTGACTTGACAAAACAATGCCAAACAATAAAAAAGATAAGTGTTGAGTCTTTATTGTTCTAGACTTTTTCTAATGTCAAAAATAGTTGCTATTTAAATGAGCCTAATCATGTGTTTCTCAGAAAGGTTTATACGTTTGGATGATACATGCAAAATAAAGAAAATTTGTTTTAACCAAACTTACAAAAACAGGATTATGCATTTTTAAATGGTAAAAAGGGTGGAAGGTTTCATTGATCGATTGATTCATTCATTTTCTATGACTTAACCCTTTGAAGGTTATTTAAAGCCAGAAAATATTTTTAGATTGTAAGAATTTATTTAGGATGTGAGGAGATAGTGATTTACTGATACAAATCTTACTAATTAACCCATAGTTGGAGGAGAAGAGCTGGATTCATAACTAATCAGAATTTGATAAACAAACAAGAAATTATCATTTGTATATAAAGTGGGGGATCAATTCTATATTTCAATCAATGTATAAACAGAGCCCTCATTTTGTGACCATGATAGTTTATATATATATATATATATATATATATATATATATATTCCAGAGAATAGGAATCAATCTAAAAGATGTGCCTTTGTAGCTAATCAGCATTTCATTGAATGATTCGTTTTCTACAGCTTATCTACTCTTTGAAGGTTATTTAAAGCTAGAAAATATTTTTAGATTGTGAGGATCTTACTAATTAACCCAGAGCTGGAGGGAGAAGAAGTGGATTCATACCTAATCCGAAATTGATAAACAAGAAATTATGAGGATATAAAGTGGGGGGGATCAATTTTATATAACAATCAATATGTAAACTGATCACTCACTTTATAGCCATGGTAGTTTCTATACATTTATATCCCAAAAGAACATCGTCATCATCCCCTTGACTTTTGTAATCATGGGTGGGGGAGGGGGGTCTGAATGCAGAAACCACACTAAACTCCTCCACAACAACCTATCAATGGCAGCCATCAGCAATTCTAGTATAGTCATACCTGTTCATTGTTTGACATTGTCCAGTTTTTATGTTGGTCTCCTCTTCATCCACCTTCAATGGTGCCTTGTTTGACAGTCTTGCACAGGCTGTCGTGCCTTGTAATGTGTCCAAACCACGTTGTTTTTCTCCATTTGACAGTGACAAGAAGAATGTAATAAAATCTAAAAAACAGGCCTGTGTAGCTAATCAGTATTTCATTGATTGATCCATTTTCTACAACTTATCCACACTTTGTCAGACATTTAAAGCCAGAAAATATTTTTTTAGATTGTAAGAAATATAATAACAATTTAGTGATAAGTCCTATTAATTAATTAACCAATAGCTGAGGAGAGAAGAGGTGGATTCATGCATTTCCAAAGGATATTCACACATAAATGAATATAACAAACCCAACTGGAATTGGAACTCTGCACTTCAATTAGCAATTCTGATCCATCATCTATTACACCACCCAAGTTTACAGCCCCTGGTATTCCCAAGTGGTCACCCATCCAGGTACTGACCATGCTTGATGTTGTCTAACTTCAGTGATTGTACTGGAACTGATGTCTCTACATAATTTAGTCATAAAAATACAGAAAGAGTCAATGATAAAAGACCTTAGGTTTAAAATAAATAGCTGATTTGGGAATAGAGAAAGATTTCTCTTTTTCATGATCATAATTATAAAGTCTTTTTATCAAAATTATTGCTATGCATTTTCTAACATAATCAGTGTCTTCCTTTAAAAGATTTTATTTATTTGCTGTATAGAATAAAAACTCGGAAAAGATTTTTTTTTTGTTGATTTTTTTTGTTTTGTGCTCTAACACAGGAAAATACACTTGACAAATTGAGAATATATAAGCGGCTTTTGAGATTTCAACATCAAGTAGTTTTATTATTAAATTAAAAAAAAAATCTTGACTCATTTTGTTTCTCTCCTCTCCCTCTCTAAATTGCAACATGTTGTTTTTGGTCATGTGAGATCAGAAGCAGTTTCAAGTGAAATTCATCTTCCCATCTTAGGAGAGCATAGTATTAGGTTGGTGCAAAAATAATGACGTAATAATGTTTTTTGACGTATTTTTAACGTCAAAAAACAACATTATTACGTCATTATTTTTGCACCAACCTAATAGTTATGGCACAGTCTGTGTCAGATCAACTCCAGTAGGATGGGATGCAAGTCAAGACCTCTTTGGAAGCAACTGCTTTATTATGATTACAAGATGTAGCAACAGAAAACCTTTCACTTCAGAATATTTTGATAAAAATGTCAAAAGTAATAATAAAAAAAAATAGCATCTACAAGAGTCAGAAAAACCATAACCCTATCCCCAAATGATAAAAGCTTCCCAAGCATGGTTAAAATATAAGAAAAAAAAGAAAAAAAAAAAAACAAAAAAAACACATTCAACAGCAAAAAAATAAATAAAAAATTTAAAAAAATGTGGAAATGACAAGCAAAGAAAGACGAAAACAGATTTAAAAAGAGAGAAAATGATAGAGGATAGAATTAAAAACACTTAAGCAGAGACAAAAATGGATACAAACAATATTTCAAATCATAGCAAGACATATATATATATATATATATATATATATATATATATATATATATATATTCTAAGTTAAAAGGCATAGAAAAATAAAAATAATACAAAATCCCCAAAAAGCAAGATTAAAAGCCTACACACATACATTTTCAGATTATGATTTAAAAGCAAAACAATCATTTGAACATGCTCAGGTTTAACAAACACAGAAGAGAAAGTTGGGGAGGAGGGGAGCTTTCCTGATTCTTAAAAGAGCATCATTCCTTCCCTGCAGGTAGAATCTGTGTGGTTGACAGACATGCGTAGATGCCACCTTCCCAAAGTTACAGCATTAATTTGAAAGGTCTTCATTATAATGATGTCTCAAACAATTAAATTCAAATCATTTTGTGACAATGACTGTAAACATGAGAGAAGAATAGTTAATACCTGCCACCAAGCTTATTGCTAAGTTTCTTCTTTCAAAATAGATTTATTATAGGACAACAAGTACATGCATAGACACCTATGGAACAGATTTATACAATCTCGGAATAATGATTAAGAATCTTTATAAAATGGCTCAATGCAAATATTAACACAAGGAAATTCTAAAATATATTTTTGTACTTTCAAACACAAAGAAATTCATTTTTGTTAATAAGAGACAAGGAAAAACAAACAAAAAAATAAATACTATTCATGTTTTAAAATTGAGCCTCACCTACTACATACATACATACATATTAGTGGAACCTCAATTTAACAGACTAATAGTGTGAATTGTCCGTTAATTTGAAGCACTGTTTTTGGTAGACTAAAAACACCCTGTACATTACAAATTATTCTAAATAACTGTAAATATGGTATATATGTATGTGTATTTTAACTTTTAAGTTATTATATACCTCTAAATAAAGGTTGAAAAGTTTTAAAGTTAAATCTGGAGTCTGTTGGCTCCAGGTCCATTAATTTGAGGTTTTTTATATATATATATATATATATATATATATATATATATATGTATTAGTTAGATTAATGCGAGTTTGTAACTCTGAGTTTCATAGTCTTTGTGACTGTCAGACAAACTGATTAATTTTCAATTTTGGATTTATTTATGGTTATGTATATCAGTGTTTTATGGTAGTGCAAGGAAAAATTGTTGTCAGAATGCCACTCGTGTATGCAGACATACATACATGCATGTTCACATATTGCAGCTGACACAAACATATATGAACACACACACACATATATATATATATATATATATATAAACATACATACATACACACACATCTAAAAACAAACATATGAACATGCACACACACACACACATATATATATATATATATATATATAAAAACATATGAATATGCACACATATATAAACAAACATGAATATACACATATATATAAACAAACATGAATATACACATATATATAAACAAACATGAATATACACATATATATAAACAAACATGAATATACACACATATATATAAACAAACATATGAATATACACACACATATATATAAACAAACATATGAATACACACACACATATAAACAAATATATGAATACACACACACACACATATATATATAAACAAATATATGAATACACACACACACATATATAAACAAACATATGAATATACACACACACATTATATATATATATATATATATATATATATATATATATATATATATATATATATATATATATAAACATATGAATATACACACACATATATATATAAACAAACATGAATACACACACACACAAATATATAAACATATATGAACACACACACACAAATATAAACAAACATATGAACCCACACACACACATAAACATACATGAATGCACACACATGAACACACAAATATATATATATATATATATATATATATATATATATATATATATAAACAAACACTTTGTAGGAGAAACCACCATCTGATATGCTTTACCCCCTTTGCTGTACTGTGACACTCTTCATAGGCAAGTTGTAAAGCACACTAGATCAAACAGTGGTACGAATGACAATGGGGGAGATGTAAGTTCAATTCCTCTCAGGGAACTCATTTTGTTAAAGATTTCTCAACTCTGCAGACCTGCAGTTTTTTTTTTTTGTTTTTTTTTTATAAAAATGTATTTTTACACTTTTGTAATGTTCTGATTTGAGGGTTCACTATTTGCCCATAGCTGTGACCCTAACAGGTGTTACCACTCCGGGTCAGGGTCGATCTGGAAACAACATCAATTAAGAGATGGTTTCATGGTCCTCAAAATCTTCAATTTTGCAATCAGAAGCCTTGCTACCGGATTTAGTTTGTCATACCCAGGACTATTATCAATTCTTTGGTGGGGTTGAGTTTTATGGCATATCAACCACTGTAGGTCATTTAATGCCAAATTTAGTTATATATATACACATACATACGTATATATTAAATATATAGTACTATTAAACGTATAGCTGGCAACATTATTCTTTCAAAAACATTATCAGAGGCCTTGCTGTTGGATATAGTTTATCGTCATACCCAGGATGTGAATGTAGTTTATCGGCATATCCAGGACGTGGGTATGATCTGGAAAAAGCTGGGAGTTCACTATTTGCCCATAGCTGGAACCCCAACAGGTGCTACTACCCCAGGTCAGGATGGACTTGGGAACACCAGCAATTAAGAAGTGGTTCCATGCTCCTCAAAACTGGACTAAAATTCAAACTTGGCTCTCTGATCTCTTATATTGAGCTGCTATCTATTACACCACTTGTATATCACCTATACACATACAATAAGCATGTGTCTATGTCTGAGCATATAACCCATAAACTTATTCACTCATGATTAGATATCTAGTAACAAAGCAAAGCCTGGCAGTAAGAAGGATGAACAAAACAGCATTTGAACTTAATATACATAGAAGACCCAGCTTTGCTAACTGCTGATCACTGACTTTACAACTACTCCTCTAATTCAAATGATTCTATTGCTAAGAGAAACACTTGATTAAAAACAAATTTTGCAATTTTTTATTTTTTAGTTAGCTTGCACTATTTTATGCCTTCAATCTCTATATTGTGCATTGTAAATAAGGTTGTCAGTGGTCAGGATTTAATGCAAGTTCTACTGACAGGACAGGGTTATGATATGTATAAACACATACACAAATAATTATGACTATGCATAGATCAAACAATCCAATAATAATGATCAAAATTTTAAAAAACAAACTGATATACCGACCTACTATTCAAAATAATGTACCATATTTTAACATTAAATTAAAACTACATCCAAAACTAGGGAAGTAATTAAAACAAAAAATAAACTTTAAAAAGAAAACGTATTTATGTGTAAACATGCAATACAAACCTCGCCGAGGCTTTCCACCAATTAACCAATGTTTACAACACATTGCATTTCGATTCTTAATTTCATCAGTGTGCACCAAAAGCAGAAACGGAACCCCCACTGCATGCACACAAGTTAACAAGATGAAAGACAAATGCTACGTTAAAAAATAAGAACACAAACTGTGTTTCCCCCATATATATGAGCACGAGAAAGATTTGCATTTTGACAAACTTTCAAAATCTCTTGTATTACAAAGGAACAAAGGTGGCCATAACTTTGATTTTACTTACACCACACCTTAATAAAAAAGTACATAATTCTTTAAGAAGAAAGTACTTTGAGAGCTTAGTAATAACAATATTACCAACTATAAACACAGTGCTAAAACATTACATTGCCATACTTCTTTGAATCCATTCTTAAAGAATCTAACTTAACTCTAATACAGATAGTACGTAAATAAAGAAGCTCGGTGGAGTAATGGATAGTGGCTAGGATTGAGGAATTGGAGAGCCAAGTTCGAATTCCAGTTGAATACATTACATTCACTTATATGCTAATACCCTTGGGAAAGGTATAAATCCTCCCCCCAGCTATGGGTAAATAGCAGGACAGACCGGCTTCTATAACCTTGGATGGCAACTGGTCTACCGCAGAAAGAAATGTGGGAAAAAATCTGCCTCGTCAGTCATGTATTGAAAGATACATGATCGCCTAAGCGTGTATCATGCATGGCACATAACTGACTGACGTACATAAAAACAGCCCCAGATTAACAGAATATCATCCAACTATGCCAACAAAAGTGAAAACGTAAGAACTCCGCCGACTAGACAGACAGGCAAAAACGTATTCATATTACCAACCAATGCCCACTTCGACATATTATAATTTTTAGAAACTTACATACATATAGCATTATCTAATTTTAATGAACATGATACATGACTGACCAATTAGAACTGAAGCACACAAAATGCCCAAATTCTGTCTTTTTGCCCATTTTCTCTAAATATCTGATGAAGCGAAATATTGTTAGATTGATGTTTCTTTTCAGATTTTAATCCATGTATATATATATATATATATATATATTCATACACGTTTCATTAAATAATGTAGACAAGTGTTGTCTATTTATTTTATGTAAATTTTTTTTTGTAACATCTGATAAGTTTAATAACATTATCGTTGAACGAAGAAAGAAATTCACAATAGTGATCCATATTTTTTAATACAATACTTGTCTATATTATTTAATGAAACGTGTATGAATGAAAAGATGCTGCCTAAATACACACAATTTAAGTTACATGATCCAGGAGCCCACAAAACTATCAATACTTGGAATTACAAATGTAGCCTTGTGAAAAGGCAAATTGAAATAGCAAAAGAAAAATTGAACAACCTTAACAGCAACAAACAGGACATTTACGATAAACTAAACAATGACAGACTATCATCACTGTCTTGTCCGTATATTGTTTAATATGTTGTAATTGACATCTTTGATAATGGCTTAAGTAAGCCGAAAGCTTCGACTGTATTAACCATTTCAATACCTGGTTAAGGTGGTGGAGAACTTGGAGAGGGGAATTAACAAGAGATAACTGATATCCATTAGACATGGCACATGGAACAAGAACAGTCTACCCCAGCAAGCAAAATAAAGAGTTCAGTTTGACATTCCAACCACTTGAAGGCCAGAGAGTACAACAGCTGAAATGTTGTGATAAGTATGGCAACAAAGATGAGGATGATAGTCCAAACAATGTAAATAGTGTAGACGTCTCAAACTTTTACATTTGCCTTGACCAAGTTCCTCAACATAAAAAATAAATTGTCCTTGTGTCATTGCTTTTACTCATAGATCTGTGTGTGTGTGTGTGTGTGTGTGTGTGTGTACGCACATATAATCAGTTTAATTTACAAGCTGTTTAAGAAAATAATGACTGAAGTGGAAGAAAACAGAAAAGGTGAAATTCAACCCTTTCCTCCACTTAAGACAAAAATAGACGAAGAACACCCAGCCAAATCCTTGACCCTTCAATTCTAATCCTCACCCACAGAATGTAATTAGATGAAAGAGGAAACACAAGAGAAAGGAAACATTCTACACAAAAACAGGAACAGGCTGTTTTTCATTCTCCTTATTTCATTTGTTTGCTTTCATTTTATTTATTTATTTATTTTTTTTGACAAATCTGTCACTATTTTCTTATTTTTCATTCCTTTTCTTCCTGTCTTACAAAATCATCATCATCACAAGATCATGAATAGAAGTTTCAGATCACTATCAGCAGTAATATTTCTAAATAAATAAAAAAAAAAAAAGATAGGGTATGGCTAAAACGGTTAAAAATACTATTCTTCTTTCATAAAATTGTTTTTTTTTTCTTGAGCTTGCTAACTGGTAACATCCAGTTTGAGTCATGGGTCCAGTTGTTTCAGGCTAATAGGTTTCAGGTGTGGTGCAGACTCCATAAGGTTATGGACCCCAGTTGTCAGCAAGACACTGTACAAGCTAGTAGTTCTTCCATAATGGTATGGGGGTGCTGGTCCACTTAAATATGTCATTGATTGGTGATTGTAACATTGCATAGTTTCATGACAATTTACACCCAATCATAGACTGTGTCTCCTAACAATGACGGGATATTCCAGCAGGATGATGCACAATGTCATCACACACAGAATTGGTTAAAGGTGTATTCTGGAAACTTCCAAATGGTACGAGAAGGCCTGTAGAGTAATGGATATGGCCTGGACCAAGAAATTAGAAAGCTGAGTTAGAATTCCAATTGAGTTAGTTACATTCACTTATATGCAAATATTTTTGAGAAAATTATGAATCCATATCTTCTCGCCACTCCAGCTATAAGTAAATAGCAGGACAGAATAGGTCCTATAGCTCCTGGGTGGCAACCATTCTAGGAGGACAATTCTGAATTCAAAAAACCTCCAATTATGAGTAAATATTAGGGTAATCTGGATTCTGTAGCCTTGGTTGGCAACCAGTCTAGGAGAAGGGCAACTCTGAATTCAAAACTGTATATAGCCCTGGTGAAGTACAATACTATGCAGCTAAGGAAAAGATTGGGGAGTTTGCATTGATTCTATAATCCTGACAATGGTCCACCTATCATCATCACATTAATCCAACATAAGCCTAATCAAATGCCACATCACGAGGGTGAATTAACTGATATGTTATACCTCCCAAAACAGACAGAAGAATGAGAACAATCTGTCTTTTTTTTTGGGGGGGGGGTCTGAACAAATGGTTGGTTTAAAATTTCTCCTGAAGGTTAATATGACAGGTAATAGCTAACACCTGAAGATGGAAGGTATATTGACCAAAACAATGTGACTAATAATCCTATTATAATTCTGCTTGTCCCTCCCTTTGTTAGTTCACACAACCATTACACCCTGCCAATATCTCATAAATAATGGATGATTTCATTTTGCCCATGCAATGACAGAAATGACATATCAAAGATGCTACCTGGTTTCAGTGAGAGAAAGAAAGAAAGAGTGTTTAAAACATCACTTGCCAATATCTCATAAATAATGGATGATTTCATTTTGCCCATGCAAAGACAGAAATGACATATCATCAAAGATGCTACCTGGTTTCAGTGAGAGAAAGAAAGAAAAAAAGAAAAGTGTTTAATATCACTTGCCAATACCTCATAAAGGACTATTCCATTTTGATTGTATAGAAAGACATATCAAAGTTGCTACTTGGTTTCCATAAGAAAGAAAGAAGGGAAGATAACTGTGTTCAAAGTCTGTTTCAGTGAAATGGAAAAAATTGTCAGTTTCATACCTTTTCATGATAATTATTGCAATATTTTATTAAAGTTGTTATGCTCAAATATTTAACGATGTGATAGGGGAATTTCTACGGATATTTTATTGTTATACAACTCTCCATTAACTTAAGAATTAAGATTCATCAGAAAATTCAATTAGGAAAACCATACCCTCCCTTAATTCATTAGTTTCTTAGTTTGCACCACCACTACACCTTGCCATTACTATTGTATTGCTGGTCCTGCTGTCAAAAAATCAGGAGATATAAACATGAAAGAATATAATTGTAATTATACTATAAAGGACTCATTTAAAATTTTTACATTCCTTGAAGTTATTATTTCAACAGTCTCATTCACTATATTCTCTCCGTTCACTTATACAATCACCAAAGTTAAGTAACTTTGAGCCTGGTCAGTATCTAGATGAGTGACTGCTTGAGAATACCCAGTGCTGTAAGCTTGGATGTGTGCATGGTGTAATGGATAGTGGCTAGGAATTGGAAATCAGAGAACCGAGTTCCAATTCCAGTTGGGTTCATTATATTCACTCATGCGCAAATACCTTTGGGGAAAGGTATGAATACACTTGAGGGGAGAAATGTTAATATCCAGGATTGTTCTATGCTGGTGCTGCTGTCAAAAAATCAAGAACGAACAAATATAATTGTAATCTCTATCTATAAAAGGCAGGATGCATGTGTGCGTGTGTATAACGAATACGCGGCCGCAATTTTCGACGGGTTTGTAACAAAATTTACATGCCCATGCTCCAAGTTAGTGGGAAGGTCAAGATCGACTTTGCATTTCCCAACTCCCATTGATAGTGGAAATAATCGATTTTTTTCATGCTTCTACGGCAGTTTTCATGTAGTTTGCAGCCATTTTGTAATGGCCAGAGTGAGAGCTGGCTGCCACGAATAGGCAGGAAGATTCTATTGGCCAGCGTGAGAGCCAACAGCTGACTGACACGAATGTTAACTAGCATGCTAGCATGCATAAAAAAAAAAAAAAAATCGATAGCTGCATTCGTCACAAGTGGGAAAAATTTAAATCTGCATGGCACTTTACTCCAATTGGCTCATTCGCTTGCTTAAGATCAATGTTGATTCTGATTCCGCAGAACTGGGTTGGGTGTGAAAAAGTATTTGTTGTTAACATTCTTTTTTCATTCGGTTTTTCCAGTTACAAGTCCTTTTTTAAAGCTGATCGTTTTGTATTCATTTTGTTTAGTTCTTTTTTCGTAACAGATTTAATGTTTAATATAGAGCTTAGAAAAAATTTGCAGTGTGAGATAGGCAAGAAGTAAGGCATGTAGCAACATCAGCATAGCAAAGGGCACTCCTTTAAAGGCAAGGAAGGGCAAAAATATTTTAAGTCAAGTGATTGCTGTATGAGTCATATGATTTTTGAATCAAGCACGGGCAACACTGGGCCATGCTGTTAATTATACTATAAAGCACACATTTAAATTTTTTACATTCCACGGAATTAGGAGACCTGAAAAACTATTAATTTCAACGAAAGACAGTAAAACTGTGGGAATTTCATGGATACTGCTAGTCAAAATACACCTATACTGAATAGGTAAATAATGTAATATAATAATTCCTCATCTTAGAATGTCAGACAGAAAAGATTTTTAAAAAAAAAAAAATTTCAATTGATATTAGGTTGGTGCAAAAATAATGTCGTTTTCTCACATAGTAACATATGTGAGAAAACGACATTATTTTTGCACCAACCTAATATAAAATGAACCATATTTTTCTATGCAGTTTTCTTCTCTTGATTTTCAATGATGAATAACTTGAAAAAGGCAAAATCTTTCAATTCATTTTTTTTTTGTGTTTTTTTGTATTCTTTACATTTTCATTTTATTAGGAAATGATTTATATTTTCTTATTCTTTTTTTACAAAAGCATTATTTTTCTGTTAAGGAAGAGGAAGCCATCTATCTCAACTGAAATTTGAGAAACCTTGATATAGCCTATACTTTCAGATCAATAGATCTTAATAATATTGATTTAGGAATATTGCAAGCTTTATTTTTTCTTTTATTACAAAAATAAATACCATTTAATTTTTCTCTCTTGATAATATTGTGCAGAATAGAAATGAGTTAAACTGTTATGCAGGAAAGATGGGTTGCAAATAGAGTTTGCAAAGTAAAAGAAGCTCCCCCAAACACCCGCTGCTCACACAAATGAACGGGATGTTACATTTGGTCAAGGAATTAAATTCTGCAACTAGATAACCTTCACCCTAAAAAACAGTTCTAAGCTAAATACTTGCAGTTTTTGGTCTGCTGGAAATCTGTCAAGTGATGTGAAGAGCGGGTGTGGGTAGAGGGAGTGAGGGAGAGAAATGCTGGTAAAAGTCAGTCTTTTCTTTTTCTCACCCTCAGAAATTAAGAGACGGTAACAGAGCTGGTATTTTTAAACTTAAATCTACAGGAAATATCACACGTTGAACTAAAGTAATGGGTTTTTGAGATGGGAAGGGTATTTTTTTCTAAGTGGGTGTGAAAATATATATATATATATATATATATATATATATATATATATATTTTTTTTTTTTTTTTTTCTTTTTGAGGAGGGTGGTCTCAAAATTTTTTTTTTATTTTTTTTTTTTTATTTTTTGCATTGAAACCTAAAAGTAGAAAAATTGAGAAAGATGAAAAAAATAAGAGAGAGAAAACTAAATCAATGCTGCATCTTAAATTACTTTCAGTTCTGGTCGTTTCAATACCACACACTCTCTCTCTCTCCCTCCCCCACCAATTCCCTTAGACATGGACATTCTTAAGTCATATTTAAATTGACAACTGTTTAGTGCTAAAGATGCTTTCCGGTTACCTGTCAAAAATATATTCACAATAATAAATCTTCCTTGCCTTTTCCTTCATCAGTCTTCCAGATGAAAGGAATATATAAAGACCTGTTTCAGTAACAACAGAATCCGCCATTGCAAGTCCTCAGCTGAACAAGGTTTTTGCCTCTTTCAATGACAACCATCGGTTTGGGTGGGTGGGTTTTATGACATATCAGCCCTTGTTGAATTATTCAATGTCAAGATACTATACTTAAACTTGCAAACAAATTAATCATCCCTAATACTAGGATTATTGCCACCACCTCCAAGACAATTGGAGATATCAAATAAATTGTTCACAATGTAAAAAGGTCTATGCAGGGGAGATATCACGTAAACTAAAAACCTGCATCTATGAACACAAGAGAGATTTGCATTTAGACAAACAATCAAACTCTCTCAGACTGCATAGAAATGATGTTGGACATAGGGTGGGATTAGTGAAATCAAAGCTAATTAAAAAAAGAAAATAATTTTTAAAGGAGAAAATATTTTTAAAGATTAATAACATTATTACCAACTATAAATACACACCTAAAACATCACATTACATTGTCATCTTTTTATCCATTCTCAAAGAATCTAACTGATATCTATCTAATACAAAGAGTAGGTTCTTAAAAAGATCAATCCCTGATTAGAGTGAAATTCCACCCAGCTGTGCCAGCTTTTTACATTAGAACTCTGCCTACTAGACAGATACACATACACAGTTATGGATATACATTAACATCTGATGCCTGCTTAGACATACAAGAGTATTTATATACATATAGAAATATCTATGGTTTTACTGCATGTTTACATGACTGACCAATGAGAAATGACCCCACAAAAAACTGAAAGTACCAAAGTTTCTGTCTTTTTTTTCAGTTTTCTTTCAATCTTTGACAAAGCTTTAATAAAAGTGAAACATGTTAGATTGAAATACGTTTCCTATTTGTTCTTTATCTTAATACACACACACACATATATATTACTTGAGTGCTCATGATTTAGCTTGGGTTGTCTTGAACACATATTGGGATTTGGCCCAGATCTCAAGTAGAACTCATAGATAAGCAATCAATCTCTAAAGATGCTGCAAAAATGGTCAGTTCTTTGTACTTCTCCAGTAGGTATTTATCCACACACGCACATCACTACAGAATGTGACACAAAGTTTTTAGTTTAATGTGGAAAGCTGTTCAGAAATTGCTCAAGGCCCCTCCAGTGCTTCCCCCTTTTGAGTACGCCTAAGGCACTGGTAATAACCCCAACCCAAAGCAGAAGTACTGCTTGATGAAATTCAAAGAAGAATGTGCAATGCTATCAGTCTGTATCTAGCATCTTGGCTTCAGTCACTTTCCAATCTTTACAACACAGCTCTCCTGTGTCTTTTTTTTATAAATACTTTCCTCTTTAGTGCCTTGACTTCTTGAATTCAAGCACAGTACTAGATTGGTAGTTAGGTCTCATCATTTTACAGTTAAAATAGCTACATGTGACTAAGTTCTATGTGAACAGTTTCTTCTCTCAGACTTCTTGCTTGTAGAACTCTTCTGGTTTCTTGCTAACTATGATTATAAGAAATTTAAATGTGACATCAATCATCATCTTCTGTCTTTTTTAATCCAGTTCTTTTATTGTTCTTTCTTAGTAGTAGTTTCTCAGTTTGTTTCCCTTTCAGTAACCTCTTACATCTTAGTTGCTTTATCACCTTGCCTGGAGTGAAATGATTAAAAAAAAGAAAAAACTTACTCTTCTACAGGGAATACAGTCAGTATATTCTTGGCTGTTATTTGCTAATATATCTTACCAGCAAACCCCTCTATCCTTTCTCTCCATCTTTAATCTGGTCTTTTCCTAATGTGTTTGTTATCCTTTGGGCCCCCACTCAACCAACCTTTTGCTCCATTCTTTATCCTTCTTACTTCATTTATGTTGTTTAATCATTTCTATGATCTGTCTTATCATGTTGACCCCTTTCTATCACTTAGAGTTATTCCCGACATTGCTTTTACTACTGATCTTGGTGTTCCCCAGTTAGTTTTCAAGTGAATTTGTTACTTTCTATGTTTTGCAAAGATATTCATTGAGGAATACATAACTTTGTTTGCTCTCACTAAATTTATTTGTGATTATTCTTTTGGGAGAGGCAGTAGCTATATAAGAAAAAAGAAATTATATAATAACAGATTGTTTACACCTACAAAATAATAAATATGTCCCGTCCTGAGTATGATGATAAACAACATTCGGCTGCAAGTCCTCTTATTGGGAGGTTCTCAGGAGTGTGGAACCACCTCTTAATTGCTGTTGCTTCCAGGTCCACTCTGATGGTAGCACCTGTTAGGGTCCCAACTATGGGCAAGAGGTTAACCTTCCAAACTGGAGTCAGGGCACCATAAAAGTGTAAAAATGCATTTTTGTAGTCAGAGTGTCAGCAAAAAAAATTCATAGTTAAAAAAAATTAACAGCAATACATTTAAAGAAAACATATATTACCAGCAATACATAAAAAAAATAATACCAGCAATTTTCTTGTTAAAAAACTAAAAATTACCAACAATACATTTTTGTAAAATAAAAAAAAAAGTAGGCTACCTATTTAGTCTTGGTTAGTATTACAGGTGGTAAACATGCATATGTGGATATCACAAGTGCTGAGGCCCAGTAGCAGGTTTTAAAAATTCCTGTGTGTCACCAGTGTAAGTCGGCTTTTTTTGTCTGTTGGTTGCAACACATTAATTTATGTGTGACCTTATGGCTTTTGTGATGAATTGCTCTTTACATTATTCGGACTATTGTCCGAATCTTTGTCGCCATATTTACGCTCTGGCCTTCTTCAGGTGGTTGGAATTTCAAACTGAACCCTTTATTTCAATCACTGAAGACTGGGTAGACTGTTCTAGTTCCACATGCCACGTGTTTGATGAATGTCAGTTATCAGTTATCTACTGCTAATTTTCCCTCTGAAAGTTCTCCACTGCCTTAACCGGGTATTGAACCGGGTCTGTCACTGGATCTAACCAATGCCTTTATCCACTGTGCCATGTGTCCTTGAGGACATCTGGGTATGAATTTCTGGGTATTATAAACCTAATGTTTTCAGCAAACATTTTTTACCAGTGCTCATATTGCAATTTTTCTGTTATCATTCCATGTTTTTTCCAGAGCTCATATTGCAACTTTGTTATCATTGCTTTTCTCTGGCACTCCTTATTACTGGTTCCCATATTGTATTTATTTCTATGCTTGGTCAGCTCAGGAGATTTTTGTGGCCTAGCATATGTGCTGATTCCTTAAGTTTACGAATTTTCCAGTGGTGTTCCCTGTCTATGATCTCAACATGATCCCACAGGGGACGGAGTGCCAGAGAAAAGCAATGATAACAAAGTTGCAATATGAGCTCTGGAAAAAACATGGAATGATAACAGAAAAATTGCAATATGAGCACTGGTAAAAAATGGTTGCTGGTTGCTGAAAACATTAGGTTTATAATACCCAGAAATTCATACCCAAGGACACATGGCACAGTGGATAAAGGCATTGGTTAGATCCAGTAACAGACCCAAAGAGTGTGAGTTCAATACCCGGTTAAGGCAGTGGAGAACTTTCAGAGGGAAAATTAGCAGGAGATAAATGATAACTGACATCCATCAAACATGGCATGTGGAAATAGAACTGTCTACCCCAGTGACCGAAATAAAGGGTTCAGTTCGAAATTCCAACCACCTGAAGAAGGCCAGAGCGTACAATGGGCGAAACGTTGTGATAAATATGGCGACAAAGATGAGGACAATAGTCCGAATAATGTAAATACTGTACATAATACCTCATCTCAGAAATATAGACAGACTTGCTCTTTGTATTACAAAGTACTTTTGGCAAAACATGGCTCTCCAGATGATGATGACGACTCTGGAACTGAGACAGACACATGATATGATTCCTTGGAAAATCACTTACCTGAAGAAGTGAACATCTCATTACAATTAAGTACCATAATTAAAAGACCCTCACCATGTTACCATATATGTGATCATGAAATCAAGGGATACAGTAAAGAAAATGCTAACTACCAAAATGTTAACTCATTATATACTGCTATTGTAAGGAAAAAAAATACCTACTCAGGCAAAGTCAGTAATATAGATGGTAAATATGCAAATGCGTTTAATTCCTGTTCAATTGTAAGTATAGACATCTTGCAAAAATACTTTAAAAATTGTTGTGTGTTACAAAGAAAGTCTTGGTTTTTGTTGTGTATTACAGCACACATTAGATGAGGTGCAACTTACTCTTTGTATTACATAGAATTATTACTATCATTTTTTCAGCAGGAATTATATGAACTTTATACAGAGTGTCCATAAAGTCTGGACACAGAGGAAATCTTATTACCTGTATTTTTTTACCCCCACAGATTAAACTTGTTTTTGCGGAAAGAAGAAAGAATTGACTTCTTTTTCTGGGTTATGTTAAAGAAGAAAGTGTACTCAATGAAAATTGCAGATGCAACACACTTGATTGAACGCATGAAGAGTGAATGTGCTAAAATGGAAGGCAATGTGGAATTATTGCATCAAATTCATTTGAATCTTGCAAAGTGCATCAACCTTTGCATCACAAATGATGGAAATCATATTAAAGATGTTATTTGTTAATATTCCAATTCAATAAAATGTTGCTGAAAATTTAATTTCTTGAAAAATTTTCTGCCTATGTGTCTGTACTTTAGGGATACTGTAGATAAACTTTAGACCGAAACTGTTGTGAGGTCAAAATTTAAAAATAAAACTGTAATCTTCAGGACTTTGCTGTCTTTGACAATAAGTATTAGGTTGGTAATGATGTAATAATGTCGTTTTTTGACATATTTTTTAACGTCAAAAAACGACACTATTACGTCATTATTTTTGCACCAACCTAATAAAATATCTTTTAGACCATTTATCATATTGTCCCCATCTTTATCACAAATTTTCTGAAGTTGTGGTCTGCATTCTGATGCAACATCGACCTTGCTCAAGGTAAAACATTGTGATAAAAGTTGGAATAATTTGTGGATCAATAGTTGTCATAAGAAAGAAATTTAAACTGATTGAAAGTTTTGAAAAATGTTTTTTGAAGCATAAAAGCTTTATGGGTTATGAGATTCTCATATTGTTCTGTACTGATGTATTGAAATGTTTTTTGAAGCATAAAGCTTTATGGTTTATGAGATTCTCATATTGTTCTGTACTGATGTATTGAAATGTTTTTTTTTTCCTTTTTGTTTCCATCATCAGTGGTTACTTAAATATGAATTTAAGTCTGTTTAGTGGACAATAACATGTGTAATCAGATCATAAGACCCAGTTTTAATCAATGTGTAGTGATACTAGCAAATTAGTATGCATAATTTGCATAAGCATAAGTGAACACTCATATAAGTGGTCACCGGGAATAACGAGGTAGTAGTACGAATCTAGCGGCTGATTAGTGCTAACCTCTAACTTCACAACACTATGTTTTGTCAAAAGTGACTTCCTGATGTTATCAGCATATGGTGAGATGACCACTGCATGTATCACCATTAGGAAGTGCCTGAAAACCATACCACAGTTTGAACCAAGCCATGTGATTGTAATTGGGTAGATGCAACTGTTGCGAACCCATCAAGGGTTGTGTTAACACAAAGTTGCAAGTCATTGTGGCCAACGGTTTCAACATACTGGCTTGTTATAACTGTTGATAACACCAGATTATGTATTTTCTCCCAGAAACCGTAACTAAGGTCTGCTCAACATAATTGTAGTATAAATCAAAGGTTGGCTCTGAGAGTATTGAACATACAAAGTGTCTGCAACAGGGACTAGTTAGACATTTTAACAGACAGACATACTTGTATATGAGCAACCAGCCATACAATCTTCTTTATCTATAATTCTCAAAATGTGTGTGTGTGTGTGTGATTGGATGTTGTTTATATGCTTCCACAGTTTTGAAATTTTTTTTGTTTCATAGATAATTTTTCAGTGCCGGTTTTGGGTCCAAATTGGCTGGAAAAAATTACAATCTTGAAGGTGAAAAATAAAAAAAAAACTGATTTTTTACACCTTGCACAAAATTTAGAGAGTTGAAATCTAATGCAAAGGAATATTTGAATTATAAAAAAAATTATATTATAAATAAAAATTATCATATATTATTATTATGACAGTCCATGCAAGAGGTTCCTTCCTTGCAAGATTAAGAATGCAAAAAACAGCCATTTTCAGGGCCACCGCTGCTATTCAAATTGTTAACCCCCATTTGGGGATGTGCCCCTCAGTTGCACCAAATTGTTGTTACTAATATTGATTTTCAGGTGGGCTGACTTAAACTGCTCTAATTGAATGGAAAAAAATTCCCAGTAATGAAACACCTGGTCGAAGACAGGTTATATTGTTAGTATATTTATGCTGCAAAGATTAAAGTCTTTATAGACTTTAATCTTTGCAGCATAAATATACACCTTACATATAACTTCAGCAGAAAAATAAAAGGAAAAAAAGTAAAGGAAACATATCTCCATTGTGGAAGACACCATTATTAAATACTGCAATTACAAAGAGTTAATGCATAAAAAAAAAAGCTTTTTGGAAACAGGGTGTGTCTCAAAACCTGGAAAGCGATTAAGTATTTTTATTCGGGTTCAAAAAAAAGGAAAGGCTTGTGATGATGAATTTAATTCAAAAGTTTTGCAGACAATCACCTCCTTAGCATGTTGCTAGGTTATCAAAAATTAATTTCCAAAGGGTACCACCCTGAAGAAGGCTTGATATAGAATATGTGCACAGGAGAGTTGCTGGGAAGTAGTATAAAGAACTAACACAGGCTGGGGAGGGCAAGAAATGAAATAGAGGGAGAGAAGAAAAAGAAACAGATGGCAACATGAGATAAAAAAAGGAACATGAAAGAGAGAGAAAAGAAGAAAAAGACGAATAGAGAGGCATAGAGAGAGACTAACAGAGAGCAGGCATAGAGAGAGACTAACAGAGAGCAGGCATAGAGAGAGACTAACAGAGAGCAGGCATAGAGAGAGACTAACAGAGAGCAGGCATAGAGAGAGACTAACAGAGAGCAGGCATAGAGAGAGACTAACAGAGAGCAGGCATAGAGAGAGACTAACAGAGAGCAAAAAAACTAAATAGAAAAGTTTGTGTTAAAATCAAAACAAAAACACTAAAATGTTAGGCGTGGGCCCAATCATTTTTAATCTGATCTCAATTACCCATTAATTAACCTACTTTAACACCCCAGAGCAGTTGTAGCCGAAACCCACAGCAAACAAGATGACATGCCCTCTCCAGAGAGGAAGAAGACTCTTAACCTCTTTAGCTTGATTCAGTCATTTATTTCCGGACCAATATCCCCATATCTGTTTTCACCAAAAATTAAATGGAAAAGGATTAGCTGGCCATGAAACAACTCAACAAGGGGCCTCCATGACATTTAACTCCAGAACTAGCCAAGTGTGAATGAAGGAAAACCAGTTCTCACCCATTAGAAATTATTGAGCATCATAATAAAGAATATTGGAAGGACACCTTACTATTATGGACTAGCGGTTACCAAGTTTATCTGACCATTACTACTGTAGTGAGATTGATCCTCATTAGATACCCTACATTTGTGACCTTGCCCAACAGGTGGAATTTACTTTCCTTTTTGTTTTTCCTTTTTTTTTTTGGAGACAGGTGATCATGACTCTCCACAGTTTACTTTTCTTTATTATCTGTGAATTGCTATGACTTCTTGGAAAAGATGAAGTGGTGGCCCCATCGTCTATTGCACAGTTTAGAATTCAGAGTTTCTTTCTCTTAGATTAGTTGCCACCAAAGTCTAAAAAGCCCAGTCTACCTTGCTGTTTAACCCAGAGCTGGAGAAGAAGAAAAGTATTGCATATACATGTGTATAAGCCAACTTCATGTATAGTTCAACTCCTGAATTTTTTTTGCATTAATTTTAAACCCTACAGGAAAAAACATTACTTATGTATAATCATCGAAAATGCAGGGTTTTTAATCTCTTCAAAAAAAATTACCTGTGTATAGTGTGACTCCCTAGTTTTGTTATAAAAAGAAAAAATGATCATAAAAACAATCACTATATGTAAATATATATGGTATTCACGCTATTCCCAAAGGGATTTGTACAAAAGTGGATGTAAAAGATTCACTTGGAATTTGAACTTGGCTCGTCAATTTCTTTCAGCGCTGCTATTGGTTATGCTATATGCATATCTTGTTGTATATAGTAAGCTCAGCAAATACCTAAAATGACCTTGTGATGTGTCATCTGAAATGGGTTTCAATGTTAATATAGACTACCAAATATAGTACAATTATAAAGTTATAAAAGTTTAAACAAAAATTACAATGGATTCATATTTAACTAACAAAAGTAAGTAGACGTATCTGGGTTTCTAAATATCTAAATTAAATACAACTGCATGAGTTTACTATACATTAATTGCTTTAAAATGATACCAAAATTTTCCAGTTGATTTTATATCATTGTTTCTAATGGTAATATTAGCAGTTTCCTTCTAAGCAATTAAGAAAATAATTCTATTTCAGCTTTATAAGAAAAAGAATTTTAACAAATGACAAAAGCCACATCAGATCAACACTTCCAACAACGGCAACAACTAAAATGCATAGCACATTTAACAAACTAATCAAGATATTGACTTTTCACACTAACTTAAACAAAAGATTAGGAAGGAAATCCCTACCAGTACTAAAAAGAGCAATAACAGTGAATCTGAGAAGTTTATTCCCAGATTCATTAAAAGAAACATTTTATAAATTTCGAGCTAAAAGTAATGCTAGTTATGATTGAGGGTTTAAATGTAGTGGCTTTGTTCAAAATGGTGATCATACCAGATTATGCAATCTTTCTCTGAAACTGTAACTAAGGTCCATTAGCACAGTTGTAGTATAAACCATGACTGGGCTCTTTGGTGGGAAAATCTTAACTGCAAACTAGCAGACTGCCATAATCAGACACAATCATGTAGTCATTACCGATAACCTTTTTGTGTAGTAGGTTCATTTTGTTTAGCAACATATCAATCTCTAACAGGTTATTTAACGCCTTCAGCTTAAACAAATTTCCAGGAAAATAGATTTCTCAAGTCCATTAGCTGTTACAGCTCTTTCTAGTACTGATGGGAGTTTTCTTCCTAACTTTTTATTCGAAGTAGTATGGAATGTTAACATCTTGATCATGCCATTAGTATCTCTTAGAATTACATATGCTAAACATTTTAGTTTTTGCTGGTGTTAAGTTGCTGAATGGCTTGGGTGTGTATTTGCTACCCAGCACAATCAACTAATGTGAATTTGTGCTTTAATAAATTTACCAGTTCCACCTGCAGTTGAAACGGGTTCTGTTCATGGAGTTCTATATAAACCTATGGTTTTGTCCTGCTGGGGATAGCTATAAATATATAACTAGCTACTTATAATAAGGTGGTGTAATGGTTAGCAAGCTTGTCTCACTAGAACAATTACAAATGAATAGTGAGTTTGATCCTCACTGGGTGCCCCTTACTTTCAGCCTTGCGCCACATCCAAGCTACGTTTGGTAAATTACTATCTATAAATCTGTTTGCCTCGTGAAGTTAGATTAGATTAATATTGGTGGCAGAAGTGTAGTTACAACCTCTGAGTTATGAGCCCAGCATGCTTCCAATTCAATACTTGTGCTAGGTAGCAAATACATGCCTGAGCCAATCAACAACTTAACAGTTGGTAGTCCTCAAGTGTTGTGGCTTCTGTTATTTGATACAGTTCTTTGTGAATCTGTGGTGGCAGTCAACAATGTTCAAAGGATGATAATCTTTGCCAAGACTTTCAGTCTTGCCATTTTAGAATCACACCAATGACATACTTTTAGAATTTGCTCTGTTACTATGTACACAATTATTAGAGCAAGTGAAAGTTTTGATATATTTATTTAAAAATAAAATCCTACTTATATCATGGCAGACATATTCCCTTAATAATCTATGAAAAAACAGAATTTATGATTACAGCAAATGAGTGGAGCATGGGTTAATTCTAAATGCCCTTGAAATTTATAAATGAAACATTTTTTTAATATTTTGTGTCAAATTGCTTTTTACCAATCTTATATTTAAGAGAGTGGGAGGGGCACAGAATTAGCTTTAATTTTCAAGAAATTTATGAAACTCAATCCTTCCTTGAGACAAACCATTTTTTCTTTTATTCAGTTAGTTCAACACACCTGTCTTTGTAAAAAAAAAAAAAAAAAGAAAAAAAAGAGGAATTTTATTCCAACCTCAACATTTTTTTTTTAAATAATCCAACAATCAATGGATTCCTTTGTTACAGCTTTTCAGCCCCTTGCAGGTTATTTAAAAACAAAAATATTTTAAGATTGTAACAATTTTTTGGTAGATAAGGATTTAATGATACAAATTTTGCTAATTAACCCTTAGCTGGTGGAAGATGAGGTGGATTCATACCTTTCCAGTGGTTATATGCATGTAAATGGATATAACAAACCAAATGGGAATTGGACTTCAGCTCTCCAATTAATAATTTTGAACCATTATCCATTACACCACACACACATACAAGCTTACAGTACCTAGTATTCTCAAGCAGTCACCCATCAAGGTACTGATCAGTCTCGACATTGCTTAACTTTAGTATTTGTATGCGAACAGGTGTTGCAATGTGATGTGGCTTACAGCTTACAGCCACATCACATTGAAACACCTGTTCGCATATGATTCAAGGAGAAAGTTGATGCAAAATTTCCCAGCGTTTACTCAGGACTTTATTGCTTGTGCAATAAGTCAACTGCATATCAGCCTTATGAAAAACTGAAAAGTTAAGCAAATCAATTTTATGCAAAGTTACAGAGATCATTGATTATAGAAAGGGTCTTCAGCAAATGAAACCTGTCGGTCTTAAAGAAGATCATCCTTCTTTGAACATTGTGGATCTTATGCTACAGAATCACAACCAAAGCACTATACCAAATAAGAGAAACTATATTCTTGAGGACTTTCAACAACAGCAACAACTCAAAGAGAAAATAATGGCATAATCAAGATGCTCATATTCCACAGGATTACAAACTAAAAGGTTATGAAGGAAATCCTCATCAATACAACAAAGAGCAATAACATTTAGTGGATATTAGAAAACTATTTTCTTGAAAAATTGTTTTGCTAGACAGATTTTATAAATTACAACCAAAAGTAGCAATGAATGCCGAATGTTTATTATAAGGAAACGGCTAATATTGCCATTACCATTAGAGATGAGGAGAACAGATACTACACTTTGATCCCTTCCCTATGGCCAGGGAGTGAAGAAAAGTGTAAAAAGTAGCACTGGCTCCTCGGTCAATGAATGCCGAATGTTTCATTATAAGGAAACGGCTAATATTACCATTACCATTAGAAATGAGGAGAACAGATACTACACTTTGATCCCAGCCCGATGGCCAGGGAGTGAAGAAAAGCGTAAAGAGTAGCACTGGCTGCTCGGTCAATGAATGCCGAATGTTTCATTATAAGGAAATGGCTAATATTTCCATTACCATTAGAGATGAGGAGAACAGATACTACACTTTGATCCCAGCCCGATGGCCAGGGAGTGAAGAAAAGCGTAAAGAGTAGCACTGGCTGCTCGGTCAATGAATGCCGAATGTTTCATTATAAGGAAATGGCTAATATTTCCATTACCATTAGAGATGAGGAGAACAGATACTACACTTTGATCCCAGCCCGATGGCCAGGGAGTGAAGAAAAGCGTAAAGAGTAGCACTGGCTGCTCGGTCAATGAATGCCGAATGTTTCATTATAAGGAAATGGCTAATATTACCATTACCATTAGAGATGAGGAGAACAGATACTACACTTTGATCCCAGCCCGATGGCCAGGGAGTGAAGAAAAGCGTAACGAGTAGCACTGGCTGCTCGGTCAATGAATGCCGAATGTTTCATTATAAGGAAATGGCTAATATTTCCATTACCATTAGAGATGAGGAGAACAGATACTACACTTTGATCCCACCGCGATGAACAGGAAGTGAAGAAAAGCGTAACGAGTAGCACTGGCTGCTCATTCAATGCATGCCGAATGTTTCATTATGAGGAAACGGCTAATATTACCATTAGTGATGGGGAGAACAGATACTACACTTTGATCCCATCCCGATGGGCAGAGAGTGAAGAAAAGCGTAACGAGTAGCACTGGCTGTTCGGTCAATGAATGCCGAATGTTTCATTATAAGGAAATGGCTAATATTACCATTAGAGATGAGGAGAACAGATATGACACTTTGATCCCAGACCAATATAGGTATGAATTAGTTCTTTTTGTGTCTTTTTAATCATTTCATCTCAAGCAAGTTGATAATGCCACTAAGACATGATGGCTTCCTGGGAGTGAGTAGAATTAGATTTTAGCAAAAACTGGAAACCCAATCCTAAACGTAAAACAAGGGATAAGCGTTTAAAATGGGGAAGGAGTTGTGTTACCTGATGAAAGGTGAGCTTATAAAAATATTACCCTGCTTTATGACTGCAATATTATTTTGAGTTATAAATTGTTTCCATTTTTGTTTACTAGTCTTAATAAATAAATAAAAATAAAGCACAATAACATTTTATTCAATTACTAGCTTAAAAGTCACCCTATTGGGCATCATTTAAGCTAGATTCTGCGGGGGTCTCTTGATCGTGCCTTCATCACAATAGGGAGAGAGGAGTAGATGTGATAGGCAACAATAAACTACAGAAGAACTCAAAACTGATTGCTCCATTTAAGTATTACATTAATATTTAAGCTTACCTTTTAAAAGTTCAATGATAATTCTTTTGCCACCAATTAATTTGACATACATAGATCCTTACTTTCCATACAAGCAATTATTTTTATTTCATGGATGATCTTTGTTGGATTTTGAAATCAATTTCAATTATTCCGGAATTTATTTCCAAGTTATAAAAATTGTTACTGTACAAGAAAAAAAAAAAAAAAATTATATATATATATATATATAAAAAACCAAAAACAATTACAGTAATGAAAACTGGGGAATCCAAAATTTAAGTATTGTGAGCCAGACTCCAACCAAATTGTTTTTAGTTTGCTCATGGAGTCGGCTCAATTCCATATGTTAGGCTATGGCCTCTATGAAAAAATTGAAAACACAGACAATTTTATTTTGAAACATTAATTTGAGAACAGTAAGTTTTTTTTCATTTGAACCAGAACTATTGAAAGTTAGAGAGTTGTGTACCTTTAATAGTTTTTATCAGTAGAAGTCAAGAATTGCTTGAATATGATTTTTTATAAGAGAAAATTTCCCTATCAAAACATTTTGCAGTGACTGAAAAAGGTTATAATCGTTTGAGCAAGTTCATGTGTGTATTGCAGATGAGACAGAAGAGACCAACCAAGTTCCAAAATTATTTCCTGCGTTGTTCTTATTGTATATGACTTTGCACCATCATGGAGGAACAATATTTTTCCTATTGACAAGCACAGGACACTTTTCAACCAAGTTTTTATGGACATGTTGAAGCTACTGGACATATAAATGTACATTTAGTGTTTCAATGTATATTAAGAACTCTGAATGAACATGCCAATGATCCTGCCATATAAAAAAAATTACCATTCTTCTGTGGAGCTCAGTGTTGATCTAATCTGATATAACATCACCAGGCAAATAGATTGATAGGTATTTACCAGGGTATTCACTTTGCAACTGGATATGACACAAGGTCAAGTTTTAAAGTGGTTTTAATTGCCATACTTTGGGGTACTTTAGACAATAAACCCAGTCCTCTCCCGAGGGAGAGATACTACCTGGAGAGAAGGCACTCTGAGGCTTGGGCTTAATAGATGAATACCAACCCCAGCCAAAGGCAAATAGAGTGATATGTCCCCCAGTGGAAAACCGATAAGTTTATCTAGAACTCAATGGACAGAATCCATTTCAACTGCAGGTGGAACAGGTCAACTTATTAAAAGACAAGTTTACATTAGCTGAAGGATATCAGTTCAATACTTGTGCTGGGTAGTAAATATATATTTGAGCTATTTAACAACTTTACACCGACCTTCCAAAAAGCTAAATGTTAAGATTTATCCTTTTGTGTTGAACATTGTCAGGTGTTAATACTCTCAGAATATATTAACTGACGCATATGATTAATAGTTAGGACACATTTGTCAGTACAATTGGTTCAGTAAATGGATGTTACTTATGACTAAACCTAATAGTTATGTATTTCTCACCTGTATATGGGATTCAATTGCAAGCTTAGATGAAAATTAAAATACTAATTTACAAGGCTGAAAAACTCTTCAGTTTTTAAATGTGGCACAGAATAATCTTCTGTTATTTTTTATCTTACCATCAGTTCAGTTATGTGCCATGTGTGATACATGCTTAAGCGATCATATATCTTTCAATACTTGACTGACGAGGCAGATTTTGTTCCCGCAGTAGGTTGCCATTTCTTTCTGCGGAAGAAAGTTGCCATCCAAGGCTATAGAACCCAGTCTGTTCTGCTATTTACCCATAGCTGGGTGGGGAGAAGAGGATTCATACCTTTCCCAAGGGTATTAACACACAAGTGAATGTGATGGATTTGACTGGGATTCGAACTCGGCTCTCTGATTCCCCAATCCTAGTTGCTATCCATTCAGTCAGTTATGTGCCATGCGATTATGTATCTTTCGATACAGGACTGACAAGGCAGACTTCGTTCCCGCAGTAGGTTGCCATTTCTTTCTGCAGTAGACCAGTTGCTATCCAAGGCTATAGAACTCGGTCTGTTCTGCTATTTACTCATAGCTAGTGGGAGAAGAGGATTCATACCTTTCCCAAGGGTATTAGCACATAAGTAAACGTAATGAATTTGACTGGAATTCAAACTCGGCTCTCCGATTCCCCAATCCCAGCTGCTATCCATTACTCCACCTGTCTCCCCCAACCCTATTTACTCTTAATCACCTATTCTAGTGTGTCAAAGCTATTTGTTCAACTTTGCCACATAGCACTTTAATCGTCAAGCACCTATTTGGAAAATTAACTTAAAATGTTTTACCAACTGCACAATAATTCTAATATACTGAAGGTATACATTTATTTGATATGCAGATATTGTGCACCAGAATGCTTCCTTAGTGATGTCTATTCTTGGGTTTGTGAAAGTTACGGGTCTCCATGACATCAGGTTTTCCCTCTCATTAGCCCAGCCAAGAGCAATCATTTCTTGACTAGCATTATGGCATAACTTCCACATGATTGCTAGAAGAGTTAATATTTGTTCCTATGCAAATGAGATCCTTTTATTCAATTCAATGTATGAATTCTGACCAATCAGAATTCGTTTAATTTTTTTCTTCTGGCTATTGGTGTTTTTTTGGCCAATCAGAAGGGTGGATTCCATTTTGCCCTTAGCCATTATTCGAAGTACTCATTCAGAATGGTGGTTATCGTTTTTAGCCAATGAGAAACAGTTTCCATATTACTCATCATGGCTTCATTTCTACAATAAGCATTTTGGAGATTTGATTTCTATAATTGTGACAGATCTTTTCACATTATTCGAAGGAGACAAATAATTTCCCCGAGGCCTGTGCTCAAAGTTTTATGGTAAAAAAAGGGTATGTGCATTACTGACTTTAAACCAGGAACTTATATATGGCTCAAAGAGGTAAGACGTTGGTAGTAATGTCCCATTAAGGCAAGTGGATTTTTCACCGCCTCCCCCTTTAAAAAAAAAAAAAAAAAATCAACATTGCACTCAGTATGAAAGCTGTGGAGTTTGATGTCATAAGTACTGATACCAAAAATTAAATTTATAGCTTTTACCAATTTTTGAACATTTATTGTCTTAACAAAATGCTCTAATGTCCCATAGTTGTAGGTTTTTCTGTTGGGGTTTCCTTCTTCTCAGTATAAGATGGAGCCAAATATAAGGATCTGCTATTACTTGAAATAATTATTCCAGTATTAATATACGGACCTCCATGAAAACCTAATGATTAAAATAAATTTTTAATAACAAAAAATATTTCTTGGAGCTTTTATTTTAGTTTTAATTTCAATCTGAGAGATTAAATTTAATATTTCCAATAAGCAAAATACTAATTTAAATTGATTGGAAGAAATTGTTTTTGAAATTTCTAAAAATTTTGGTTTTGGTGACATTTTTAGCAAAGTATTATAAAATGTAAATCTCTTTATTAAAAAATCTTTACAAAATATAATATACTTTTTTTAAACTTTATTTGAGGAATATTAGCAGATTTAAAGTATAATTAATCTGATTTGAAACAACTTATTTTTTTTAATGTTTCAAATATCAGAGAAATGCATTTTTCAACGATGGTAGCTTGTTTATTTATGCTGATAGGTTTTTAACACCTCCATGGTAAGCGATGATGGAGAGATTTTTAACCTTGAAAAAAATAATTGAGGAATATAACGTGAACACCTTTTACATCAGATTTTCCCAGCCTTTTTCTCAACTAGCGCCCATTTCTATTAAAAATACCAATGATTAAAATCCTCAAAAAAACTTTTATTTGATAGCTTATCTCAATGTTTTCAATGCGATGGCCGATTTTGGTGCTTACTGGTCAAGTCTCTTTACTCTAGGTTCATTTGATAGTTTATCTCAATGTTTTCAATGTCATGGATGACTTTGGTGCTTACTCTAGGTTCCATACTTCTTGGAAGTAATCATAAATCACCTTGTTTCATAATTTGCAGGCGGTTTGTTTAGTCGTAAGAAGCTCTGTAACTGTGTTGAAACCAGATTCAGCTATATAGGAAGTTGAAAAAGCAATGAAGAAATGTTTGATAGCTTTCCACAACACATTCAGAAATTTCCTTTTGTAGCCAATATTGAATAATTTTTGAAAATCTGAAAAAAAAAAATGGATACATGCCCACTGACACCTGAGTATGTTCACCACCCGCAAATGAAATAAAAAACCTGTCCCCTTTCAACATAGCCCACTTTGGGAAATGCAGTTTTAAATACTCAGTAATCTTGAAAATTTAAGAAAATATTCTCCATAATCTAATGTTTTATGATAAGTAAATATAATTTTACTTAATAACAATCTTTCCTAAGAGTTACACCATTGAAACTGAATTTTAAAAGATTTTCAATTATTCTAATTAAAAAATGAAAACAAATTTTGTAAATTAATCAAAAAAGTTTTTTTTCCTCAAACAATATTGTCCATAATATATGTTATTGATAAAAGCAATCAAAAGCTTCTCTAATTAAATGTCTTAGTTCTATTGTGTTCTTATTTTTCAATTCAGAGCAGATTTTCAGTAAGATGGGGTCTGATTTTGAAAAAAAAAAAAAAATAAAAAAAAAAAATAGTTTATTTAAATTTAAGAATTATACTTTTAATTAATATAGTCACTGAAAATTATCACATTGAATTTCTTAAGTTTTCATTAAGTAGTGAAACATGTGAAAAAAAAAAAAAGGATTTTGACTAAGATTTTCTAATAAAAATAATTTCATCCATTTGTCAGATTGTCCTGAAAATTTCATTAAAATCCAACAATTATTTGATTTTTACAAGAATTTCCAAATTCATGTCTGAGGCTAAAATTTGCTGTGCTAAAAGTTAGTACATCTGCTGATGCAGCAAAAACAAGATTTTTTAATCAAAATGTCAAATGTTCTAGAAAAAAAAAAAAAAGTAAAAAATTTAATTAAATATTCAGAAAATACTTTGATCCTTCCTCTTAATAATAACAAAGATTTTGATGCTAAGATTATGTTTTCATTATGTTTGGAGCCTGTTTTCATCACAGTGTGCTGATTTTTTAGTGATTTCATGGCGGTACCTATATTAATATTACATATGATCATGTAATCTATTATTTTCTTATGTGCAAAGAGGATATAGAAAATGTCTCAGACTTTAAAAAATGGACTTCCAAGAAGAAAAAAAAATCTAATGTTTTGTCAGATTTGGGAAAATTGATCAGGCTGTGAAATTTTCAGCTCACTGTCTTACATTTGCATATACTGTCAAATTATCATATTAATGATTCTCTAATGTATACTCGGTATTTTAAAAATTATTTTGCTTTATTATTTAAGTGTTAAAAAAATTATTTATGTACAAAATGAAATTTTCCTAACTCGCAAAAACACGAAAATGCTCAAGAATTAATAATGACAGCCAATGTCTAAAAAACCAGAAGTCAAAATGGCTACAATTGAAAGAAAAAAAGAAAAAGAGTAAAAAAAAAAAAAAAATGAACAAATAACGACATACACATAGATAGGAGTATACACATACACTAAGAAAAAACAAAAAAAAAAAAACACAATTTGCACCAATGAAAAGTGCATATAACAAAGAAAGATTGAGAATCATAAGCAGACAATTGCTGATACCCGCTGACAAGTGTACAAAGTGACTCCTGGAGGATCCATCTATGAAACTGGAGTTGGGATGCTGAAGGTAACATCAATCATCTAAGTGACAAATATATATATTATAAAAGTGTATATTGAGGTCAACACCAAGCAGCAACAGTCTGTCTCATTAAATGTAATCTTTCAGGCTGTGTGTGTGTTGTTTTGGCTTGACTGCTTATGGCCAATGGTGCATTAGGGGCAGGTCTATTGTATTATTCTAATAGTTATTGGATGGGTGGTAATGGCTATTTCAAATTATTCTAGAGGCTATTGAATAGAAATAATTGTGGATCTGAATGTGGTTTTGTTGCTAATTTGTTAACTAATTTTTACTCGTTATTTACTATTGATTAGTCTGTTGTTGATTGTTATTGTTACATTTGCTTGTTGTAATTTGTTTATTATTCAATTTGTTTACTTATTTATTGATTTGAATTATTTTATTTTACAATATTTTTTTTATTTTTTATATTATTTTACAATATTTAAAATAAAATAAAAATAAATCTACTGTTCTGCACACGAGAAAACTTATTAAAGAAAATTTGCTGAGTGTGAAGTCAGTAGTCAAAATAAATGTTTTAAAATAAAACTGAGCATCTACTCAAATATGGGCATCCCCTAAAAATAATGTTTGAAGTAATAGAAATATATTTGATTCAAAAATAAAATCCATTAATTCTTTGAAAACTGCTTTGTTTACATTTCAGTTGTGAAACTGAATCAATATGCCATTTCAAGAAAATCCAAATGAGTGAATTTGCTTTAAAGGCAATAGAACTTTGCTCATTTGCAAAACTTTTGGTCACTGAGAGGTTAAAGCATGCAGGATCAGATGATGGTTTCTCCTGCAAAGGGGGATGCAGGTTCAAATACTGCCAGAGAGCACATTTTCTTTAATAAATTTTCTCAAATGTGCCGGCTGGGAAACAAAATAGATACCGTTTAAAACAAAAGTGTTTACTCAAATATGGGCATCCACTAAAAATAATATTTGAAGTAATTACATGGCCAGCTCAAAAAAAATTACTTAAGTCATCTATGACGCAAGACATTAAATTCTTTGGCTATTTTGTCAATAGAAAATGATCTCGTAAAGAAGATAGGTGTAGAAAGTGCCATGAAAAGATTTGCAGATCTGAAGGCCACAAAAAATGTTTTAGGATAATGAAGGTTTATTTAAGCTTGTATTAAGTTTTATATTGTAATAAACTCATTATTCTACATTTTCAGTTTTTATCCTTGAGAAAATTTTAAAAAAAAATTACACTTGTAAGGGCACCAAAGTTCAGCTTTCCAAGTGTGCCAGCAATCCTAAGGCCATCACTATATATATATATATGTTTTGTGATACAAAACTATATGACTGCTTAAAAAGACAAAAATTATTTTTATTACCCCTCATGATGATAATAGATAAAAAGTAAAACGGGCTAGCTAACTGGTTTCGAACCTCACCCAACAGAGCTAAATTGAGGTTAATAAACTGAATCATCACTAAAAAAATAAACAATACATATTGGAGAAGAAAAGAAAAAAAAATTTGTCAATTAACTTCAATTTAGCTCTTTTGAGAACGGTTTGAACCCGGTTAGCTAGCCCATTTTTCATCAACATGAGTGGTAATAAAAATTATTTTTGTCTCTTTATGGCAGTCATATATCCTTACTTGTAGCAAAACTTGGGGTTTCATACACAACGCAATCTTCAGGTGCTGAGTTAAGACTGTTACATAATTTAAATTTTGTTAAATATATCTAGTTGTCACAATAATGGGGCAGTCCATATTTTATATAGGGGATTGTTTTTGTTTTATTTTTTTTTTTATGCAAATTATTTGTTACTTGTCAATCATCGTATTTAATGAAACTTGTAGAAAAGAAGGATTGCTGCCCAAATATACACACACATACATGCATTTATATATATATATATATATATATATATATATATATAAGTGCCGCATAGGAATCAATATTGCCTAGTGACTGCCAGTTTCACATGTCAAAACATCTTCAGATCACACACGAGTTATAAGTACTAATGTCTTATCCCAACAACAGCTGATACCACTGACATTATAAAAACTCACCTATCCTAACAGGTGTAACAAAAGATCAAATAATTTATGTTGGTACATAAAATTAAAGTATCCATTTGTAAGTAATATCCATTTTCATTATCTAAATCCATGTCACTCCCAGGCCCAGTATTTCCTCAGCTTTCACAACTGTTTATACGCTGTTTTACTTACTTGCACCGTCAACATATGTCAAACACTTTGCTGTGAATAATTTTGCTAATGTCAACTGAAGGTACAAGATTTTAACAACAAAAGCATTTAATTAGGATATACTTACATAAACATCCTTTGACCAATAAGTAAATAAAAGCAATAACAATAAATAATAGAAAATTATGTGGAAACCAGCTTTCATTTTACATAAATTCAAAATTAAGAGGGCTTTGATGTAATTTCGTAAAATGTTGACAAAAATTTTATCCATATATACTAGAGAGAAGTAAACGCAAGTTTTCATGATTAGTTTTTTTACACGTAAATTAGGAGGTTGCAATATACACAGATAATTTTTTTTGAAGAGGTTAAAAATCATACATTTTCATTGACCAGTTGCACTATAAACAGGTAAACTATTTCTGTAGGGGGTTAAAATTCACGTATTTTCAGAGGCCATAATATACTTGGTAGGTTTAGATTCTCACGGTACCTTTAGCTAACCTTAATGGTAGAGATAAGCTCTTTTAGACTGCCTCCTGTATCCCAGATTCCTTCTTTCTGTTGCTGCATAAACAACAGAACGTCCTCCACTATATGTACCACCTAAAATTTACAAATATGTTATATAAATGAAGAACTAACAATGTTTTTTTTCTTCCTCCAATTTGCATTCGTCTTCATTTGCACAGGTTTACATCGTTGAGATATTGCTTTTCCAATGGTACCCATTTTTTTTTTTTTTTTTTTTATAAGTATCTATACTGTATATATATCTAAGTTATGTTCCATATTCTTGTCTTCCTACATTTATTTATATTTATTGATATTACTTTATCTTATTTCCATTAGACATTCTTAAAATATTTTGACAAGATGTATCCCAATACACAATAAATGATGGTTGCACAGGATGAAATTCTAAATGAATTTTATTTCTAGTAGCATTATTTATGGTATACAGTAATATTATCAATAGGAATCAACATAATTGAAAAAAAAAAAAAAAAAAAAAAAAAAAGTACCATATTTAAATCTTTGTATCAGATATTTTATAGTAAGTGTTTTTTCTCACCATTTTGGGGTAGCTAGAATTAACAACTATAAAATATGTCCATGATTATGCAATATTTGACTATGGTAGGCCTACTAGTATTGCCAAGAATCTGGGGCACATCATACATGCTGTATTCACAGTTCATAAAAAAAATCCAGTAGATTTATACACAAGTACATACAGCATGTGCTTCCATGTGCCTACTTCCTTGCTTTCAATGTAGGTTCAGGGCCAGGTTTTAATTGCAACACCAACTGCCAGCTCTCTCTCTCTCCTTAAACCCTGTTCTTTTTATTGTACTTTCTCTTCACTAGCATTTGCTTAGTTTCCCCTCAATATTTTCTTCCATCTTCAGTAACTCCTAGTGTTAGTGACTCACTTGGGGGGAAAATCATAAAAAAAAAAAAAAAAAAATTTACATACATACATACATACATATTGATGCATGTTTCATTAAATAATATAGAGAAGTTCGGTCTATTTATTTTATGTAAATTCTTTTCACATCATCTGATGAGTTTAATAGCATTATTATTAAAAGAAGAAAATCACAATATTGATATATATTTTTTAATCCTATCTAAGCTTTCAGCTTACATAAGCCATTATCAAAGATGACAATTACATTACAATATATTAAACAATACATACACAAAACAATAATGATAGTCTGTTTTTGTTTACATAGAAGATTTCCAAGCAACGACAAACTCATGCATATGAGATGCTGGAAACGAAAAGTGCACCGCAGCTCATGACATCATACATTACCACGCGAGAGTGAAAACGAAAAGTATTAAGTATGGGAAGCCATTGGTATAAACCAATGGCTTCTGTTATCAATTATAGACATTTAAGAATATTTCACCATACAAAAAACCTACCAGCATAAATTCATGTACACTTAACTACAAGAGCGAATGCCCATATTACTACAAAATAGCAATTATAAAGAATCTAATACATCGTGGAGAAACTAATTCATCCACAAAACAGATTTTTTACAGTGAACTAAAGAATATAAAACATTTATTAATAATAGCTTTCCAAACTATATAGTTGATGAACAAATAAGATTCTTTCTTAGAAATCTCAATACTAAGCAAATTGTACATAATACTGCTTCAACTAATCTCAAACATATTAATCTCCTATATCGTAATCAAATGCATACAAATTATAAACAAGATGAAAATATACTAAAAAAATTAGGGAATACTAATATATCTACAACGGATCCTAGCAAAAAAATTAAGTTAATCATATACTACACTAAATCTAGTATATACAATGCAATTATTCACAATGATTCTTCTTCCTTGATTAGCAATTTGCAAAAAACCAACATAGTTTACAAATTCAAGTGCCCTTTGGGAGATTGTATATCCAACGAATTAAATAATATTTATGTTGGTCACACCACAAACTCACTTTCACGATGCTTGACACTACATTTGAATGAAAACTCTAACATTTTTAGGCATTTAAAACAACATGCCTGGCTGCATACACAATTCCGGAAATTCCTCGTTGAAAACACAACTATACTTAAACATGAAAACAAACAAAAACTCAAAATTCTTGAAGCTATATACATAAAATAGTTGAAACCTAACCTGAACAAAATAAACTATGAAATCTCCACAAATATTCTTAAATGTCTATGCTATAGTTCTCAAAAGAAAAGTCTGCCACTAATGTATATTAACAAGTTTTATATAATTTAGAAGATTGGACCCAGATGAGAAAGCTAAGCTATAACTTAAGAACAATGTACTGACCTCAAATCAAATAAGAATCTTATTCAATATTATTTGGAGGGACAAAAGAATGGTACAGCGGATACAAAAGCAGACTGACATCTCTGCAACATACTCAAAGACATGACCAAATTCAACTGGTATTGGGAAGGTCACTGGCAAAAATGATAGAAGACAGATGAAACAAAACCAACTAGTCTTAGAAACTACAAGCTAAATTGTGACTCATAGCAAGATGACTTTGACAAATTTGTATTGAAACAGATCATCCCAAGGTAGATAAAAAGAAACAACAAAATATATAAACTATTTTCCTTAGACAATTTTGAAAAAGAGTAAGAAATGGGTAACTAAAAAAGAATTGTCAATGAACATTTGACAGGATGTAAATGTAAAACAGGGGATAGCATAAGACTTATAAAGAACGTGTAAAATCATTCTTAATTTCTTGAGCATAACAAACTATATACACACACCTAGTCATATATATATATATATATATATATATATATATATATATATATCATCAAATCTTTGCATTGAATAATTAGCATATAATTTTTAAAATCCATAGTCCTAATAAATAGCTTAAATACCCTACAAAAAAAAAGGATAACCCTTTATGAAGTCGTCAAAAAACAAATGTTACAGCAGTTTATTTTTATATACACAAAACCCTTTCAGAAAAAATAAAATAAAAAAAAAATAAATCTCCATAGACATGTAAACCAGACTAGACAAAATCATCTTCCGTTTTAAATTTAGACACACCAACCTTACCCTGACTTGACATTTATGAATGTAACTCTATACTGATACAAATTATTAACACCCTGCCCCAATTTTATATATGAACAATCGCGCTGGCCGTTACCATGGAAATTTTGATTTCAATAATGAATATGCTATTAAAATACGTAAATTTCAGAAATAAGTTATTCCAAAAAAAATTTTGCTTGAAGATGGAACAGAGCTTACTTTAATTCAATTAATTATATTGAAGTTTTCAGCTCTTGTTTTGAAACATGAGAACTCTTGTGTAGCATGTTGGAATCATTTTTAAATAAATAATTATATATATATATATATATATATATATATATATATATATATATATATATTTTGGCAGCATGTTTTCATTGAGACATGTTTCATTGAATAACTTAGACAAATTTTGTCTAATAATTTTCATTTGGATCCTTTCATGGATAAGCTTTTTGGTATCATTATTAAAGAGAGAAAATTACTGTGTTGGTACATATTTTATTCCAAGTACTTTTGACATTAGTGCAATCTCATCATCAGGGTGTTATTTATTTCAAGTCAAATATTGTAGTGTTCAACATTTTCAAAGACAAAATCATCTGAAAGTTAAAAGTTTTTACAAGTGAAAAATGCTAAGATTATGTGCTGTACAATTTATCTTGGAGAAAACCATAGAGAGGTAACCAAGTGTATCAAGAGTTTTTTTAAGAAATAAATATTAAAACTATTAGAACATACATCGATATTTTAAACTATCTACTGTAAACATTTTAAAACATTTGCGCAGTATTCATAATTAATTTTATTAAGGTTTGGTTTCAGTTTTTTTTAATATAGATAGCTTCAAGAATTTTTAGCTTATGTTTATCATTTTCGTAGAAAGGAGAGATGGATTTTCAACAAGAATTTTTCTGAATTGCGAATGTGAACAGGGATGCTGTTGTAAATGTTTAAAAATGTTGGATGCATCATTCAAATAAAAACTGGTCCACCGAGACATGGTCATAGTGTGGCCAACATAAATATTATTTTTTCATTGGAGATTCAATCTCTCAGAGGACATTTAAATTTATATAGAATGTTGGTTTTCCTGCAACATGTTAGTTGGTGGGGAAGAGTCATTACAAATGATTGAATTAGATTTAGTAGACTTAGTGTAGTATATTATTAAATCTATTGTCTGTGGTGGAAATGTTAGTATTTATTAATTTTTCTAGGATATTTTAGTCTTGTTTATAATTAGAATGTATTTGTTGTCATATAAAAGATTAATATGTTTGGGGTTAGTTGAAGAAGTATTATATTATATTTGCTTTGTATTAAAATTTCTGACTGACAGAATCTTATTTGTTCATCAACAATATAATTAGGGAAGTTAATATTAATAAGAGTTTGTTTTATTTTTTAGTTCACTGTAGAAAATCTGTTTTGTGGATGAATTAATTTTTGCATAATTCATTAGGTTTTTTATAATTACTATTTTATAGTATGTCTATATTTCTGAGATGAGGTATTATGTACACTATTTACATTATTCAGACTATTGTCCTCATCTTTGTCACTATATTTATTACGTTCCAGCCTTTCAGTAAATGTCTATATTTCTGAGATGAGGTATTATGTACATTATTTACATTATTTGGACTATTACTTTCATCTTTGTCACCATATTTATTACAACGTTTCGGCCGTTGTACGCTCCGGCCTTCTTCAGGTGGTTGGAATTTCAAACTGAACCCTTTATTTCGCTCACTGGGGTAGATTGTTCTAGTTCCACGTGCCATGTTTGATGGATGTCAATTATCAGTTATCTCCTGCTAATTTCCCTCTGAAAGTTCTCCACTGCCTTATTTTATAGTAATTTGGGCATTCACTCATAGTCAAGGGTGCACAAATTTATGATGGTAGTTTTTTTTGGTTTTTTTTTTTATATGGGGAGATAGTGAATTTATTCTTATTAGTGTTTATCAATTAAAATTGTTAAAATTAACATTTGAATATCTCACACATTGAGTGCTAATGTTAACAGAATACATTGCATTGTTTTAACCAGACATTTTTATTAAAAAAAAAAAAATAAATAAATAAAAAATTTTAAATTATGTAATGGTCAATCTCTACTAAGCAACTGAAGATTGCGTTGTGCATGAAACTCCAAGTTATGCTACCGGTTTTGAACGTTTTGAATTTTATTCTTTGTTCTTTTACATTTGGAGATTATATATATATATATAAAAATTTTTATTACAATAATTGTTATTTTTAGTGGGGACATGTGTTTGAGCTTATATCCAGGTCTTTTTTTTTTTTATTTCCCTAAACCGTGAAATTAATATCAACGGGACTAGATTGAGAAATCCTGTTAAATAAAAATGTACCTCCCAACAGGAATCAAGTTATATATATTACCCATAGGAGGGGGAAATTAAATAAGTAAACGGTATTTGCTAGTAATCAATATTTGATTAAATTATGGTTAATTTTAATAGTCCAGTGTTTATTCATGTCACACTCAGATTATGATCAAAACCAATTGTTGACTGTAAGTCAAATACTGATTACCTGCTATTGTATTTCTAAAGTTAGTGACATTCTCTTATGTTGAAAACTGATATATTTTAAATTCTTTGATTTACATTATCTTCCACCTCAGCCATTACCCAGAAGTCCAGGTAGAATATAAGAGAATATAAAAAGTTTCTTTCCTCTTGTAAATATAAAACAAAAAAAAGAACAAAAACAAAAAAAAAAGAACAAAAACAAAAAAGAACAAAAACAAAAAAGAACAAAAACAAAAAAGAACAAAAACAAAAAAGAACAAAAACAAAAAAGAACAAAAACAAAAAAGAACAAAAACAAAAAAAAAGAACAAAAACAAAAAAAAAAGAACAAAAACAAAAACAAACAAAACAAAACAAAGAACAAAACAAAAACAAACAAAACAAAAAAAAACAAAACAAAACAAAAAAAAAGAACAAAACAAAAAAAAAGAACAAAACAAAAAAAAAGAACAAAACAAAAAAAAAGAACAAAACAAAAAAAAAGAACAAAACAAAAAAAAAGAACAAAACAAAACAAAGAACAAAACAAAACAAAGAACAAAACAAAAAAAAGTACAAAAAAAAAAAAAACAACAACAAAAACAACAACAAAAAACAACAATAACAAAAAAAAAGCAGGAAGTAAGTGCAGTATTACAACTGATAATTTACACATTATGTTAATACAAATTATATCTTCAAACAGCACATATTTTATTTCCCTTCATTTTTTTTGTTAGGAAAAACAAAATTAAATAAACTAAAAGGTAACCTTTGACACATTGGATTGCAAGGTAAATTTTCAAGGCTTATTGGCGGTGGGAAGTAGGAACCATAAAAAAAAATAAACACATGCAGAAAATATTTTAATTACATTTGTAAATTTTTTCCTGGAAGCTAAGGGAATACTGAAAAAAATAAGATTTGCCTACATATTGTATTACAAATAAGTGAGCATTAAAATGGTTTGTGGGGAGAAAGGAAAGACAGACAGGCAAAGAGAGAGCAACAGAGAAGAGGACAGAGAGAGAGAAGAAGAGAGAAAGAGAGAGAGAAGAAGAGAGAAAGAGAGAGAAGAAGAGAGAAAGAGAGAGAGAAGAAGAGAGAGAGAGAGAGAGATAAGGACGGACAGAGAGAGAGATAAGGACAGAGAGAGAGAGAAGGACAGAGAGAGAGAGAGAAGGACAGAGAGAGCGAGAGAAGGACAGAGAGAGCGAGAGAAGGACAGAGAGAGCGAGAGAGAAAAGGACAGTGAGAGAGAGAGAAGGACAGAGAGAGAGAGAGAAGGACAGAGAGAGAGAGAAGGACAGAGAGAGAGAGAAGGACAGAGAGAGCGAGAGAGAGGACAGAGAGAGAGAGAAAAGGACAGAGAGAGAGAGAGAAGGACAGAGAGAGAGAGAGAAGGACAGAGAGAGAGAGAGAAGGACAGAGAGAGAGAGAGAAGGACAGAGAGAGAGAGAGAAGGACAGAGAGAGAGAGAGAAGGACAGAGAGAGAGAGAGAAGGACAGAGAGAGAGAGAGAAGGACAGAGAGAGAGAGAGAAGGACAGAGAGAGAGAGAGAAGGACAGAGAGAGAGAGAGAAGGACAGAGAGAGAGAGAGAAGGACAGAGAGAGAGAGAAGGACAGAGAGAGAGAGAAGGACAGAGAGAGAGAGAAGGACAGAGAGAGAGAGAGAGAGAAGGACAGAGAGAGAGAGAGAGAGAGAAGGACAGAGAGAGAGAGAGAGAGAGAGAAGGACAGAGAGAGAGAGAAGGACAGAGAGAGAGAGAGAAGGACAGAGAGAGAGAGAGAAGGACAGAGAGAGAGAGAGAGAGAGAAGGACAGAGAGAGAGAGAGAGAAGGACAGAGAGAGAGAGAAGGACAGAGAGAGAGAGAAGGACAGAGAGAGAGAGAAGGACAGAGAGAGAGAGAGAGAAGGACAGAGAGAGAGAGAGAGAAGGACAGAGAGAGAGAGAGAGAAGGACAGAGAGAGAGAGAGAGAAGGACAGAGAGAGAGAGGACAGAGAGAGAGAGAGAGAAGGACAGAGAGAGAGAGAGAGAGAAGGACAGAGAGAGAGAGAGAGAAGGACAGAGAGAGAGAGAGAGAAGGACAGAGAGAGAGAGAGAAGGACAGAGAGAGAGAGAGAAGGACAGAGAGAGAGAGAGAAGGACAGAGAGAGAGAGAGAAGGACAGAGAGAGAGAGAGAAGGACAGACAGAATGGCAGGCAGAGAGTGAGAGAGAGAAGGGCAGAGAGAGAAAGAGAATGACAGACAGAATGGCAGGCAGAAGGGCAGAGAGTGAGAATATTTTGAGCTTTCTTCTTAATCAGAGTGTAATTAATCTTAATTCTTGACAGATTTTCAGCTTCATTTCCCCATTGCAACATGGAATTCCCAATGGAAAGATTTCTTTTGAATGCCTCATATGAACATTCTCAACATTTCCTAAATGACAGGCAAATACAGCTGAGAGCTTCTGGGATTATTAAGCCATGTAACCCAAACAAGAAAGGGAGAGCAGAGGGAGAAGGAAAGCAGAGGAGTAAAGGCTGAACTGGGTTCACTGAGCAGCTCAAAATTGAAGATTGTTTCTTTAAATGCATGAAGTTCTTTCTCTTTTAAACCAGATTTTGCACAAAACCTTGTTTTCAATCAATACCTTTAAAATAAACACAGATTTGAGATTTCTCAGTCGGAAGACCTTTTAACATGAGCTTTTCCAAAACCTAATGGGGACCCAAAATAATAATCATATAGAAAAAATTCTCTGATCACTTTCAGAGGAGAGAGAGAGAGAAATTTGTTCCTCTGCATACCAACTTGCTTATTTTTTATATATTTGTACTTTATAAATATTTCACATTAAAATTACTAGATTTGATGGCCATGTAAGACTCTCGCCAATTTATAGAAAGTTAAGCAAAGTATTAAGAAACAGGAAAATTTCATTAGAAACACAGAGAGAAATACTGAACTGTTATGTAATAATGGTTCTCCTATCAGGTAGTGAGACTTGAGGCAACAGAAATGTGGTTCCACGAAAAGATATTGAGAATTACCATGGATTGAATATATCAGTAACAAGGAAGCTTTAAAGAAAATGGAAACAAAAAGGATACTTACAATTAGAAAGTGGCAGCTGAAATGTCTAGGACACATAATGGGGAAAAGGGGCTTGGAGAATTTGACACTCTCAGGACATATGGAAGACAAGTGAGACACAGGAAAGCAGTGAGTAACCTACCTAACAAGCGTGTGCAAATGGTAGGCAGAACTTACTAAGAGTTACAAAGGATAAGAAGTTATGGAGGACCATGATTATCTATGTCCTGAAGGGACATGACACAGAGACATATATTATGGAATTAGGCTTTGGACAAATACTGGTTTTCTATGGTCTGCAGGTAAATATTACCCTAAAAGATACTTCAATTTCACATATAAGATTTCCTATTTACATTTAATATTACAGCATGTACCTCCACAGATTCACAATACCTAAGGTTTAAAACAAATTTTAAAAATGAAAAATCTTTCTTGAAGCTTTTATTTCAGTTTTAATTTCAAGCTGATAGATTAAATTTAATATTTCCAATATGCAAAATGCTTTGTTGTATTTCAAAACTAATTTAAATTGATTGGAAGGAATTTTCATTTTAAAATTTCTAAAATTTTTGACTTTTGTGCCATTTTTAGCAAACTTATAAAAATGTAAATCTTTTTATTAAAAAATCTTCCTAAAAAATAAATTATACTTTTCTGAAACTTTACTTGAAGAATATTAGCAGATTTAAAGTATAGTTAGTCTGGGGTGAAACATGTTATTTTTTAAATAAAGAAAAAAAAAAAATTAAATAAAAAAAAAAATTAAAGAAAAAAAAAAATGCATAAGTTCAAAATCCAACAATTATGTTTTTTCACAAGAATTTTCAAATTACTCTGTCTTTCACTGCCAAATAAATGCTAAAATTTGTTATGCTAATTTATAGTGCATCTTCTGATGACAGAAAAACAAGATTTTTAATCAAAATTTTGAATGTTCTGAAAAGGATTAAAAAATTTAATTAAAAATATAAAAAAAATACTTTGATCTTTCCCCTTAATAATATCAAATCTTTCTTTTCATTAAGTTTGGAGCATATCTTTTTCATTGTGGTATTCTAAATTTTAAGCGGATTTTAGGTTCATCTACAAAACTCTGGATTTGGGGTGCTGAATATAACGTCAATCAGCTAAGTAACAAATTTTATATTTGTATTAATCATATATTTCTCATAATAATTAATCAAGTCTAGAACAATACCTCCTTATTTTTGTGCCTACCGATTGCTACAGGCATGAAACTCAAAGTTGCATCACACAATGAGAAACAAATGTATACAATGTTTTTTCTACAAGAACGCTTTATTTTTCGTTTGTAACTGTTATGGGACCTTACCCATAATAACATAATGGACTATTCCGTATATAATAAATACTGCACCTCAAGAGGAAGAAGGGAGTTCAGTCCGAAGTTGGATGACCAGCTGATCGGTTGAACTCTCTGCCTTCGGGTGGGGAGGAACCCGAACGAGGCTACGCCGAAGGTCGAAGTCTCTTTCGGGGAGGTAAACCAACCCTGAACCTGTGTATACGGGTTCAAAGGGCATATCTTTGGCTGAGCCTACAGGCTCGGAGATCCCACGTTAAATCGGCCTTGTGCCACATAATGCCCTTGTGGGGGGGGTGACTAAATACTGTTCATTCTGAAGTCTGGAGTGAGGTCCGTCAGAAGTCAGAGTGAGCAAGTCAGTCAGTCGAGTCAGAGGCAGTCCGAAACAGAGTCGTGTTCAGACACTGGAATAGTGATACTGGTCGAGACTACATTGTTCTCCCTACTAAACCTGGTTGTTCGTACTAACACTTTCTACCTCTCTGTATATATTCCTGTTTGTAATATATCTGTTATTCCATAACCGTGTTCGAGTTCTTCTTTATTGGTTCTACCTTGGACCATCACCGTAACAGTAACATAGCTTTGCTGGAATTGATCCAGCACTACAATTGCTGAGGACAACTCTATCTTTGCCAGCTCCATGATTAATCAACACAATATGGGGTGGAGCAGAACGCTGATCAGGATGGCAGCACCGACCAGGAACTCAGCAAGAAGTGTTACATTTAAAAAGCAATGAGTAAAGGAAAATTACTTACTGTCTGTAGAAGTGTGTTCTGGAGAAGTAAAGGAAAGAATGCTATCAGCTGAAAGAAAAAAAAAAAAGTGGGAAAAATTCAATATAATTAAATGGTAAATGAAATTACAAAAATATATTTTAAAGATTTGCATTCATCTTTTTTTCCCCCACCCAACTTAATCACTTTAAATGACCCTTACTGGATACTTGAGTAGACGCCCCATTTATCTATTAACAAGTACATTTATTTATTTTTATCTACCAGCCTGAATATTTGAGAAATCTTATTAAAGAAAAACATATGCTCTCCTGTTAGGTATCTTTCCTTCTTTCTACTCATCAATCTTGTTTTCCGGAGTTTCTTATTTTTAATCCACCCTGTCAGCTCTCCACATTTAAATATTAAAATATATCTTTCTAAGGTAATAGAGTTTTATTTATCAATCCAACATATTTCTATCACTTTAAACGCCACTTTTAGTGGAGGCTAATGTATTCCCCGGAGAGCGCATATTTGGATGGCAACTGGTCTAGAAGGAGAACAACTCTGAATTTAAAACCAGTGGAGGGTCATTTGGGGACCTTGTAGCATGCAGTGCATCAGGTTTCTGCATTCTGCCCTTCAAAATGTGTGGTTGGTTCTGCACATTGCCTTCACCACTATAATCTAATGATATATGTTGGTGTCTGGGCTGTTGGTTCCTAGGAACTAAACTGCTTGACCCTCATACACCAAATACAAGAGGAGAGTCCACCTCTTTATAGATAAATGAGGGTATCTTCTCAAATATGAGTATCCACTAAAAGTGGCATTTAAAGTGATAGAAATCTGTTAAATTAATGAATAAAAATCTGGTAAATTTGCAGATTAAGACCCAGCTTATTGTGAAAATAAAAATAAAAGTTTGTGGAAGAAAACCATTTAGGAGTTATCAACAATATAAGTACAGCCTTATTTGCATTGTAGTTACAGCCTGGCAGCCATTACTGGCTTTGTTTACAAACATTTGATTCGAGTAGTAATGTGCGGACTTTAAATTAAATTTCATGAATTGAGCATTAATCAAGACGAGTAAGAAGATAAGAAGATCAGTAAAAAGGCTATTGATTAAGTAAGCTTCTGCACATTACGACACAAGGCAAACTATGTAAACAATGCCAGTAATGGTAGCCGGGCTAGATGTGAATAAGGCCGAACTTATATTGTCAATAACTTCTAAAAGATTTTCTTCTGCAAACTTCTATTGTTATTTTGGAATTAATCAGGCAATTTCACACCAGAATGGAAATTTTCACTACAATTGGTTTCCGGGGATTAATCTACAAATTTACGAAAAATCTATTAGCTTAGAAAAATATTTAAATGTGGAGAGCTGACAGGGAAGCCGAAAAATGAAACACTGAGCAAAACAAAAGTGATGAGCAGAAAGATGGGAAAAATGAAAAGGGGAAGCAAAAAACATAGGATAAAAGAAAGAAAAAAAGGAAAGAAAGCAACGTAGAAGAAAAAAATGTGTAAGAAAAAGAATTTTGGCACCTAAGGAAAGGATGAAGAATTTACAGGCTACTCAATGATATCTAACACTGTGTAAAGGTCAGTTGAGGTGGGGACAAAAGAAGGATGTGGCAAATGGCCCAAGAAGTACAAATGCACTTTAGATTTGAGTTATGGCATATCACTCCATGACCAGGCTAATTTACAACACTAGGGAATTTCCTCTTCTGAAAAAAAAAAAAAAAAAAAAAAAAACACACACACACACACACACAAACGATACCCTGGTTGCTTGCTTCTAGTCTGCAATGCCAACATCAACAATAATTCTTCTTTTGTACTCAGCCTAACTGCTTCTAATTAAGAAATGACTTAAGAGAAACCAGGATGGTAAGGTCTGGATGAGTTCAGAAAACAGAAGGAAATAATGAAAATAAATTTAAATAAAGAAAAATCTTTTGAATCAGGTCATGCCTTTTTAACCTTCCTCTTACATCAGCGATGAACTCTCGGTCATCAGCGCTATAGACCCATTTGACCCTTTATGAAAATAATGGAAATGCATATTGGTGTTTTAATTCTTACTTGTAGAACCCCACCAACTCAAAAGACACTCCCACTCAAAACAACCTGAAAATTTGCCTGTTCTGGCTCATTCCAATTTTTAACAAAAGTAGATTACAAGACCATGAAACTCCAGTAACAAATCTGGTTGTCCTTTGTTAAGTGTTGATATTGTGAAGTGTTTTCTTTTTTTTCAGTGTCTAAATAATCTGGAAGTTGAGCATTTTACCGAGTAGGTTGGTGTTTGCCTTTTGGTCTTTCTTTCATTGTTTGGGATTTTTTCTTGTCTAAAGTGTTTGCTTCTCTGGTCACACCAACATAATTGGCTTTTCTTTATTGTGTGTGTGTGTGTGTGTGTGTATATATATATATATATAATCTAATAAGAATTTTATTTAACTGAAATATGTCCTAAACAGTTATTTCCGTTGCAAAAATTGGATGCCATCGTAAAAAAAAAAAAAACAATAAAAATAAACACCTATAAAACATGTACAAAAATTAATTTTAATGGCAATTTTTTTTCTATTTGTCAGGATAATCAGTTAATTTTCTTGAAAACCAGCCTAAATTATGCACAATTAATTATTCTACATAAATGCACAGTAGTGTAATTATCAGTCAAAATTTCTAGTCTTTTTTAAATATGTTTGCATATACATCTATATGTTAGTGTATAAGTACATTATGTCTATATGTGTGTCTCTTTCTCTCTCGGAGTTTGTCACCTTCCCTGTTGATCATTATGTATAAGTGTTGCCAAGCACTCATTCATTCCCTATTTCTTGTCCAGCTGAAAGCTGACAGGTCACACAAACACAAAGCACGCAAACCTGTGCACATGCCATTAGAATTCACTTCCTTACTCAGGCAGATTTTTTTTTTTTTAGCCTAACTTTGTTTTTGTTTTGATTTTTTTTTTTTTTTTCTTTTAACCTCATTTAACATTAAAGAGAAAAATTAATTCAAAGTCAAGATTTAAAGCTATGAAGTTCGAACAAAGGTATTCTTGGAAAAAAACAGAATTAACATTATTTTAGGTTTTTAAACATTATTTTTGATAGTCATGCTATTAGAAGCATTTCCGTTTTGGCTGCATCCGGCTGAAATTTTGGGGCCCTGCAATTACTTTCCTCAACTGCTTGCCCTGTTAATTTTTTTTTTTTTTTGTGTAACATTCTTATGAATTCTTTCAGCAAAATTTATTAAAGTCAACATTTTAGAGCATGAAATGAAAAATAAACTACAAAAAGTAGTAAATTAAAATAATTCAAGATTTTTTTAAAAAAAATGACAGAACAATGAAAAGGTTGTTTGTTCACAGGGTGATCTGTTCATATTGTGTACCTGTGTCAATATATTATTGATATTGTATCCTTTTTATTCTTTCCCCACAACCACATTTGTTTTTCTTTTTATTATTTTGTCAGTTTACACAGTATTTTAACTTGAGATTATTTTATTTGTGATGTATTAAATCATGACTTTCAGGTCAAACTGGTGTCAAGGACAAATGATGTGTTCTTTCAGATTTTTTTGCTTTGAAACTGATACACCAGAGGTGGGGGGGGGCCTGATACCTTAAAGCTGCATGTGGCCTTCTGAGTCATCACGTATAGCCTTCTGGGTACATACAACCTTCTGCAATTTTTGTGCTGGATTGTGTAGGGAGAGGAAGCGTGGTGGTGTAATGGATAGTGGCTCAGATTGAAGAATCGGAGAGCCGAGTTTGAATTCCATTCAAATACGTTACATTAACTTATGGGCTTATACCCTTGGGAAAGGTATCATTCATTTTCTTCTTCTCCCCCTGCCCCCAGCTATGGGTAAATAGCAAGACAGACTAGGTTCTATATCCCTGGATGGCAACTGGTCTACTGCAGAAACAAATAGCAACCTCCTGCAGGAAAAAGATCTGCCTCATCAGTCATGTATCAAAAGATATATGATCGCCTAAGCATGTATCACGCATGGCACATAACTGACTGTGTAGCTAAATAATTTAGAAAAGTTGGCGCCAGAGCTGAAACCAACAAAAATGTACAAGCTCTCGCTCCCTAAACTAAAAGTTCACAACAAATTTTCCTCTTTCTCAGCAATAATTAAATTTATCATTCTGAGCTGTTACTGGTAATCAAAAATAGATTACTAGTGTGGTTCGAGTTACCTAAGGTTTCTTTTCTGATATTAACTTGGAAACATTAAGATCTTTATAGCAAAATTATATATATCATCACACTTATTATTCTGCTTGCAAAAACAGTCTCTGTTAGTTAGTGACTTAGTAATGTGTCTGTTGGTAATGCCTTGGCTAACTTTTCACCTTCCCCTTACTAACAATTTCAGCTTGCTCTCTATATTTTCTTTTTTCTCCACAAGAAAAACTTGATAAAAATATTTTAAGTGAAAGAAAAATCATACATACCATATGAAAAAAAAGTTATTTTTGAATATCATAAGTAACTATTGTAGAGAGTAAAAAATAAAAATAAAACATTCCTAGCTTGGCTAACAAAATCACCAATTCAAGAAAAGAAATTTGCAACTAGGAGTGAAGTTAATATTCAATCGACAAAAGGCCTTGTCTTGGGGAAACTAAAGAAAGAAATTCTCAAGCCTATGTTAGAAATAAATATTCAACCACTGAGAAGCATCTTTTTGGGAAATTAGAGAAAAAGAAAAAAAAGAAATTCATGAGCTGATGTGAGAAAATAAACTGGGATATAAACAGATGTATAGTGCTGACAACAGACAAAAGACATTAAAAAAAATAGACTTAGATATAGAAGGATACAAATGTAACTCAACTTAGCAGCTGGCCTTTCAGAACATTGATAACAAATTCATTTCTATGGCTTCTACTACACTAACCGAAGGACTGCTGTAATTTAAAAAAAAAAAAAAATCAAATTCCATTCCCTTCAATCAGAAAAAAAAATGCTCCTTGGTTAAATTATATGCCATCTTGCTACCAGTCTACTTACTACTTCGCAACCTGAGTAAGTAAATATTTTCAACATTGACTCTCTTCATCTATCACTTTTCATATACTAATCTAATACCATTTGAATTAACAACAAACTTTATATTTTTTTAACATTATTTGTTCTTTGGAATTTTCCCTGAAACATTGAACTTATAGTTAACAAAGGATAATTGTGTTGAACTAAAATGTGTTCCTAACTTTATATTGTTAACTAATCAATTATTGATTATAGTATAATCAATAATAAGAGATTAACAAAGATAGAGGTATATTCATTAGAATTTAGATTAATACCTGTCTATGATGGCCTATGAATAGCAATGAGTAAGCTCCAATTTCAGTAAGGTTTATCAATCATTACTGTGAGACAAGCAAGAGTTGGGAGACTGAGCTGAAGCCAGTAATTTTCAAAATGCTGGAGCCAGAGATTTAGATGTCAGCTCCAAATTCCTGTTTTGAGCAGCATTGTCAGGTTCCCACAACCATATTTCCCTAGGCAAGCCATCAAAATGTTCCTTCTTATTTGAGGCTATAACTTTTACAACTTTAATAATGATGATACATGCATATTTTGACTGCTCATTGTATCTTTACTAATTTTGATTATGTATACTGATCCCTGATAAAAATAATTAGCATGATTTTCAATAGCAATGCATATATAGGCTTAGTTCTTTGCATTTGCTAATATTTATTTATTTTTTCAGAATAAAATCAATTCTCCATTAATTTTAACTCATTATGTTCAAAAAATTAAAATGAATTTTGAAAGAAGAAAATAGGACCTTCAATGATGAATGGGAATTGCAATATTTTTTAGTGTTTAACAGCGGTAAAATGTCTTGCTTGCTTTGTGATACTACAATTTCATCACTTAAAAATACAATGCGCATCAAGATTATGCTGTTCATAAAGACAATGAATATGCTAAATTGGGGAGTGAAGCTCGAAGTATTGCACTGCAGAAACTAAAAGATGGAAAGCAGAAGCAGAGACAGTTATTCCATTCTGTATCAAATTCAGGAAATGCTGCAACTGAAGCAAGATTTAAAGTTGCATATTTGTTTGGGAAAAAAAAAAAAAAAAAGGGCAAACCATTTGGTGATGCAGAGCTCATAAAGGAATTCATTGTAGAAGTTGTAAAATGTTTAGATCCAGGTAAAGTTAACAAATATTAAAATGTGCCTCTTTCAGGAAGAACAAATACAGATTAACGGACATGAATTGGTCAGTCATGTAACAGAGCAGCTCCAAAATATAATAAGAAAAAAAAAAAAAGACAATGTACATTTCTCTTTAGCTCTGGATGAATCAACAGATTCCCCTTATTTGGCACAAGTACTGTATTTCATTCGTGCAATAACTGACGATTTTCAACAATTTGAAGAATTACTTGTTTTAGGCACCCTTAAAGGAAAGACATGGGGAATAGATATTTTTAATAACTTCAAAGAGAAATGTCATAAGGTTGAGCTGAATCTTACTAAATTGGTAAGTGTGGGTACTGATGGGGCTCCAATTATGTTGGCTTAAAATGAAAGATTTGTTGCACATTTAAAAAGAGAAACCACAGCTCCAAATACATGGATTTTTTTTCATTGTATTCTGCACCAGCAACACCTGAGCAAAATCTGTTATTTTAAATAACACCTGACAAAAGATTATAAGTATTGTGAAATATATATACGAGTAAATGTCATGAGGTATCATCAGTTTCGAAACATGATGATAGATGATCAGGTAATTAGTGTAGATTTGCCCTATAACTAAAAAATATGCTGGTTATTGCAAGGACACATATTGGTCAAAATTTTGTCTTTAAGAGAGCAAATAATTGACTTTAAAAAAAAAAAAAAAAAAAAAAAAAAAAAAGAGTGAAAAAAGTTTTTGAATTATCAAATACAAAATTTCACAGAAATCCTGCATTTCTGTATGATGTAATGACAAAGCAAAATGTGTTAAATATTTAGAAGTTGTTATTTTTCAAGTCCTTTCTTGCAAAGTCAAAACTTTCAGAGAAAACTTTCCCTAATTGTCAAAAGTAATGAGTGAAAGTGAGGAGAATATCTTTAAATCTTTTCAGGAATACCAGAATTTGTTATAAGAATTTGTTGAGAATGCAGTTGACAGAGGAGCATTTGGAAGACCAATTAAAACTAAAAACTACCATGTTAAAACCTGATATCAAAATACTATTTCAAAAGAAGCAATATCAATGAAGTCATTAATTTGTCTTAAAGGTGAATAAAGTATTTGTTTGAACAGGCCTTGTTTTTCATTTTTATGTCTGTTTTCATGAGATTATACACTGGCGAAAAATAAGTTTAAGACCAATGATTAAAGTTTTATTCATTTCAGAATATGTTTCTAATAAATCAATATAAATTAGTTTTATGGTGTACACTTTATACAAAATTTATTTCTCTTTCGAATGATGTAAAAATTGTATATTTTTCTGCAACTTGAAAAATGTTAATGCTGGATTAATTTAAATTATCCAAATTTGCCAGCACTATATATATATATATATATATATATATATATATATATATATATATATGTGTGTGTGCATGTGAACAAAAAAAAATCAATCTTGAAATTCAAACACTTCCCTGATACAGGGGTTTGCCTCTTATTCCAACCTGAAGAGGTCTGCTATAAAGAGTTGAAACATATTGTCTGGACTTTGTAAAATTATCTCCAAATCCAGGGCCGGCTCACTTTTATTGGAGACACCCATCCCTGATGGACCATGTCTTCAGGGGGTGTGGCTGTACCCACCAAGCATGGCCAATTGTGAGTTGGTGAAGATATTTAGCCCAAAGTTAGAAGTTGCCCTACTAGACCAGTTGCCACCCAAGGCTATAAGATCCAGTCTGTCCTGCTGTTTACCCATAACTGGAGAGAGAACCTTTTACAAACTCGACTCTCACATTCCTCAATCTGAGCCACTATCCATTTCTCCACTGAGCCTCCTAATTATATATATATATATATATATATATATATATATATATATAAAACCTTGTCTAATATCTAATTCCCACTAATCTCTTGGTTGTGTATAAAATCCCATCAATTTTCCCAGCATTCCATGCCTTGTTTCACAAACAGTAAAAGTCTATGAGACTTGTTCAACATCAAACGTTTATATAGAATCTTGTCATATATCTTTTGTTTGTGCTAAACAAAGAAAATTGTTCAATGTGAAAGAAGCAATAAAATTCACAGTAATTTTTTTTTTTTTTTTTAATTATCTTATGTTCCATATTGTAATTATTATGAAAACGAAAATATATATTAGGTTGGTACAAAAATAATGACGTAATAATGTTGTTTTTTGACGTATTTTTAATGTCAAAAAACGACATTATTACGTCATTATTTTTGCACCAACCTAATAGCTATTAAAAAAAAAAAAAAAAAATTGACCTTACAAGCAATTTTAATCATCTGACTGCCATATGATACTAAAAAAATCTATAAAAAAAAATCCAAAATTAAATGGACTCCGGATTACTTTGTTTAGTGGCATATCAATCTCTACGAGATATTTAATACTGAAATCTAAATATTTTGTACATAATTTTATACTTTCAGGGAAAACATGTTTTTTTAGATATATAGTTTGTAGATCATAAAATGAATTGTTGGTAATTTTTTTCAATGTGTTGCTGGTAATTTTACAACAAAAATGCATTGTTGGTCATTTTACTAAAGACATCTACTGTTGAGTTTTGTTTAGGTGTTCACTATTTGTCCATAGCTGGGACCCTGTTGTTCCCTGGTCCACCCTAAACAAAGACAAATAGTCAACAAGCCTGGCATCCTTTGACAATGAATGTGTACATTCATTAGGTTCCAAAAACGCAGGCAAATTGGCATCATAGAGGTAGAGATGGTTTGTCCACTCAAGATCTGACATACGTGTCAACATCATTATCTTCATCTGAATCGGTCAGTCCATCTTGATTGAGGTCGATATCCAATTCATCTTGCATTTCTTCTACATTTTTTTTTCTATGGATTCTAGAATAACCTGGATGGATTGTATGTCTCTCAAATAGCATTTTGAATCAATAGACTCCATTTTGTTATGATGTTAGATTTCTTATTGCAAAAAAAAAAAAAAAAAAAAAAAAAAAAAATGTTTTTCTTTTGAAGTTGAACGTCAATAAACGACATTATTTTTGCACCAACCTAATACATTATTCGAACTGTTATCCTCATCTTCATTGCCATATTCACAATGTTTCAGCCATTGTACACTCCGGCCTTCTTCAGGTGATTGGAATTTCAAACCAAACACTTTATTTTGTCCACTGGGGTAGATTGTGTAGATTCTAGTTCCATGTGCTATACCTCTTCCAGATGTCTTGGTTATTTCCTTTGTGAATATGGCAACGCAGATGAGGATAACGGTCCAAATAATGTAAATAACCATAATACCTCATCTCAGAGATATAGACAAATAACTGAACAATATTTAGGAAAAATAAGAACTAGATGACATCCCTAGACATTCACAGTGGAAGAAGAACAGTCTAGATTAAATAAAGGGTTCAGTTCAGAATTCCCTGTAGGTTACCCAGATTGATATACACTGGAGGAAGGTCAGAGGGTACAACGGCTGAAATGTAATAACCACAATAAAAATGAGGACAACAGCATAAATTATGGTCAGCTTTATTATCGTGTATGCCTTTAAGGAGTAGGCATACTGCTACAGCTTACTCAACTATTTGCTTAGTAGGTAAAGTCCAACAAAATACCTCTGGCTCAGGGACATTGATGCCATCATTAGAGTCAATTAAGTACCATACATGATTAGGCAATTGTGTCTCTTTCGATTCATGTCCGGCTAGGCAGAAGATGTTCTTGCAGTAGGTTGCCATTTTTTTCTGTGGTAGACTATAGGACCTAGTCTGCCAACAGAGACTCAGTTTGATCTGATATTCAACCCATAGGTGAGGGAAGACAAGACAGATTCATACCCCTTTCCCAAGGGTATTTGCACCTCAGTCAGTTGTGCCATACATGATACACACTTGGGCAATCATGTCTCTTTCGATTCATCACTTACTAGGTACAAGATGTTCTCACAGTAGGTTGTCATTTCTTTCTGCAATAGACTGGTTGCTAACCAAGGTATTAGAAGCCAGTCTGTCCTGTTATTCAACCCATAGCTGGGGGATAGAAATGGATTCATACCTTACCCAGGGTTATTTGCACATAAGTGATTGTAATGAACTTGACTGAAATTCAAACTCAGTGCCGACAATTTCTCATTCCAAGCTGTTATCTGTTACAGCACATCCTCCCAACTTGGTTTTTAAAAGATTAGGGATGCTAATTTGCATAACACAATCCATCTTACAAATTCATGACACTTGCTGGCGGTCATTTCATGTACCCAACCCCTACAAAGACTCAGCTGAAAAGAAGCAGCAACAAAGCAAAAACCAGTTTCTTCCAGTTGCTGTAGAAAATCCTGCCTGTTCCATTGGCAAACTGGAACACACTAAATCTTGATTCAGTACCAAGTTATAATATAAAATACAATGTGTATCCATATTTTTTACATATACAAATTTTATGCACAGATGCTACATCCTGATCCAATATTTGACTACCTCTCTCTGAAGGTAGAATATAACACATGGTCCAATTAATATGGAGGCCCACTTGCATAGAAGCAAAAATTAGATTGTATGTCATAAAGGTGATAAAAGACACTGACCCTCTCATAATTCAATGGGATGGTCCTCTCCCGACAGACTTACCTTATTTTTATACATCCTGTCTATAAACTAAGAATAAGAATATAGATCCAGGAGAACAGATACTATAATTTGATCCCAACATGAAGGCTGAGTAATTGCACTTAAGCAGAAGAATTGAGTAATACAGATAATCTGATCCCAGACAAAGCAAACAGATATTACACAATGATCCTGAACAAAGGTGCTGATCCATGCATAAATAATTCTATTATATTTTGGGGTACTATGCTAGCATACATACAAGAGGACATGGAAAAGTTTTTGTGCTAAACAAGAAAGGATTCAAAACAAAATTCTGATGTTTCACCATTCGATTAAATTTTGAAAGTGGGTTGGGCAAAGAACTTTTCAGCTTTCCCTTGTGCATACGAGCGGTCAGATTTTTTGGTGAGTTAGCTATTTAAATATTCTTGAATCAAGATGTTATTTCCTTCACCAAAGTTTTAATAATTTTCTAAGGGAAACTAATAATGCAAAATTTTTCAAAACCAAACTCAGATGATCCTGTATAGCAGCTTAGATGTTTACATATCTGTTATGCCACCAGTGTTTGATAAAAGCCAGGATTTCATTGTTACAGAATCCATAGGCTGACCCAAAATGGTCAACTTTACAGGGATGTGCCTAAAGTCTGGACTCATAGGCAAAAATGCATATTTTCAAGAAATAAAAATTTTCAACATTTTATTGAATTGGAATTTTAACAAATAACATATTTAATATGATTTCCATTATTTGTGATGCAAAGGTTGATGCACTTTGCAAGATTCACGTGAACCTGATGCAATAACTCCACATTGATGTAAATTTTAGCACATTCACTCTTTATGCATGCAATCAAGTGTGTTGTATCTGTGGTTTTCATTGAGTACACCTTCTCCTTTAGCATACCCCAGAAAATAAAGTCAATTCTTTCTGCTTTCAACAAAACCATGTTTAATCTGTGAAGGTGAAAAAGATAAGTTTATGAAATTTCCTATGTGTCTAGACTTTAGGGACACCCTGTATTGTACTGGTCAGAACCCTGAAAGCCCAAAATGAATGGCTTTCAGACATGGATTCCTGACAGTGATATAATAAAATTTAGACAAAGACAATCTAAGACCAGAAACACACAAAGACAGTCAATAGAGTTGCAAGAATGGAAGGATGAAGATGTGCAGCTGCTCCTGGATTTTTTCATGAAACCAAACCACCACATATTTGGCCAACTTGTTGACAACTGTCCTCTCTATCTTCCTCTTGCTTCTTCCAAGAAACTATATGACTACTGTGCCACTCCCACAATAAAGTGAAGAAAAACATCTAAGAAAATTGTCCACCATTCAGTCTGTGATGTAGCACTGTGGTCCAAAGAATTACCAATATACTATTAAAAACCACAGATGACGCAAAAGGCAAAACTGGGTTGCTAAGGCAAACTACTCAATTATTCTGCCTCATGCCATACTTGGCTAAGTGTAATATCAAATCTGAACTGAAACAGTCTATGCCATGGGATTTTACATGTGGCATAATTCATTTACAATTTGAAAACATTTTATATGCTTGGAACTTATGAAACCTCTCTGAAAATCCTAAATTTAAAAAGATAAAAATAACGGAAAAGCTGTCAGAGTACTAATCTCTCACAGTCAAATTTCAAAAGACATTAAAAGGTCAAAGTTTAGGAATTGGCAGTACAATGCCAAAATAAGACTGTCTGGCAAAATGCCAATTACAGATGATGTTAGTTTGTAGCTTGTTTAGTAGAATCCAAATCTAGAAATTTAAAAGTCACTGGATTCAAAGCCTAATGGTCTATTCCATTTCTCTTTCCATCTAGCCACTCCCATAGCAAACAAGGGACGACATAAATAAGCAATTTGTTTTATTCCACACTAGCATTATCTGGCATTGTCTGTGTATTATATCAATACTGGTAATGGATAAATTCATAATGTATAATAATATTTACAAGGAATACCTGTGAAAATTTCAGTTTTCCTCTTTGAATTTTCTGAAGAATATTAATTCTTAAGTTAAGGATTAAATTCATGGCAAATAAAATATCCATAAATATCCCTCTATCTCATCATTAAACATTTGGGCTTAACAACTTTAACAAAATATTGCAATAACAATCATAAATGTGAATTCTGGTTATCATTTAAAGAAGTAAGGGGATACAAATGAAAAGACTTGAAAATGACAACTTTTTTCCATTTCACTGAAACAGGTTTTAATTTCTATCTTTCCTTCTTTCTTTATCTCATTTTCTCACTGAAACCAAGTAGTGCCTGTGATGTATCTTTTTTTTTCCATGTATTCAAAATAGAATAGTTCATTATTTATATATGTATGCACTAACTAAGGAAGGAAGGGACACACATAATTATAATAAAATATTTAAACCAAACATCATTGATCATAAAATATAATTAATTAGAGATTAAATGTTTTTGTCACTATTTAAATAAATATGTAAAAAGAAACATTAACTCCGTTCTAAATTTTTTTGTGTGTATGTATATACAGCTTAAAAATTAAAACTACAATATTTAGACCAAGGATGGTCAAAATTTTCTGACCAGTGGGATATAAGGCCCATCATAAAGTGGGTCATACTAATAAAAAAAAAAATTCAAAATGATTTTTCATTGAAAGTAAAGCAACCATTTACTCAAGCATTTTATAGTTACTTCCCTTTGACATGCATTTTTCTCAACCTCTTTGTGGGAGAGAGAATGCAAATGAACAAGTGAGAATGAAACAAAACACTAAATTTTAATGTTATTTTCCTTATTAAATTAGGTGCCAAATGGGTTGTACGTATCTCACTGGCGACTGTTTGCCCATGACCGGTATAGATGTATGTCCTTTGAGTTTGCCCTACTCAGAAAGGTTTGTGCATATGTGGTAAATTGTACCCACAGATTCACAGTTTGTATGAAAATTGCCAATGGTTTAAAATGCCAAGAACATTACCTTCAAGGAAAAGTTACAAAATACAAGAAAAATACTAAATCATTATCATGTATATGGTTTGGTTGAACTGTACTGAAAATACACCAAAATTAATAAGTAAGGGAGGTTACTCAGGCATTCAATAAGTTATATCCCTTTGACACCAGCTTCTCTAAACCACTTTGCATGAGAGAGTATGTGAGTGAACAAGTGAGATGAAAGAAAACAACATTTTAATAAATGTTATTTTCCTCATTAAATTAAGTGCACCATTTAGAAATTAACATAAATGTACTTTTGTAAAAAAAGAATTTCTTCAACAATGAAATTAAAAAAAAGAGGATATATTAGCGATTAAACAAGACATTTTTATTTTAAAGCATTATTCCTTTAAATTTAAGTAACTAAATAAAAAAAATTATGCATCAATAAAAGTTTTTAAAGGTCAATAGCTTGTGTTGTTTTTTTTTTTTCTTTGCAAATGAAACATTTTTTTTTGTGATAGCAAAATGATGAGAGATCTGTGCTCAGCTTCCAAATCCACGGCCTACACACTCCTGTTGGCAGAACACCACTCTGATTGACTATGTCTTCAAGGTGTACCCGTACTCACCATGCTTGGCCAATTGCAGGCTGGTGAGGCTTTTAACCCACAGTTGGCAGTTTTGAATTCAGGGTTGTCCTTCTCTGACCAGATGCTATAGGACCCAGTCTGTCCTGCTATTTAACCATAGCTAAAGGGAGAAGAGATGGATTCATACCGTTTCCCCCCAAGGTTATTTGCACATAAGTGAATGTAACAACCTTTACTCAAATTCAAACTGAACTCTCAGATTCCTCATTCGGAGCAGCTATCCATTACTCCATGGTACCTCCATGCTCAGTTTAACCATCAACATTTCTGTGACTGAAATGTTCCAGCTTGGGATAAGAGTTCAGATCTCATCAAAAGATACTGATCTCCCATTTTGAGCTGTTTGCTCTCACAATCAAAGACTGTAGACTCACGCATATATATATATATATATATATTCAAGTATTATAAATGTGTCTACCTCTCAGTAACTTACACACCATTTTCAATAGCACATGCAAAAGCCTTGAAAACATCTAATAGAGTAGCCAAAATGAGAAATCATCTGGATAATTTCTATATATACTGTCCAATAAAGAAATCTTTTGAACACACAAGAAAAATACAAAAGAAAAGAAAAATAAAAGAAAAGAAAAATAATAAAAAAAAGTGTGAGAGAAAAACTGTTTAGAATTTTTAACAATTTAAAAAAAAAAAAAAAAATTCAGGAAAATTTTATATCTGCATCATTTAGGATCAATTATCAATTAGAAAAAAAATTACTAGCTATTGATAAGGACAACAAAGCAGGGAAAAAGATCTTTCTATTGACAAATTTTTCACAGGTTACTTCCTCAAATAATCCCTTTGTGAAGCTAGCTGTGAATAGCAATAAACATCTAATAGATCGGCTCTAACATCAATATAGTAAATTTATTAAGAGACAACTAAATAGAGGGAGAAATCATTAGGCAGAAGAAAGTGAGGTCATTAGCCGAGAGAGAGAGATCATTAGCCAGGGGGGGGGAAGAGAGAGAGAGAGAAAGTCATTAGCCAGAGGAGAGAGAGAGAAAGTCATTAGCCAGAGGAGAGAGAGAGAAAGTCATTAGCCAGAGGAGAGAGAGAGAAAGTCATTAGCCAGAGGAGAGAGAGAGAAAGTCATTAGCCAGAGAGAGAGAAAGAGAGAGAAAGTCATTAGCCAGAGGAGAGAGAGAGAGAGAGAAAGTCATTAGCCAGAGGAGAAGTCATTAGCCAGAGGAGAGAGAAAGTCAAAGTCATTAGCCAGAGGAGAGAGAGAGAGAGAGAAAGTCATTAGCCAGAGGAGAGAGAGAGAGAGAGAAAGTCATTAGCCAGAGGAGAGAGAGAGAGAGAGAAAGTCATTAGCCAGAGGAGAGAGAGAGAGAGAGAAAGTCATTAGCCAGAGGAGAGAGAGAGAGAGAGAAAGTCATTAGCCAGAGGAGAGAGAGAGAGAGAGAAAGTCATTAGCCAGAGGAGAGAGAGAGAGAGAGAAAGTCATTAGCCAGAGGAGAGAGAGAGAGAGAGAAAGTCATTAGCCAGAGGAGAGAGAGAGAGAGAGAAAGTCATTAGCCAGAGGAGAGAGAGAGAGAGAGAAAGTCATTAGCCAGAGGAGAGAGAGAGAGAGAGAAAGTCATTAGCCAGAGGAGAGAGAGAGAGAGAGAAAGTCATTAGCCAGAGGAGAGAGAGAGAGAGAGAAAGTCATTAGCCAGAGGAGAGAGAGAGAGAGAGAAAGTCATTAGCCAGAGGAGAGAGAGAGAGAGAGAAAGTCATTAGCCAGAGGAGAGAGAGAGAGAGAGAGAAAGTCATTAGCCAGAGGAGAGAGAGAGAGAGAGAGAAAGTCATTAGCCAGAGGAGAGAGAGAGAGAGAGAAAGTCATTAGCCAGAGGAGAGAGAGAGAGAAAGTCATTAGCCAGAGGAGAGAGAGAGAGAGAGAGAGAAAGTCATTAGCCAGAGGAGAGAGAGAGAAAGTCATTAGCCAGAGGAGAGAGAGAGAGAGAGAAAGTCATTAGCCAGAGGAGAGAGAGAGAGAGAGAGAGAAAGTCATTAGCCAGAGGAGAGAGAGAGAGAGAGAAAGTCATTAGCCAGAGGAGAGAGAGAGAGAGAGAAAGTCATTAGCCAGAGGAGAGAGAGAGAGAGAGAAAGTCATTAGCCAGAGGAGAGAGAGAGAGAGAGAAAGTCATTAGCCAGAGGAGAGAGAGAGAGAGAGAAAGTCATTAGCCAGAGGAGAGAGAGAGAGAGAGAAAGTCATTAGCCAGAGGAGAGAGAGAGAGAGAGAAAGTCATTAGCCAGAGGAGAGAGAGAGAGAGAGAAAGTCATTAGCCAGAGGAGAGAGAGAGAGAGAGAGAGAAAGTCATTAGCCAGAGGAGAGAGAGAGAGAGAGAGAGAAAGTCATTAGCCAGAGGAGAGAGAGAGAGAGAGAAAGTCATTAGCCAGAGGAGAGAGAGAGAGAGAGAAAGTCATTAGCCAGAGGAGAGAGAGAGAGAGAGAAAGTCATTAGCCAGAGGAGAGAGAGAGAGAGAGAAAGTCATTAGCCAGAGGAGAGAGAGAGAGAGAGAAAGTCATTAGCCAGAGGAGAGAGAGAGAGAGAGAGAAAGTCATTAGCCAGAGGAGAGAGAGAGAGAGAGAAAGTCATTAGCCAGAGGAGAGAGAGAGAGAGAGAAAGTCATTAGCCAGAGGAGAGAGAGAGAGAGAGAGAGAGAGAAAGTCATTAGCCAGAGGAGAGAGAGAGAGAGAGAGAGAGAAAGTCATTAGCCAGAGGAGAGAGAGAGAGAGAGAGAGAGAAAGTCATTAGCCAGAGGAGAGAGAGAGAGAGAGAAAGTCATTAGCCAGAGGAGAGAGAGAGAGAGAGAGAGAAAGTCATTAGCCAGAGGAGAGAGAGAGAGAGAGAAAGTCATTAGCCAGAGGAGAGAGAGAGAGAGAGAGAGAAAGTCATTAGCCAGAGGAGAGAGAGAGAGAGAGAGAGAAAGTCATTAGCCAGAGGAGAGAGAGAGAGAGAAAGTCATTAGCCAGAGGAGAGAGAGAGAGAGAGAGAGAGAGAGAGAGAGAGAAAGTCATTAGCCAGAGGAGAGAGAGAGAGAGAAAGTCATTAGCCAGAGGAGAGAGAGAGAGAGAGAGAAAGTCATTAGCCAGAGGAGAGAGAAAGTCATTAGCCAGAAGGCATAAAAGACAATATAACATCATTCATGTTTGTTATAACCTTTTGTTAGGTTTATTTTCAATGGCCTTAAAATATTTACCTATGAACTGAATTGTATTTTTTTTTTTTTTTTAAACCAAAAATAAATATTTTCCTAACGGAGGAGAAAAGCATACCATGATTGTCACTGATTAGCTAATAGTTTTAATAGGCATTCAATACTCCCCACCCCCTACTCCAAGCTACAGTCTACAAAACAAGAAAAGAAATCTGGAATAAGTCTCTTGAGTTTTGGGCTTATAGGATAGCGATCGTGATCAGATATACAAAAAAAAAAAAAAAAAAAAAAAAAAAACATTTTGTATATTGATGGTAAAAATTTCGAAATACCAAATTTCCATCACATGGAAAATTTTTTTATTTTATCTGACAAAAGAAAATAATATATTTATAAAAATAAAATAAGTAAAATTAAATATTTTTCTTAAATAACTCTTGCCAAACAGAGGAACAAGGAATAGGATGTTGTAGAGAGCAATGATTATGAGCTAAAAATGATCGTTCAAAATTTACTTTAAGATATTTTTTATCTAAATGAGACACAAAGTATTTTAAACTTTTAGAAAAATCTTTCTAAAGATATTTCAGAGGCTTTCTCAACCTCTTAACTCTGTGCCAATTAAAAAAAAAAAAAAAAAAAAACTATTTAACCCTTGCAAGGCCACTTAATTATAAGCTAGTGCTGAATGTCAGATTGTAGCTATCTATTGAGACAAGAGAATAGTGGTAATTAGAGACATTTCAACAAGTTATTTTAGTTGCTAATTGTCTTTCCTTTTCAAACTGTCATGTCATGTTGGGTCAAAGTAAATGGCATGACATGAAAATACACTTAGCACTAGAAGGAAAAAATATTAACATATTGAAATGAAAAATTGCCATTCAATGAGAATAGAATTCAAAAAGAAACTCTTGCCAACATAAATGAAGCAACTAGTATTTACCTAACATTTTTTTAACACAACCAGGGACCTATAAAATTTAAAAGATGTTAGAATTTTTTTAAAATGAAAATTGTTATATGCTTTGGTATTTAAACCGGCATGCCCATTTTGGCCATTAAACTCACGTTTGACCATTTTACTCTGCTGAAATCTGAAGGCAGATTGGAATAGCGAAAAAGGCCTTCCAAAAGCTAAGCAAAGTATTAAGAAACAGAAAAAATCATAAGAAACAAAAAAAAAAGTTGAGAGACTTGAACAGAAATGTGGTTCCACAGAAGGATGCTGAGAATATTAAGGACCAAACATGTGAGCAAGTTTTAGAGAAAATGGAAAAAAACAAAAAACATGGAAAATATCAGAACGAGATTAAATTTTTAGAGCACATAATGAGGACAGAGGGCTTGGAAAATTTGATACTCATAGGATATATTGAAGGCAAGACAAACAGAGGAAACAATGCATAATAAACCTAGTGAGTAAATAGATGGCAGAATGGAGTTTGAAGGCGAGATAACAAAATGACCAAATTTATTAAGAGCTACAAAGGACAGGAAATTGTGGAGAGCCATGATCACCAATGTTCTGAAGGGACATAGTTGTCTAATTCAGGTTGGCCCCTTTTTATCTCATGGAGATCTTGCGTTCCAAGATCTCTGCGTTCTCCAGTTTGTTAATTTCTGTTTTGCAACAATATTCTTTGAGGAATACATAAATTTATTTGCTTTCTCTCATTAAACTTATTTGTGATTATTATTTTGGTAGAGGTAGCTACATAAGAAAAAAGAAATTATATAATAAATAAATATGTCTGCCCAACAATACAATCAGCAATTTTGAATACGAGAATTTTTTTTTTTTTTGGAACATCCTGATGCATCTTTGAAGTTATCACTAATATTTCTGTCAAGATTTACAAATTCTAAATTTTGTTAAATTTTACAAACCAATTTATTTGGAAAAATACTTTGACAAAAACCCTATTTTGAAGTTTAATAATTTCTTTAATTTAATTTCAGAGGACTTCATGATAAACAATATTTTTCAAGAAAATTTCTTTTTTTTCCTTTTTAACAGCAAAGAGTAAATTCTTAGAATTTCTTACTCTTCAGCATACAGCATAGAACTGGCCATGCATAAATATTTCTTTTTGGAGCCAAATTCTAACTTTTTGGAGTGTTTGGCCTTGTGATGTGTTTATAGTTCTCACAAATGCAGAGTAAACTGGAAACTGAATTCTTGTATATATAGTTTGCACTTCTCACCAAAATTTGGTTTCAATCAGTAAATGTATGGCTATTTTAGAGGATAATGAAAGTCACAGAATTTTATATGTAGATTACAATAACATGTTTAAATTTCAATAAATTATAACTAGTTTAGAAACATTCCCTATATTTCTATACTTAAGGTTTTTATACAATTTTCTTTCTATAAAGGAAAAAATTATTTATTTGCATTACTGAACAATTGCAAATCAGATTATGTTATTCAATAACATCCCTTAAGAAAAAACAAATTTAAAATTTAGTGAACATCAAAAATCAGGGTTTATTTTTATGTAGCATATTTTGAATTAAATATGATGTCTTAATAATTCAGTTTGATTTATCTTACTCCTGAAGAATGGATTTATTTTTGTGAAACTTGGAATCAGCAGTTAAATCTTTGGACATTTTACCTATTTATTAGGTTGGTGCAAAAATAATGATGTAATAACGTCGTTTTTTGACGTATTATTTAACGTCAAAAAATGACATTATTACGTCATTATTTTTGCACCAACCTAATATATAGCGAGATTTCTTAATAATGAATTCTAAGTTTAAAAAGACGATTTTTTTTTTGTTAAATACAAGATTAAGAAAATTTAACTTTGACAACTAATCTCTTTCTCCTCGTTTTTCACTTATATTTACGTACGTTTTTTTTCTCAGACAGTTTCATGTTCGAATAAAAATAAATAGTAAAGTAATTCAGGGTAAATGATTCATTTCCATATAAAAATCTTTTATTTTCCTTTAGATATTAGGTTGGTGCAAAAATAATGACGTAATAATGTTGTTTTTTGACGTATTATTTAACGTCAAAAAATGACATTATTACGTCATTATTTTTGCACCAACCTAATACTAATATCAACTATATCTGTTCAACTCAACAACACTGGAAAAAAAAGAAATGATAAATTTTAAATTAGATGTAATATTCATATACTCACAAGGTAGACAGGAAATTGTGGAGAGCTAGGATCAATAATGTACTGAAAGGACACTGCACGTAGAAAACAAGCTTGTGTAAATGGCAGAGCACAGTTTAGGATTGACAGCAAAAATGCAACATTTATTAAGAGCCCCAAAGGACAGGGAATTATGGAGAGCTAGGATTGCCAGCATCACAAAGGGACCCAGCACACACAAGTAGTCTCTTCTGTCTTCTTCAACATTGGTACTTTGTGACCTTCTTGGAATTTTGATCTGAAGCTTGACCCTTCCATCAACAGAGGTTAAATTGTTCTCATCCCTCTTTCCATGTTTAGGGGAGATTTCAATATCAGTGCTTGCCAGTCTTATTCACTTTTGTGTCACTTGTTTCTCTCACTGAGCATTACCAGAGCCAAGAATTGAACTCACCACTGCTAGTGATCCTTGTATGTTTTAACCAATGCTAGGCTCGGCTATATGTCACAGAAGAGATACAAAATACACCCTAAGCACAAAAAACAGAATGAGAACAATCTACCCTTATGGACTGAATCAAAATTACAAAACACCTGCAAAAGATCAGAGGTTACAATGGATGATAACAAATGATAAGAAAATATTTTTAGATTGTAAACATCTTTTTCTTTTTTTTTGTGGGGGGGATAACAATGATCTACTGATACAAGTCCTACTAATTAAACCATAGTTTAGGGAGGGGAAGAAGTAGCTTCATTGGTGGGGGGATAAGTGAACATCACAAACCCAACAGGAATTCGAATTTGGCGCTCCAATTTTCAATTCCAAGTAGTTATCCATAAAACAACCCATATATTCAAGCTGTAGCACCTGGAGTTCTTAAGCAGTCAGCCATCTTGATATTGACCACGTTCAATGTTTTTTTTTTTCTAACTTTGGTGGTTATACAAGAACTGGTATTTGAAATAGATCGACATTTAATCATAAATAACACAAATTCTGTTGATTTTGATTTCTTATGTGAATATTAATCAGCATTCAAAGAGCTTTCTAAAGATATACAACTTGACCATATTGGGAGATATGAAAATGTTAGTATATAGTGACAGATGCACAAATCCATCATTTTGAATTTGGCCCAACTCAGTAAAAACCACTGTAACTTAGGCCACAGTCAAAAGTCCACCACAAAATTTTGTACATATCTTGTCACAAAGGAGATAAATTTGTCAAATTTAAAAAAAAAATTTAAAGATATTTTTTTTTTGAGAAATTAAAGGTCAAGATCAAATTATCTTATTAAAATAAATAGGTCACTTTTTAGATCTATCCAAGTACTTTAAAATAGTATATAATTTAGCTTTGTAGATAAAAAACAACCGAGATATTCATATTTAAACTTTGTGACTATTTTCCAAAATTCACCTTTTTGGCAAGGGTTAAAGGGTCATATCTTGGGAACCCTTTGACCTATAAAATAGGCGACCATACAATTTTTATCGTGTAGCTCTATAAGTGTAGCAAACTTTAAAAAATCTGTTTCGATGATGGTCAGACCCTTGTTGATTTGACACAAAATGACCTGTTCATTCATTCCTGTCAGGGTTATCTAACACCTTTTCCTGTCTTTTATGAATTCTGAGGAAGGAAGTGAAGAATGGAGATTTGAATGTGAAAGTAGACATGCCTCATAGTTCTGAATAAGAACAGAATTTGGAATATTGTTTGTTTTGTGAGCTTCCATAGAAAACCAAATGCACTTCTGTACAGGAGAGGTACAGAAAAGTTATTTATTAAGCTTAGCTTAGTCTGGTATAGGGTCACAATAGTGGGGCACCTAACAAGGATTAAACTAACTCCATCTTGCAAGTGGCCTTATTCTATGGCAAAATGTCATGAAATAGGTTCCTCTACCATTTAGCTCCTAACTCTATTTAAGGAATCCATTCTAGTGCTTTCCTAATGTGTACAAAATGCTGTTCAGATAAAATATAAATTTCCTTTTTATGGGAAAGAGATTAAACCTGAAATAAATCCTGTGATTTATCCACAAAACAGATTTACAATGAACTGGGATTACTGCAGAATACAAGAAGCTTAAAAGAGAAGAGCAGAATTATATTAGATATTTTTTGCCTTAAAAATATTTACCAAAGAGAATCTATCCAACAGATTTGTAAGGGTCTCTGTAAAATGTATAAATCAGGATAAAATACTCCCATTAAGACCTACCACCGACTCAACTGATTAAGACCCATCACAAACTTGACAGATTCATCCAATTATTATCTTTCTAAATATCTCTTATTTATTAAAATCATGTTTTAATATTAAAGTGTATTAGACTCTTTCACAATGGATAAATTATTAATATCAACAAGATGGTACACTTCTTTTGATAGAGTTTATTAACTGATATTTAACGAGATGAGATGCTAAATTTAGTGGCAGAAAATATTTTTGAACATCATAAAAATAAAAATCTCAAAAATACAAGTGAAAAATTTATTCAGGTTTTCCACATGACATTGTCTACAAACAAATCATTACAACATACCTGCACTAACAGTGACATGCTTTATGGCCAAGATAGTTGTATATTTGTACACCTGTGGCAGAGGTCAGATCAGAAGCCAAGTTTTAAAATATGCCCCCACTTGGAAAACTGGAGCGACACAATCTTTCTGCATACTATTTGGCCTTGTGCTAGATTAAGTTTAGTCCATATTTATTTGAGCTAACAGGAGGTTAAGTAATCTGAAAAAAAATTCATTATGTATGAGAGGGTGCTGAAAAGTTCTCAACTTGACCAAGAAATCCTTCCCTTTGAAAAATCTGGTGAGAACAATAATTCAAAGTAATTCAAGAATACTAACAATTTCTAAACTTGGAAATGAAATACTAAAACTATAAAAAAAAAAAAAAAAAAATAATAATAATTCAAATGTCATATCATTTTGAGTTTGATAGTTTTTTGTTGGGTTGCTTGAAGTGTTCAACTAGTATCACTGACTCGATACTACCTGCTGCATTGTTGAGTGGTTGGTGACTTGCCTGATGAGGTGGTGTGATTAAACCTGAATCTGGGTGGGAATGTTGAGAAGGTGTGTCTGAACTTGTGCAACTTTTTACTCGCCTACATTCACTTGCTATTGCTTCTGAGGAACCCTTGCTCTCCCCTGGAATCGGTAGTGAAAGGAATTTGGAGAATTCAGTTTTCCTTCTTTTACACTAGTTGCCACTCAAGACTAGATTTAACCCATAGCTAGGGGAAGAAGAGACAGATTAATGCACTTCTGAAGAGCAGTAATGCAAAAGTGAATGCAAGTACCTCAGCGTGAAATTGAACTCTGCTTGCCAATTCTGCTTTCTGCAACAGTATATTTATTGGTCCTGACCTGGCATCTTGGCTTGAGTCACCAGATCATGACCAATAATATTGCAGATTCTTCGTGAATCTAAATACATAGCAGAAGCACCAAACCAAATGTGGCAGTAATATTAAATGCCTGAATGAATGGTAGACTTAAAGTGTAAAATAGATCTGGCAAGACACAGTGCACACAGTAATCACTGCAAGACTGTTCTAGAAAATGCAAAGTATAGTTATGCACAAGCAGTCCAGGCCAAAGTTGAAAACAAACAAATTCTGAGAGTTCTTGAAGATATCTGATCAAACTCTGAATAGAGGCAAAGTGTTTGTGCCCACTATTATAAATTACCCCAAGGTCATTGCATCCTTGTTAGATAAGATGAAGCTCTTTTTCTCTAACTCAATGTCAGATGGCATAGGACATCTTCTTGACCCCCCCCCCCTCGTGTCACTGAGCACAATTTTAGTAGTATTTCTATTACAAGTCAGGAACTCTCAAGATGTATCAAAAGTCTTGACCCTACAAAAAAGCCACTGGCCCAGACAAAGTGATTGTCCTTAAGAATAACAACCCAGAATTGTTCTCAATCTTAGCAAAATTATTTAACCACTGTTTGAAGAAGAAATCCTTCCTAGGTCTGTGGAAAGTACCAAGTGTATATCTGGTTTTCAAGAACATGGGTGAGCACCCATTCCCCTATCAGTATAGATCCATCATTCCCTTCGGTGTTATTAAAAAGGTTTTTGAGGCTATAATCAACAAGAAGGTTGTTGATCACCTAAATATGAACAACCTCTTGAGCGACAAGCAGTACAGGTTTTGATTAACCCAATCCACTGCTAATGTCCTAACTGCCATTACTCACAGAATCAGTGAGGCACAAAACAGCAAGTTATATGTCAAGAGACTATTGCATTAGATATTCCAAAGCTCTTTAACAAGGTATAACATAAAGGATTACTCTCTCGCTATGGAATCACTGGAAGAATCTTTTCAATTATAAAGTCCTTCCTAATAGGTAGGTCCCTGAAGGTAGTCTTTTGAAGCCCTAGCAATCAATGCAGGTGTCCCTCAGCGTTGCTTCTCAGACCAGTCCTCTTTTTTACTTTACATAAATGATCTGCCTAAGAGTATGCTTCAATTATTTGTGAATACCTCTGGTATATGGGTGCACCTTCAAAACTCTAAATGATCAGTGATTGGCAGCTGATCTCTCCACTGATCTAGCTCTAATATTTCAGGGGGGGGGATACCTGGTTACATTCACAACCTCAAAAACCAAACTAGTTACATTCTATCATCATCGACTGAACTCGGAATAATCACCAATCCTGATGAATAGATGTTCCCTCTGTAATCCTCTACTTTTACAAGAGCCTGATCAGGCCTAAAATGGTGTATTGTTGCCTTATATGGGCAGGAGCTGTCCAGTCTTAAGTTTCCAGTCTTGATAGCATCCAAAAGTATCTTAGCATCCTTGTGGGTGACAAATTACTTTCTACGCTACAACCTCTTTCTCATAGATGAACAATCAGGAGCCTCTTGCTATTTCCATGGAAAGTGTTCAGATGACAAACTTTATTCCTTAGTTCTAGCAGTTCTAACCTCCATGGCTGAAACCTGCTATGCCACACCCATTGTAGTGAACCACTCTCATTCTCTTTGTTTTTCATTGGTGAGATGTAAGCTCCACTTGAGCAGTTTCTTCTCATGAACCACTACTTTGTGGAACTGACTCCCAAGGGAATGTTCTCCTGATCACTACAATATTAACCTATTCAAGTCTAGGGTTAACCGTTATCTTCTCGACATATCCTCATGAACTGTACCTTGAGTGGATTTGAACAATGTGAACATCATTGTATAAAATATAAACAGCAATTGATTCAATATAGTCTTTGCACATATGGTAGTAATTAGTATGGATTGGAAACAATGCATAAGCTCTCAGATGTGATTTAATATTTGCTTTTCATTCCCCTTCAATTAAAGTGGATGTTTCAGTTATGCGCCATGCAAAATACACACCTAGACGATCATGTATCTTTCGATAGATGACTGACGAGGCAGATTTTTTTCCTGCAGTAGGTTGCCATTTCTTTCTGTGGTAGACCAGTTGCCATCCAAGGCTATAGAACCCAGTCTGTCCTGATATTTAGGACAAAAGAGGATTCATACCTTTCCCAAGGGTATTAGCACATAAGTGAATGTAATGAATTCGAACTCAGCTCGCAGATTACTAAATCCGAGCCACTATCCATTACTCCACCGTGCCACTTACAAGACCAAACTTCAAAAGGAACCATCTGCTGGTCTATCAAACAGAAACACTCGAGATCAAGATAAAAACCACCTCTTCCCTTTCTACATGTGAAGGGGTTTATAGTGTTACTTTGTGAAATTCAAACTCGCATTCCTTTTATGAAAGTAAATGCTCAAAATTAATAGATGGT
>OZ010609.1:29797561-29927561 GCA_963932145.1 Acanthosepion lycidas | reverse complement strand
TATTAAAACGAAGAGAGATACCGCAAACGGTTTTTGGTTGTAATGTAGATTTTTTTTACAAAAATATTATGCTTTATTTTCTATAATTTTACTACACGTGTTTCTGGTCTCATGACCATCATCAGGTAAAAGGTGGAGGTTTCCACATATTATTAAAAATTAATTTTTTTCTCCTTTATGTTTTTCAATGTTAAATATTCTCAATATGAGACATTCTCTTTATTTGTGTTAGTAATCCAAAGGTCTTTCTTGAACTGGCAGAAAGAAATCCACATTGCAACCAAAAACATTTGTGGTATCTCTCTTTTTAATAGACACATTTTTCTCTTGTTGGAACCACTATAACTTCTTCCTTATATATATATAATATATATATATATATATAATATATATAATATATATATATATATATAATATATATATATAATATATATATATATATATATATATAAACAAACATGTCAGGTATACAGTAATGAAAAATAATATATGTACACAAAATGTATTGGATTAATTATACAAATGTATCAATCTGTCAAATGTTCAAACTAGTCAAGAGTGAACAGTAATGCATACTCTGGCACAAAGGTCTTTATCAGTATCAATTTCCTAGAAAACCTCTTGTATGAAATGAATCATGGCATCAACAGAATGTGGCTTGGATGTGAAAACAGAAATCCTTAAGGGTGAAATTCAGCAAACAATGTATACCTACTTTTGCAGCGACCTGTATTTATGCATATAGCTGTGTGTGTGTGTGTGTGTGTGTGTGTGTGTGTGAAAAATAACCTGCAAAATAACCTGCAAAATAACCTGCAAAATAAAAATCTACAGGAAAAACAAAAAAATGAATGAAAGGAATTAAAGCAAGAAAATGGACATAATTAAAAAGGGAGGAAACAAGAAACCAACTACTTGTTATTAGAAAGGGATAAAATGACAAAACAATTACACTGAGAGGAGGTATTATGATTATTTACATTATTCAGACTGTTATCCTCATCTTTATTGCCATATTCACAACATTTTAACCCTTGTATACTCCAACCTTCAGGTAATTGGAATTTCAAACCGAACCCTTTATTTCGTCTCCCAGGGTAGATTGTTCTATTTCCACATGCCACATCTCTTCCAGATGTCTCAGTTATTTCTCTTTAACTCAACTTTCCAAGTTTTTTTTTTGTTTTTTTTTTTAGTTCAATGGCCCAGTGGATGAAAACGTTGGTTATATCCAGTGACTCGATCCAAAGTGTTGAGAATTCAATACCAGGCTGCAGCAGTGGTGAACCAAACTTGGAGAGCTGAGTTAAAGGGAAATAACCGAGACATCCGGAAGAGGCATGGCGCGTGGAACTAGAACAATCTAATCCAGCGGACGAAATAAAGAATTCAGTTCAAAATTTCAATCACCTGAAGAAGACCGGAGCGTACAACAGCCGAAATGTATGAATATGGCAATAAAGATGAAGATAGCAACCCAAATAATGTAAATCACATTATTAAAATGGGACAAAACAAGAAACGAACTACACGTTCTTAAAAGGCACAAAACAAGAAACTACAGTAATTTACAATACAAAATTAAAAATAAAAAAATATAAGAGATGATTCTAATTGATCAGAACATAACCAAGTAAAAAAAAACAAAAAAAAAAAAAAATGTTTTGCTCATTTTATTTTTCTTAATCAAGTCCTAATAAGTGAGTAATAACTGGTCAACACATTCTGTTCTTCTATTATTTTTCTTTTGCTTCTAATTTTGTATTGCTAACTACCATGCGCCATTTTTTATGCTTTACTTAAATTTTGTACCTCTAATAAGACCCTCCAAATAAAAGGAACGGTCAAATACAAAATGTAATGATGTTTGAGTTTAAATATAGCCTGGTCTGTTTTTATTTACAGACTACATGCTCCAGAGGTATGTATTTCAAGTGAATCAGCACAATGGTGACAGGTACTCTTGAAAAGATGCATCTGTTGTTCAGCAACAAGAATAAATATGTACCATCAGAGAGCAGGCATATAGGCAGATAACATTTTTGTAAGCCTTACTCTTTCCATTATTATGAATAATAATAATACAACAGACTAGAGTTTATTATTTAGAACAAATTAATGCTACATCTATACATTCACTGAAAAGGTGAAACAGTTATAATTTTCCTTCTGAGAGATTACATAAAGGCTATTATTTTGAACCTGTATGATCATTCAAGGGATTATTTATAGGCTATTATTTGAACAAGACTTATCTTTCAAGGAAATCTGACATCAATTTTTCATATTAATTACAAAATCTTCACATCTCAATACAAAACACTTACATTGAGATTGCAATTAGAATTCAAGTTAAAGCAATAGTTTTCATGAAAAAGTGTAACAAAATGTTTCTATTTGGGTCATTCTATCTCGAATGAACCAACAGCCACAGGTGACCCTCTCAGAAAAATCTAGAAAAAATTCAAAGGTGTCATTGATTAAAATTATTGATAAATCCCAAATATTAAATCTGTATCCTCAATAGTTTTAAGAAAATCTTGAAATTTCAATGAAATCTTTTGCCTTTTGCTAAATAAGGTTTTCAATGAACCGACATTATAGCCCTAAGGATATTGCATGTACATATTTGAAACAGGGTTACAATTGTTAGTATTTGTCAGTTACAAAAATATAAACAGCTTAGGTGTCTTTCATGCAATTTTATTTTTATAAGGACTTGACGTAAGAGAAGTCACTACTAGTTACTTTTGAAGTCTTTGAAGTGTCAGATGTCAGTTTACCTGGAGAAAAAAAAAACAAAAAAAAAAACAATAATATTATTAACAAGAAGAGTTGAAATCAATGCATGCAAGGTTTCACAGCTCTAGTATCACTCTTTTATAACCAGCCCATTCTCGTAAATAAGAAAACATTGAACATTTCCTGGCTAAAACAATTGTGTTCATGATATGCATCCTCCACCCCCATAAAAAAATCTGGACAACACTAAAAGTATAGGTTACTTAGTGAGAATCAAACTCAATCTGATAGCAATGGCTTGCAGAACCATTGTTTGATTCTCAGTGAAGTGTGACCAACATGTGGTTTGAAAGAAAGAAAGATTTATATTATATATAACTTTTTTTAAAAAAATCCATCAACAGATCTTAACATGTTGACTGTCACAGGTCAATTAAGAAATCTAATTTCAAACACTAACTTTAAAATAGCCAACTCAGACAATAAAAAAGTTGTAGGAGTTGATTTCTAGCTTATTGTGATCATATTAAACACAGTACTGCGAATAAAATTGTTATTGGTACTGCACAGATGAAAATGTATTGGAAAATGCAAAGCACAAGATAACTTATACTCAGTATCATAATCAAAACTACTAACCATGAGTTATCAATGTCATTGGCAGTCAATGTGTTAATATATTGTTTCTTTTCATATTTCACAGTTTGATTAACTACCACTTTGAAAATAACACAAACAGAACAATATAAGACAAACTAACACTAATTTTGATAAACCTTAAATTATTAAAAGTTTGGTCAAAAGTAACACCTGATATTATTTAATTTTTCAAATATTAGACTTAATTCCTGGTGGGAGTGTAAATGTAAACTATAAAGTGTCTAGGAATCCAAATCTAAAGTTTTAGAGATTCTCTTTTACTATCCATAATCATTTCAAAATGGCTACATATCTGAACATACAAAAACAGTCATTTCTGTTCTTAGTAAAATGTGCTGTAAACAGTATGTTAGTAAATGTTTATGGAAAGGCTGCACTTAATGTAAGCACAGTAGGGAGCTAGTTCACTAAAATTAAAGTATTATTAGAGAGAAAGGAGAAATTGACATTAGTGACAGGCCCTACAGTGTCAGGCCAGCTGCTGCTATGAATAAAAATAAGGTCAAACAGACTGATGCTTTCATTATAGCTAACAGAAGAATCATGATTGCAAAACTATGTGAAATCTTTTGAGTCATGGTATTAACCACTGTTTAGTTTGGGGAGACCATGAAGACACAAAGTGGTTGCTTCTGGAACTGCACAACATGCATACCACCTTCATATTCTACTGCATTTAACACAAGAGAACAAAAGACAGTCCATGGAGTGGTGCCACCCAAACTCATCCAGAACAAAGTTTAAGGAAGTCTGCCTTCAGGGAGAATGGGGGCAGCCATGATATTTAGTGACAGAAGAGTATAACAATGTTAGAGTGTATGCCCAATGGCATCACTAACAATTCTGATGACTACATTAGGAGATTATCAAAACTCATAGCAAGAGCAAGACCCCATTTTGACATTACATTGTAAGGCCTAACAAAAACTTGCATACCAGACAATCACAGAGCATGACCAAGAAAACTTGTCCCATCTGCCCTACCACTCTGATACTATAAGACTTTGATCTGTTTAAACCCATATTTAATTGGTTATTTTTGCTTAGCAGCATAAAGGTTATTTAATGCCAAAATCCAAATATTTTTTTTTATTTTTTTATTTTTTACACAATTTTATTTTATTTTTGGAGATAATGGTGGTTTAGTGATACAAGTTTTACTAATTAACCCATAGCTGGGAGGAGAAGTGGTGGATTCATACCTGTCTCAGGGGTATTTGTGCATAAGTAAATATAACGAATCCAACTGGAATTGGAACTCTGCTCCCTGATTAACAATTCCAAGTCATGATCCATTACACCACCTGCACATCCCAGTTTACAGTACCTGATATTCCCAAGTGGTTACCTATCCCAGTACTGACTAGGCTCAATGTTGCTTAACTCCAGTGATCATATGATCATTCAACATGATATGGCCATAAGTCTTGAAACAATGAAGGAAGAGCTCAGCTTCTCCAATGATGATGAAGAGGTGAAAGAGGCAATGTACACATGATTAAGGATGCAGGCAAGAAGTATCTATGAAATGGCTATACATGCTCTAATTCAAACATGGAATTTCACAAGTAGTAATGAAGGAGAATATGCAGAAGGCAAAAATTAGGAATCCTGAAGATTTTGCATTCATTTTGGTATGCTTAGTGTGCTGCTACTATTAAATCTGTTTATAAAAAGCTTTACTTTTTTGCTTTTTTTTTTTACCAATCCTCATATTAGTAACGTTTTATGTGTTTCCCTATCACAATATTACATATATATAAAAGTATTGTGCAAAAAAAAAAAAAAAAAAAAAAAAATTTCAACTTTGATTAAGACAATTTATATCATTTTTCAGAAAGGCATGAACCTGATTCTTCCTGCACTCATAACCACTCATCTTGATCATGACAGTCAGTAGTATGACAGGGTACTGAAAAGTTCTCATCCCAACCTGCTTCCCATAATCTGACCAAATATCTGACTCCACCTACCATGCTTAATCTTTACAAGAACCAAATCAGATATAAAATTGCGTATTTATTTTTTATTATTATTTTTTACTATTGTTCACTCAATACAAGGCTCAAGAACCACTTAGGTAGAGGGTTACTGAATTAGATTGTTGTCAAGGTATAAAGGAAGGAGGAATATTTGCTGCCATATCTGCGTTGGAGTTGCCCAATCCTCACTTTTCAGTCTTGACAGAATTCAAAACCATTTGCATAACCTTCCAGGTGATGAATTATTTTCATCCTATAGCCCCTTTCCCTCACAGACAAAATGTTGTTAGCCTTTCACTACTCTACCCCTATTTTCACGATAGATGTTCAGGTGAACTAAATTCCTTGTTTCTACCCAAGTCCTTCACAGCTAGGATCCGCCATGCCATATACGCCGAGTTGACTCATCCATATTCCCTTCATATTCCATTGGTAAGGAACAAGTTTCTCTCAGTTTCTTCCCCAGAACTGTTGCATTGTGGAATATACTTCCCCGATCACTACAATCTTAACCTCAAGTCTAAGAGCAACTGTTATCTATCCTACATATCCTCATAATATGCACTGCTTGGTCCATCTTTGTATGCTCTTTAAGCAAACTCATTCAGTAATCCTCTCATCTGAGTGGCTCTTGAGCCTTGTATTGGGTGAACAATAATGTAAAAAAAAAAAAAAAAAAAAAATTATATATATAATGAAGAGCTATAATGAAATTGGTTATTTTTGCTTAGCAGCATAAAGGTTATTTAATGCCAAAATCCAAATATATTTTTTTTTTTTTTTTTTTTTTTTTTACACAATTTTATTTTATTTTTGGAGATAATGGTGGTTTAGTGATACAAGTTTTACTAATTAACCCATAGCTGGGAGGAGAAGCAATATATATATAATAACAACCAAGCAGGCATTTATTTTTTCTGTGTGTGTCTGGAAGGGGCTGTCTTTGTCAGTCAAAATCTTTTCAAAATCCCCTCATACACTATGTTGGTAGACAGTGAAAAATGGCCAAGTGAGACACTTCCATAATTACCTGACCTGCAGTAACAAAAGAATAGGTATATCCATTGTAAGCCATGATGGATAAACACCAACAATCTGATCTATTTTGACGTGTGGCTTCATCTATTTCAACTGTGTTTTAAGGCATCAGTTATAGTAACTTTCTGAGAAAGTCAGAGCAAGCCCTTGATTCAGTCCAAGATGATAGACTATTCTTATACTGCTATCCATTCTTGGGGATATCTTGTTTTAATTACCATATATTTCTGCATATAAGACAACCTTTAAATCCCCAAAATCACCCTTAAAAATTGGTGATCATCTTATACCACAATTCTAAAAAAGAAACCTTAAATTCTGAGTGAAGTTTGTCAGTAGGCTAACCTTGACCCAGGTGCAATAACGAATACCATACATGAAAAGCACATTATCAAATAAACTGATGATAAAAGTAATAAACTATGTCTACCTTACATATTACTGTGACACTGAGGTGGTAAAGTATTAATTCTAAGCAGGAAAAGAAAACAGTTAATCCAAAATTAAATATAGGCTGGAAGATAGAGAGACAGAGAGAGTGGTGACATTTTTCTCAGTGAGAACGGGATGGCTGGATTTCTTCTCTCCTAAAAGCTTATTTTTCTTATCTATCGAGAATTTGGCATGTGGACAAAAAAAGATTTGGAGAAATGGCTTTATCTCTTGAGAAATACATATATTTTTTGTTGACAAAAATGAAAACAGAACGAACCCTTTTTCTTAGGGTTGAAGTTATGAAAAACCAATCATGTCATGTCAAGAAAGTGATCTGGTTTGAGATTTTGCTGAAGAGGTGACTGGCCCAGGAATGGAAAACAGTCTTTGTTGAGAATTTAGGTAAACAAATATATTTTCACTGATAAAAACGGACTGGGGAAATAATTTTTATCTATCACACAGTTAAAATGAGAATGAATTTCTCCTAACGGGTTGGATGTACTGTACAATTAAGGCTGGAGTTATGAAAACAAATTTTGTCATAAGTGGTTTGGATTGCATTGTCACTGGACAGAGATAGCGCCAGGAAAATAGAAAAAATTTAGAGAGCTAAAATTAATGGCTGGAATGGATTTCAACCCTTCTGCATATATGCTTTAAAAAATTATGCATGCCTTGGGAAATGGGCTGAGGTTGAATACTGAGAAGGGAGAAGGGAGAAGGAAGAAGGAAAAGGCAGAGTTTAACCCCACCTGTGCAGAGTAGTGGTGAGTGATGTGAAGTAAAGCAGGTGGGAGTTAAGAGGAAAAGCTATTGTTGTAACTACTCCCAAGCAAGGTGGATAATTTTCCAAATTTGGAAAGTTGATTAAGAAAGCAGAAATCGGGAACAAAGAAAGCCCTTATTTGAATTAAGGGAAGAATCAACAAACCCCGAGAACACTTTGGTCCCACACCAGTTTTGGGTCAAAATGCATATAAGCAGATGACTTTGGGGAGATCATTGATTTGGGCTGAGAAGTTACATCGTGCTTCTGGAATCCATGCTGGCTACCAACCAGAATTCCAGATTCCAAGACTTTGAATCCAGCCTTCCAGAAGTTTAGACAAAGCCTACTGTCACTAGAGAGATTAGATGCGGGAAGGGTTAATTTTTGTTGTACCAAAAGCTATATAAACCAATTGAAGACTAGGTATTTAATCTGTCTCCCCAATAAGATGAGTTGTGACACAAGGTCTTTTTTTAAGGTGGGGACCCAAGCTTATACACCTGGACCAGGAACAAAAATTGCCCACATCCCCAGCAACCGTTGTTTGCGCTGGCCTCGGTGTGAGCACTGGTCCCTCTCTCTGGTGCAATGCAAGTGCAGCCTCAGGCAGCTGTTCCCCATGGCCGAGCACCTCTCAGTATAATTTTCCTCAGTTGCGAGACAATTTATATTTATATATATCTATATATCTTTAGTATTGGTGACAATTAGTATTGTCCAAAGACAAAGACGCAACTGAGAGATGATAAATAAATGTGTTACAAACCCCTCGTTAAACCAATCGAAGACTAACACCAAGAATTTCTCATTTTATTTATTTTCATCATGAAGATATTTTTTTCCTTAATATAGCAACCACCATAGCTTGACCGGTGCTGCAAGACCACAACAACATTTGATCTTCTACTGCTCTGTGATCAAGAATGATGTAGACCAAAGTGGCCAGCAACTAACACCCAGCTTGGACCACTAAATATGGTTACACCACTGGGTGTAGGCGGTAGCAAAAGGTGTTACAATACTGGTATAACTTCATAATAAATTGCCTATTCGAAGAATAATTCCATAACAATGAAATCAATTTGTATCCATGCAAACTCGGTTGAGAGAATGTAAACATGGTTGATTGCATTCATAGAAACCTTTATCTTTTGCTAAACTTTCAATATTCAATTGACTTAGTAGTCAGGAATACAAAAAAAAATTTTGTAAGTGGAATGTACTATTATTGTATATTATTGTACTGTTATTAGTGGCATTTTGTGATTGACGATGAAGTATAAGTAAATTAGTAGACCAGGTTGTTTATAACTGCTTAGATATAGGAAAAGAAGAGGAAGAAGAAAAATTAGTATTCGCAAGAGATCCCATGATGAAATGTAAACAATGGTTTCCCTTTTAGGGGACATGTATAGGATGATACAGAATCGGTTTTGTTATTTCATTTATTTTGAATTTCTAAGGATACAGTAAGTAACAACATTTCTAATATCATCATCCTTATATAATCAATAAGCAGTCGTCTTATATTACAGGTATAGGATAAATTCATGAAAATTTGCTGTATTTTTTTTACCTTGTTTTATCTAAAGCTCACCTTATATGTGGAAATATATGGTAATTCATCCTTGTGATGCTGCTTTTTCCTTTCTCCACTGAACTAAAGTATATATGATTTTCACTACCTGATCCTGGATTTCAACTCATCATAAAGTAAGCTACACTTTAGGCTATATGAAAAAAAAAAAAAAAAAAAAAAAAAAAAACAACATTCCTCTTGTATTCCAGTGAATGCTGGAGAGTGTCCCCATAGATGACCAGGAAATTGGAATTTGGTTCTACAGAAGGATACTGAGGGAATCAAAAAGAAAGAGATGGAATTTCTTGGACACATAACGAGGAGGGGGAGCTTAGAAAAATTAACTCACCCAGGGGATCAAGGGTAAAAGAGAGGAAGGCGATAGGCAACCTACCTGACAAACTTGTGTAAATAGATAATAGAACAGTGGTGACAAGTGGCTTGGTTTGAGAGAAATGCTGCTAAGGGCAATGAAGTATAAGAAGTTGTGGAGAGCCATTTACACAAGCTTGTTAAGTAGCTTATGTGCTGATTTCCTCTACCCCTCTTCAATATGTCCTGTCAGTATCAAATTTTCTAAGCCCTCTTTCCTTATTATATGCCTAAAATTTTTAACTGTCTCTTTCTGATGTTAAGTCCTTTTTGATCTATTTTACTAAAAAGTTGTGGCTCACATGTTCAGTCCAATGGTATCCTCAGCATACATGTAACAAAACTCCAGCTCATATAAATAGGACATGGCTTTGAATAAAACTGACAATACACTCCAAATACAAAATGTGACATAAAATTTAAATGAATAATAAATGAGAGTTAATGAAATTGCAAACAAATTGTAACTTTTTAAATAATAGGAATGGCAAAATAAATTAGATTTCATCTAAAATAGACATTAAGTCAATACAAAGATTTCATTTTGTCAAGTTAAAAATATTTTTCAATTATTTTAGTTCAATTCATATTCAATTAAAACTTTGAAAAAAACAAAACAAAACAAATATATATATATATATATATATATATATATATATATATATATATATATATATATATATATAGCTTAAAATCCACCCTATCAGGTGGCATTTAAGCTAGCTCCTGCAGAGGACTCTTCATCACAATAGGTAGGGAAGAGTAGATGTGATAGCCAAAAATAAACTACAGAAGAACTCAAAATTGATTGCTGCATTAATATGTAAGCTTACCTTTTAAAAGTTCAATGATAATTTTTCTGACACCACTTAATTTAAAGACAATTTGATGCATGTTGGTCCTTACTTTCTATACAAACAATTATTTTTATTCCATGGGTGACTTTCATTGAATTTTCAATTTTGATTATTCCTAAATTTATTTCTAAGTTATAAAAAAAAAATCACGTAAAATTGCTGGAAACAACTGCAGTAATGAAAATTTGAGAATCCAAAATTTCAGTATTGTGGGTCCAGATCCAGCCTGGAATGTTTTTAATTTGCTCACAGAGTTGGCCTAATTCCAAAATGGTATGATATATTGGGCTACGGCCTCTAGGAGTAAAGTTGAAAAAGTGTGACACACTGACATTTGCATTTATTAATTTTAAATAATTGTATATTTGGGCAGGGTTTTTTTTTTTTTTTTTTTTTTTTTTTTTTACACACAGGATTCATGGAAGACAACTAACCATATATATAAATTATAAATTTTTTTAAATATTTTTAAAATCGATAAATTTGTGTTTGTTTACAAATTTCTTAAAATTAAGAAAATTGCCGTTTTTAAGAAAATTTGAAAATTTGAAATTAAATTTGAGAGTCCAATGTATATAGTTTCTATCTGAAATACACCAGAATTGTTTACTTAATGGAAATAATAAATTTAATGATTAAACTTTCAATTAAAGCTAAAATGAAATCTTCAAGCATGTTTTTTCATTTTAAAAAATGCATTTTAAACTTTGGTATCGAAAATTTATGCCGAAAAAGTGGAAGTACCTAATATTTTATATATTATATATATATATATATATATATTATTTATTTTTTAAAAATTTATAACAAATATGTTATAAAATCACTACAAAAATAGCCATTTTGTTTCAACACCCTCGGTGTCTTATCAAGTGATGATGTTGAATGTAAAATAAATGGTTTTAAAAGTTTCAAATTAATTAACAATCCTTCGCAAGGGGAAAACGTTGTTACAAAAGCTAGATGGACCAATCAAAATACAAGTATAGGAAAATTCAAAAAGCTTGACAACAAAGTCATGTTATAATATCTATTCAGATGTTTAAAATATGGGTAGTATTAAAAAAGAATTTATTCTAACCAATAATTACTAAATTATATGATAAAATTTAATATTAAAATTAAAAACTGCTAATTTCAAAATCAAAATTTAATCGCTATTAAGTTTACAACTATAAAATTACTGAGGAGAAAAGAAGAAATATATATGTTATTCAATTTATTTCTTCATTGAAGTTACTTTAGCTAATTTTATATCCGGTCCTTTGACAATATGTATGCATTTTAATCCTAAGAGTGTGTGAATGGGGTCCTAAACTCATGCGTAAAACAAACACAATCAGATTATAATATATAAGCACCCAGACATTATATATATATATATATATATATATATATATATATATATATATATATATATATATATATACACACACACACACATATACAAAAAGTGACAAGACAGAGAACATCTCCACAGTCCTTCATGAAAAAAAAAAAAAAAAAAAAAGGTGGCAGGGAAACTAATACACACGTACGTACATACATACACAATTAAAAGTGAATGCACTTTCCATGCACATAGACACCTATAAATACATGCACACACATCCAGACATTGACCCAGACAATCGGATACTACAACCAATAAATATTTAAGACTGAAAGTGTCATTAAACAAATGCTAACCACTTATTGAAATATAACTTAAGCGAGCAAATATAAAAATGATTAAAAATAATATTATTTAATATATTAAAATAGTGTATGTAAATATAAAATCGGACATCAAAGTCAACACCCATAGGTAACTTCAATGTCCACCTCATAAAATATATATATATATATATATATATATATATAAGAGAGAGAGAGAGAGAGTGTGTAATTAATGAATGAATGAATGAATGAATGAAGTGTCTACTCTCTAATATGACTAAAAATAATGTTTAAAGTGAGATCATTTATTTATTTTCGTCTAACGCCCTGAATGTTTGAGAAATTTTAACCCTTTCCGTAGCGTAGATGTGTATATACGTTTTTACCAAAAATGTCTTTCAGATATGAACAAATAAAGATGTCCAATAAATGACATTCAAAAACCAGCTACAGACGTCAATCTTGATTCTTTTTATGCCCTTCTAAGCTTGAAACGAGTCTAATTGTCAACTCTAGGTCCAGTATAAGTGTTAGCCACCACTTGGGTACATCAAAGTTTCCCATTTCTTAGTCTTCCTGAAGTAGTCAATGTGGTTGGGTGCATTTCTTTCGTTTCCACACACTCACTCATTTTTACATTTTTATTTCCACAAATTACACCCCAAATGTCTAGTTCAGAGGAAGAGAATGAATAATGAACCTCTGCCAAGAAGCTTAGATATATCTGATGAGAGTGCCAATTCATCAGACAATGATTATTCCCCTTCAAGTGAGGACAGTAAGGAGGAAGTGGATGGGAGAGTTTGGTGTCGCCATATGTTGTCGGACGACCACACTATATTGCACCACCTCTACCCAGTTTCCAATTAAAAGGAAATCCAGGAATTACAATTGATGCAGACCCAACAGATATGAGTCCTTTTGATTTCTTCAGTCTTTTTTTTTTTTTTGACAAGCGGGTTATTGATGGTTTAGTTGACAAAATCATTTTGCCAAACAGACTGGACAATGTGATTCTTTGTGGTACCCTGTAACTGAGGCTGAAATTTGTGTGTTTTTTGCCATGAAAATGCTTGGTGGTATAGTAAAAATTCCAGAAGAAATGATCTGGTCAAAAGATAAAATACTTGAAAGACCAATCTTTCGGAAACTAATGAGTTTGAAAAGGTACAGTAAGATAAAACAATATCTTCATTTTGTAGATAATGAAACTTATGATGCAGAAATAACCAAACCAAAAATTGTATAAGATTTATGACATTGTGTGAGAACTTTGTGAAGAGTTAAACCTCTAACCAAGATCTATATATAGATGAAAGCCTTATACTATTCAAGGGAACATTAGAGTGAGTACAGTACATTCCACTGTAAAGGAGGGATGTTCGGAGTGAAACATTTTTTGTTGTGTGAGACAAAGACTGGTTATCTATACAAAATGATCATTTATGTTGGGAAAGGAACTCAGCTTAATCAGGACTATAATGTCTCTCCCATGAGTTCACATATTGTGTTGTTGTCTTTGATGAAACCTTTACTTGGGAAAGGTTATTGTGTTACTGTGAATAACTATTATACTAGTCAGCAATTAGCTGATGCTGTAGTTAGGAACCAGACTGATATTTATGGGGCACTCCGTCTGAATCAAAAAGAAGTGCCAGAACAGCTAAAAAGAGAAAAATTTAAAGGGGGGGGTGCAGCATTTCAAGGTAATGAGTTGTCGTTGGAAGGATAAAAAAAAAAAAAAAAAAAAAAAAAAAAAAAAAGACGTTGCAATGCTTTCAACCATTCACAACCCAACTATGCAGGATTCTGAGACAAGAGAGTGGGGCCAGAGAAGAAACCAAAAGTTGTATATGATTACAATTATACAATAGGTGGAGTGGATAAGGTGGACCAACAACTTGTAGATTATCCAATTCTAAGGAAACTCGATAAGAAATATTAAAAGAAAGTCTTCTTCTATGTGACAGATATTGCTGTATGGAGTGCTTACATCCTGAAGCAGTCAATAAGGCAGGACAAAAACCCCTCTCACACGTGAAATTCCATATGCAAATTATATTAGATATTTAGCACCAAAAAAAATCAGCAGGTAGAAACTTGACATCACCAGGAAGTTCATCATATACATCAGGAGGAAAAGCAACAGCAACAGAAAAAGGTAAAACCTTCAAGAAAATGGGTTTTGTGGAGTCAAAAACATAGAGAGAAACTATCCAGGAAAGAGTCACGACATATGCGCAAACTGTGCCAAGTACCTTTATGCGTAGTGCCATGCTCTGAAAAGTACCATACAAAATAATTTCGTTCAATGGCAAACAAAATAATTGTAATCATTTATATCTGCAAATAAAGGTAATTTGTGCTATTTTTTTGTTGAAAACTAATTTCAAATAATTTTATTCATAAAAATACCCAACTGACCCTACTATACTGTGCAGTCCACAAAATCAAAAACAAACACGCTTGTGTGAAATTAAAAAATATAAAATGGTGATAATTTCCCCATCACACCCTGGGTGCGCATGCACACACACACACACATATATATATATGTATTTTTTTTTTTAAGCATTGCGCCCCGAGCAAGGCATGAAGCCACTAGGATGCAGGGGGGTTGCAGAAGATTTGGAGCAAGAGTAGATAGGAGTGATAGAAGAAAGGATGAAGGGAAGGATAGTGTGTAGATCAAGGTAACTGGAGATGTCAATTGACATTACATTTGAATAGTTGGAGATCACATAGCTATCAGGGAAACAGTAATTGGGAAGGGTGTTCCACAGGCGAGAGGTGTGAGGTATGAAGCTATTGGGGTAGAAGAGACGGCTACATTTAAAAGTTTCTACAGTGTAAGGGTGAGAGCGGGATGCCAGCCTCGTAAGGCGCTTGTATTCATGGAGACTGGGGACCAGGGAAAGCAGCTCATCGGAGCAATTACCATGAAAGTATTTGTAGAAGAGACAGAGAGAGGCGACAGCGCGTCTGTGAGATAGTGGGTGCAGGCGAGAGGCCAGATCAGGGCCAATCACATTACATATCCGTCTCTGGATCTTGTCAAGAACTCCGAGGTAAACAGAAGGTGCCCCAGACCATATATGGCAGCAATACTCCATGCAAGGGCGAATGGTCATTTTGTATATTTGAAGTATTGATTCAGGGGAGAAAAATTTCCTGGCGCGGCACAGAGAGCCAACTTTCCATCTCAGGTCAGCAGTCAACGTGAGACTGAGCAGACGCAGGGAGTTGCTCTCAAGAAGTTGACTATCAGACATTCTAATGGGGGTCAGGTAAGGATCTCTATGGTGGTTAATGAGGAGTAATTTAGTTTTTGAGGCGTTAAATTTGACCATCCAATTGTTGCCCCAGTTAACAACCGATTGGAGGTCCATTTCAAGACGCACAGTCAGGTTAGTTTTGACAGCGACACTAGATTTGTTTTTGAGGCAGGATTAAATTGTAGTGTCGTCCACGTAGATGCCAACTTGGGAACCTATGGTGTCAGGAAAGTCATTGATGAAAATAAGGAAAAGTGTGGGGCCAAGGATGGAGCCTTGGGGAATACCGTAACCCTGGAGCTTACAAAGAAGGCCGGCATGCCAAACCCTATCAAACGCTTTGGAGATGTCTAGGGCCACGGCATGAGCCTCACCGTTATTTTGAAGTGCTTGGTAGACGGTTTCAGTGATGGCCATAAGCACGTCAGCTGTAGAACGGGCGTAGCAGAAACCATATTGCTTGTCTGAGAGAAGGTCGTGTGCGGTAAGGTGGTTAACCACTTCTGCGTTAATATATATATATATATATATATATATATATATATATATATATATGAGAGAGAGAGAGAGGCAGGTAAATCAAATAATTAGATATTAATAATTGTATATGCATGCACTAGCATGCATACACAGGTAAGCAAATAAATATTTACCAAATTTACCTTAAGGTGTAAACATAACAGTTCTCAATGTTGTTAGATAGAGCTAAGAAATATATATTAATAAATATACATATACCTATGTTTGGAGTGCAACTTAAGTTTTGTTACCCAACTGTTCAGGCACAAGATATAAAGTTATATCTTGGGTCACCAACGAAACTTAAGTCACACCCCAAACGAAGGTAACTTCAAGTTTCACATATGTATGCCTACGCAAGTTGACCTGTACCATAAAAATATTAACATCACTACTCAGACATGTTGTACCCAATAAATATAATGTTTATATTAATAAGAAATAATGTAATATTAAAAAAAAAAAAATCCATTAATTACTTTTACATTACACACGTTTTAATTTTGTTACTAGTTCCATCACCTTATTATGAGATAAAAAAGTAAAGTATTTATTTTACTCAACAAATATTTATTTTCAGCATATTCTCCTTCCTTGTCAATGCTCTTAATTCAGTAGTGAATATTAATTTTAAACGTTTTATTATGATATTTTTAAGCCCTCTTGGGTTAACTCGCTCTAACTTATTAATTATTTATTCCTATGCTATCCATTTTTTTTTTTTTTTTTTTTATTCGTCGAACATCTCTTAGATATTTTATGTAATTTATAAGATCTCTCGGTTTTAATTCGCTGCAATTTATTTATTTTATATATATATTCTTATTAGTCGTAAAGTTTTAAAACGTTTTTTTTTTTATCTATAAGCACTCTTGGCTTGACTCACCGTAATCTATTTATTAATTTTAATGGCTATTTTTCTTATTTCTGTATATAGTAATTATTGCTGGTGAAATGAAACGTGAGAGGAAGTGGGTAAGAACAAAAAAAAAAAAATTACCTTCTAAGTATCCGATGAGGGGGTGTCCACCAAGGAGGGAAGTAAAGAGAAGAAGGAAAAAAGAAAAAAAAAAAAAAAAGAAAAATTACCCGTGAACAGCTTATAAAGAATTTGCTTCGTTGTGATTGGCTGTTGGTCAATCTCCAATCAAATGTGTGACTACGGGGTATATTTATAAAAGTCAGTGTTAACAAGCATTTTTTAGAGGGCGTTTCAGAGTCTGATCAGCTCTGAAGGGGTCGATTTGGTGAGGTCAGTATGATGTTTGAAACTGCCCAATGATCCTTTTCTAGAACATCACTGACGATGCCCTCTAGCGCTAAAAGAGCGTATATTCAAAGAAAAGAAATCAGATTAAACCTTAGTACAGGAGATAAGGAAATTGAACATAAAACAGGCAGCATGAAAGATGTTTCACCAAACACCGCGAATTGCTACAAAACCAAAATATTAGCCTTGAATATGCTAGTCACAATCTTAAATAGCCTCATCAGATCAAGAATTTCATATGAATGTCACACATAGCACTAAACTAAGTACCTCCACTAATTTGTGATACTAAAAATGAATTTTTATAAATGATAAAGTGTTATTGAAGATTCCATTTTAGCTTTAACTGAAAGCTAAAGGATTAAATTTACTATTTCCAGTAAGCAGAAATTATATTGATTGGAAATCATTTTTTTTTTTTTTTTTCTAAAATAGTGCATTAGTGCCCCTTTTTTAGTCATCTTTCATCACCATTTAATTCTTTGTATTAAAAAATCTTTAAAAAAAAAAATAAATAAATGAAAATATATATTAGGTTGGTGCAAAAATAATGACGTAATAATGTCGTTTTTTGACGTCAAAAAACGACATTATTACGTCATTATTTTTGCACCAACCTAATAGTTTTCCGAAACTTTATTTGAGGAATATTAGCTGATTTAGAGTATAATTAATCTCATTTGAAACAAATATTATTTGCTTTAAGTTTAAAATTTTTGGAAAATATTCTGTAATCTAATTTTAGGAAAGTTGACTTTAAATTTCCTATAGCCATCATTCTTATATTCTGATAATGTTGTGTATGGTCAACCACCTTTTGAATATGAGCACATTACGTAATATTTTGTATACACAAAAACAAATTTAAAATTATTTTAAAATCTTGGTGCAAAATAATTTGTATTAAGCTTTTCAATTTTTGATTAATAAATATAGTCTTCACTTAATAACAATATCACTTAACAAGATTAATCTAATGTAGAATTTTAAATTTTCAGTAAATGAGTAGCTGTTTTGAAAAAAAATATGATGATTTACATTCTCCAGGGAGTCCTACTTTTAACTAATAAAAAAAAAAATTGGAAATGAAAATTTAATTTCTAGAAATTTCATGAAATTAAATAAGTAGGGGATAACATAGGTAAAAAAAAAATTTTTACCAAGATTTTCTAAAACAAAAAATTTCAAAAATAATTTCATCCATTTGTGAATAAGTCCTGAAAGTTTCATTAAAATATGGCAATTATTTGATTTTTGAAAGAATTTCCAAATCAAATGTTTTTCACCAGAAAAAAAAAAGTGCTAAAATACTAATCATAAATATTATGTCAATCACTAACACAAAAAATAAAAACGATTTTTTAACCAAAATTTCGCATGTGCTAGAAAAGATTAAAAAATTGAATAAAATAAAAAATACTTTGGACATTCCTCGTAATAATAACAAACATTTTGACAATAAAACTTTGTTTTTATTAAGTTTGAGGCCTTTTTTTCCATCGTGCTATGCTGTTTTTTCAGCAAAAAAAGTGGAGGTACCTACACTAAACCCATTCAGAAATATCTAAACCAGGCATGTCCAAAGTCTGGCCTGTGGGCCAATTACACCCCACGGTCAAATTTCATATGGCCCCCATCCTCTGTCATCACTTACAGCCCACCAGTATTGTCAATCAGAGTATGTAAATTACATGCCTAAGAAATGCAATTTCATGTTTTACCAAACCATGGCAGCAGCAGTGTGTGTCTGGCCTCTGATGGTGTGACCCTGACCTTGGCCTTTTCTATCCAATTTCTGAAATCACTGCCTTTGAACGAGACCTGGCATACATACTACAGTCTAGATCTCACTCAATATCACTTTTCACATTAGCGCAGGGAGAGTTTATTTGTTTTGGTCATCTGAGATGAGTAAATTCTAAAATCTTAGTGAAATAAATTTGTTTTGTGTTCATCAAAATCAGTTATAAATATATCTGGACACTTGGACATATGTTTCTTTATGTTTTTTATTTCTTAATATGATTAATGTTGGTGTTATGTTCCTATTCATATGTTGTTGTTTTTTTACCTTAAAAGTTGACAAATATTAATTACCAATAATATGTAATAAAATTAACCTGAGATATGTTATAGCTTCCAGAAAGTTCTTTTTTTCTCAGACATATTTTACTTCATCTTATATGCGCTTCAGGTATAACAGGCTGAGTGATTTCGGTAAGACCTTTTTGAATTTGTCATCCATGTGAAGAAGTGAAAATATGCCATTTGCAATAAAAAATTTTCATAAAGATAGTTCATTTGCATTTAATTTTCATGATTCAAAGAATGCCAAGCAGAATTGGCCCTCACGCATATTGACCCCATCAAATCTGGCCCTCTTTGAAAAAACGTTTGGACACCCCTAATCTAAACCCTCAGCTATATACAACCACTTTTTAAGATCAATGATTAAAAGATGGCTTTAAGTGAGTGAAACCCGGTTGGTTTGTGGTAAAAACCATCCTTCTTTGTATCATGCGGAATGGCGCTACACAATCACAGACAAAGAACTGTGCCAAATAACAGCTTGAAAAGAAAATGACATAATGAAGATGTTGATGTTACACAAAATTTTAAACAAAATGTTAAAGAAGAAATACTGGAAAAACCAATAACAGCTTGAGAAATTTGTTTTCTTGAGAAATTGTTTTAAAAGAAAGGTTTTATAAATTTCAATCAGCAGACTGGCTGCTCAGTCAATGAATGCTAAATGTTTCCTTATAAGGAAAGAGCTAATATTACCATTATACAGTGAAAATTCTCAATCAAAATTTAGTTAATAACTACAGCTCAAGATACAAACTTAAATCTGCCCTCATATACATACATAGACGAAAAAGCATTGAAAAAAATGCCAAAATAGAAAATATATCTTTTGAAGATATTCTTCGTTACACAGAGAACTTTTTCAGCATCACAATACACATGCATATACAATATCAGCTGTTTTGTTCATTTAAGAAACTGTTTCTGCCAAATCTTGCTTTTTCCTACCTCTTTAAACAAAGGAAACTTGCTTTCATTTAAAGTAAAAAAGGGATGATTTTTTTTTACTTTAAAATAAATAAATACTTTCTATTTAAAATTTTAACTTTTTTTTTTTTTTAAAAAAAAAAAAAAATAGATTTCGAAATAAAATAAATATGTCAGATAAACAATATAAAGTTTTGTTTTTTTAATTTTTTGGTTTCGTTTCGTTTTTTTCACATTATCTCCTCATGGAAATAATAATTGGTTGAGTTGCAGAAATGTTAACTTGTTTCCAACCAACAACATTACAAAAGATGCACGGCTAAGCAGTAGTCACTAGAAAGTAAAAAAAAAAAAAAAATTCTGGTTACTAAAGGAAATACAAGCTACATCCTTTCAGTCACCAAGTTCATGAAGTCCATGAAAGGAAGCCAGGAGTAGAGAGAGAGAGAGAGAAATATGCAAGGGAAATTGTAAGAATAAAAGAGAAAGAAACAGGAAAAGAAAAGAGATTGAAAAAAAAAAAACACCCTCATGAAAGAATTAACCATGGGGAAAGTTTATGCAGATGTAGAAAACGTTTCTCAGTATGTCTGGCAAATACAATGATTCCGCAAATGTAAAATAACATTCAATGATGATACTAGCAGTCTAATGATGCTAATCTGACCAATGGCCAACAGATTTATTTTTAGTGCTAGTAGCCTTGGGAAAACGGCATACATTTCAAAATCCCCAATCAATCTCTGAATGTAAAAAAAAATTAACTGACACAAAATAAAAATAGATTTCAAATTTGGTCAACAATAAAAGATAAGAAAATAGCCTGAGAATCAAAGAAAAATATAAAGATACAAAAGAAAAAAACAGATGTTGATTTTCTCTCTCACTCTCTCTGAACATTTTATCTTTGACTACCTCCCCATCAGTGTATTGAGGTTCCTACACCTCCACTAGACATCTTTTCTATCCTTTAAGGCAGGGGTTCTCAACCAGAGGGGAATTTCAGGGTTTGCATGGGGTGGGGGAGGAGGTTGTTGTTCTTTTGCTTTTTCACAAGTTTTTCATTGACTATAAGTGTAACCTTCACGAGAATAAATCGATTTAAATACCACGGCATTCTATTGAACTTTTTGTTTATTGAAGTAAACTTCAGTTTATTTAATAATTAGTTATGAATTAAAAGTAAAACAAATTACTGTACACATATGCAAGTTTAAAAATCCATCAACATTTGTTATTGCTATTAAATTTGAAAAACTCCTCCATAATGTACTAATATGGAAAAGAATTAAAATTTTCAGTAATATATACATAATATACATACCATTTGGAATACACTGTTCAAGTTGAACAATGTTGGAAAGAGTGGAGGAAGGACATTCTGACACATGGTGAAAACAGTGCATTGGGCAAAAAAAAATTGAGAACCACTGCTTTAGGGGGTTTTAGCAAAATTATAAAATCAAATTCCAATTTATTCAAGGTTTATTCTGGCCAATAAGTACATTTTTCAGGGTATTTTTCTGAAGTAAACAATGTTTCAAAGTTGACTCCTCCCAGTTAAACAGCCCAGTCGATCCTGATATGTAAATGAAGGTTATTAATGCTGGACAATCTCCTCTCAGATGAAGAAGAGACTTCAAGCAACAGAAATGGGATTCTAAAGAAGGATGCCAAGAATACCATTGAACAAACAAGTGAGCAATGAAGAAGTTTTGAAGAAAATAGAAATAAAAAGGACACATACTTAGAATCAAAAAGTCAGTTGAAATTTCTAGGACACATAATGAGGAAAGAGGGCTTGGAAAATTAGATACTGACAGGAAAGATTGAAGGCAAGGGGGACAGAAGAAAATAATGCATAACCTACCTAGTGAGCTCGAGTAAATGCATGGGGGAACAAGGTTTAAGAGAAATAACAAAAAGACAAATTTATTAAAAGCTACAAAGTACAGGAAATTGTGGAGAGCCATGATCACCAACGCCCCAAAAGAAGACGGCACACAAAAGTTAATTGGGTTGCTGGCAAAATTCAGCTTGCATCAGACTGACACACCATTTTCAAAAAACCTTTACCTTCTTGATAACATTATAGTGAGTCCCAATAAAAATATATAAACAAAAATAAAAAGAATTCAAATTAAAATAAAGGCATTTGTGCTTTCCTTTAAAACACTTATCTCTTTCTTTCTCTAAACTTCTCTTTCTATACTTCTCTTGACTAACGAGAAGGCAACCCTCAAATAAAAAGAGAAAGAAGAAGAAAAGACTGAACTTGACCAAAAACCTGGAAGTTTGCAGGATCAAAGCCCACTTATTTGTGACTGAAAAATACCAAATATCAGGGAGGCTCCATGCAGAACTTCTGTTAAAAAAAAAAAAAAAAAAAAAAAAAATGAAAAAGAAAGGAACACTGGAAAATAAAATTTTGCCGACTGGCACAAAGAGACTTAATGTTAGCCAAAACTAATTTTTGCACCAGAGTCACAGAGCCTGGTCAAAAAGGATATAAGCTGACATATCTGAGCTAGCAACAGAAAAGATAGCGAAAGTGACAGAAATATGACCTCTAGAAAAACCAGCCATGTGTGATGTGTGAACTAGTTAACAGGTCATCTGCTAATGATATTTCTGCTCTGCTTAGGGCCGAGAAAAACAATTAATATTTATTTATTCTTCTTCTGTTACTACTACTAGCAGCAGCATGGTCTGACTTCAAACACCACTACTGGACATTTCTCTAGATTGCTATCAGTATCCACCTTACAAATGGAAATTTTGCTACACCAAATACAAAAGGACCCATTCTAAAGAAAATATAAAAATATATTTATTTTATACCATTGAGTTAATTTATTTTATTCCAAAATTTCCAGTAAAGAAAATCTTATCACATAACCACAGCATCATATAAAGAAAATCTTATCACATAACCACAGCATCATAGAAAGAAAAAAAATGGTCACAAAACAAAATGGAAATTTAAGCAAATGATGGTGTAATGGTTAGCATGTTTGTATCACTAGAAAAATTATGACCGAGTAGTGAGTTCGATACTCACTGTGCGCCCCCACACTTTTAACCTTGTACAACATCTAAGCTATGCTGAGAAAAAAAAACCTCCATTTACACAAAACAGATGTTTTCACAATCCACAATTTGTACAAATCATCTGTCAACCATTTGTCTTGAAAGATACAATTAGAATGTTTGTTTTGTTTTTCAGATCAATGATTAAAAATAAAGTCTAGCAACTGGAAACTATAGATTTTAGTAAGGACCATCCTTCTTTGAACCTTGTGAACTGGTGCTACAGAATCACAATGAATTTTACCAGCTAATAGAAACCACATCACTTGAGGAACAACTAAAATGAATAGCACATGTAAGTCAAAGAGGAAAATAATGACATATCTAGATATTGAAGTTCCACACTATTTTTTCTCACACTTCCTGCCTGTATAACTTCCTTCTGTTTACTTGCTTCCCTGAAAAACTACAATCTTCAAAGATTTAAATGCAACATTAATTGCCATCTTGTGTAATCATGAACCCTGTTCAACTTTTATACTTTCCTCAATCCCTCCTATACCCAATCTTTTCTCTAACTTTCACTCTGTATCTCCCTGCATACTAGTGCCATTCCTGCCTTGCTTGGGGTGAAATGATTACAAACAAAAAAAATAACTTAAAAGGTTATGAAGGAAACCCATATCAATACTAGAAAGAGTGGTGACAGTGGACTTGAGGAACTTAGTTTGCTGAAAAATTGTTTTAAGAGAAAGATTTTATAAATTTCAACCAACAGCCAAACTGGCTACTTGATCAATGAATGACAAATGTTTCCTTATAAAGAAAAAAGCTATCATCGTTAAGCTCATTATTAAACTGAAATAGATATGAAATCTCATCCTGAAATACATAAGATACAATAAACAATACTTCTAAGAGATTGTACTTAAAAAAGGATAACAAACACAAGAATGAAACCATAAACATGGCACACCCTGAAAACTAAAGTTGAAAAAAATAAAAATACACACAAGGATATTTCAAGTATAAAAATAAAATTAACATGACAAATTTAATGTTAAATCTTAGAATAAAATTTTGTCCCAGATTTTAAGGTCTAGGCTTTTCAGGGTCCACTAGAAATTCTATCCTTCTCCGACTCTGTGGTATAATTTGTTTACCAAGTCTAGACTCTGTTGAAACAATATAACACAAAGATTGTCCTGAAGAATGCCTCAAAATTACATGTGAAGACCCAAAAAACTTATTATATAAATACCACATACAAACAAAATGATGTCTTTAAGATCCACTTGATTTGGAGTGTTTTTTTTTTTTCATGCATTAACTAACCCTTATCAAATAACAGGAAGTTTTGTTGCAATTATACTGTGATGACTTTTGTGGGAAAAGATAACCCACAAAGCCACATGGTAGGTCAAGTCATGAAAATGACTACTTTTATAATTATCTAAAATCATTGATAAAATTTTTATGTTTCCCAATTCAAAGGCAATTCAAAGATATAAATCTCTAAAAAACTAACACTTAAGTTTACTCAAAGATGGACTGGAGACAAAATTCCTATATATATATATATATATATATATATATATATATATATATATAGGAGATATAACTAATCCTTATCGAATAACAGGAAGTATAAATTAGATAACTAAGTCAACTTAAAAGAAAATAAATTTGTTACCTTTTCAGTCAGTTCTCACCAATCAAAATTTGAATTTAAGAATGAAATTGTTGCCGCTTCTTTATGTGCTGTGCATGACATGTAAAAGAAAACTAGACCAGCACAAAAAAAGACGTCAACTATGTGTCTGGTGTAGGTACGAGTTATGTTCTTCATATTTGACTTAGTAGGGTTGTACAATAAGACCTGTGACCAGAAAAATAATTTTTTTTCAAATTACCATAGATTAAGTGCTCCAGATTAGAAATATAAAAAAAAAAAAAAAAAATGTTCATGATTTTTTTTTTTTTTTTTTCTTCTTTTTTCAGAAAAGTTAGGAGTCCAGTTGCAATGTAAATTCACCCCTCTACAGAAGCCACACCCAGTAGGATCACACAATGTGATTTCTGTAGATGAAAAAAAAAAAAAATTCACTTTGGATTTATGGCTACTCAAATTTGCAACTGTTCATTTTGTTAGACTTCACCTTCATTTTTTTCTACAGATGTAGCCGATCATGGCTCTCCACAGCTTCCTGTCCCTTTTAGCTCTAAGATTTGATTCTGTACTGTCTTAGCCCCAACTCTGTCATCCATTCACCACACTCATTAAGTAGATTACACAGTTTTTGAATGCCCCTTCTCTCCTGAATATGTCGTGTGAGTGTTAAATTTTCCAAGACCTCTTTCCTTAATGTGTCCTAGAAATTTCAATTGCCTCCTTCTGAATTTTAAGTATAAGTGTCCTGGTTCTCATTTACTTTATAATTTCGTGATTCACTTCATGGTATACTGTAGCATGTTTGTAGAAAAATATCTGGGCCCTTTCAAGTATTTCCTATTCCACTTTCATGATAATCTCCATCCATCCACTTAAGCACAAGCTTGGAGGTTATAAACTCATTGTTCTAATAGGAAGGGGAGGAATATAAAGGCTCAGTTAGATTTGGGTTGGGAAGGTTTAAGTGTGCAGTCTAGATCAGTGGCTCTCAATCTGGGTCCATATAGACCCTAGGGATCCATGTAACATTACTGGGGGTTCACACACAAAAAAAAAAAAAAAATAGTATATTGGAGTTCCCCAATAAATATTGTGGTCCATAGAGCAATTTCACTTCTGAACTGTTGTTACAACTGATAATTGGAATTTCCACAGTAATCTACACCATATTAAAATACTAAAACTAGAAAAACAACTCTAAAACTAGCAGAAATCGAGATCACACAATGTAAGTTAGCATCCTTTTTACTCCATGGGAATGTTTTGATTGTAAAAGTTGAATAAAAACTGAGAAGGATATATATATAAAGGAAAGATTATATAAAGATTATGATTTATTATATAAATTAATTTTATATATTAATGATAAATAATAATATTAGTTTTAAATATTAATATAAATTAATATAATAATAGACTTGACATTGTGAAATGGGGTGATCTTCAACTATCATTGACATCACTGGAGCCAAATACAAAAAAAAAAAAACTTGCGCAACAGCAACCACTGGGATCTTGTAAAATAATTCTGCATTTCTTTTAATTTAGCAATTACTCACATATTTTATATTTATGGTTTAAGAGTTATTTTACTCGTATACATAAATGCGCCATAGGATTTAATTGTTAAATACAAGTTTATTTTCATTAAATTACATTTACTATTTCTACAATACAATTCCTAAACTTATCTATTAGTAAAAAAAAAAAAAAAAAATAAATAAAATAAAAAAAAAATAAAAAATAATTTTTTTCATTGTACAGTTATGGGGTTCACCAAAAACAATTAAGAGTTAAAGTAGTCCATGGTTGAGAAACATTGGTCTAGATGTTTACTTAATAGTAAATATTATGAACTTTATATCAATTGATAAACAATTACCAGGTTTGTATTTGTTTATTTAAATCTTTTGTGTCACAGTTGCAATCTATTAACAAGTCACAAGGTCAATCATTTTCTCATGTTGATGTGTCTCTTTCTACCAAAACCAGTGTGTGCGCTCGCATCGACAGCTGTTAGTAGTGCTCATCAGAACAAAAACATAAAAACAATCTCAAAATAAGCATTGCAAAAAAAGATAACCAAGTCAATCTTCTTCAAAACAAAACCTTCACAAGAAACATAATGATAAAGCAATTAATTGACTAAACAGTTCCTCTGTAGCTTAACTTGAATGACATCCGAGATCTGCAATGCATGGATTGAGGCTCTTTTCTATTTTAGTAGTTTAATAGGAGACATGGTGGAGTAAGGGACAGCGGCTCGGATTGAGGAATTGGAGAGCCGAGTTTGAAGAAATGGCAACCTACTGCGGGAAGAAATCTGCCTCATCAGTCATGTATCAAAAGGTTTGGTTTGTTTTACAGCATATCAACCTCAATGGTTTATTTAATGTGGACAAAATTTTTTTATTGTTGGTCATTTTTTTTTTTTTTTTTTCAAAAATCTATTTCTGGTAACATTTTTCCTTCAAATATGTATCACTGGTAATTTTTTTTTTTTTTTTCAAAAATTCATTGCTGTTAATAATTTGTTTTACAAAGAATTTCTGGTATTAAAACCCATATTTACATTTTCATAGTGTTTTGATCCCCATAGCTGGGACCCTAACAGGTGCTACCACCCCAGGTTAGGGTGGATCTGGAAACACCAGCAATTAAGAGGTGGTTCCATGCTCCTCAAAACCTTCTGCTTAGAGGCCTTGCTGTTGGACGTAGTTTATCATCTTACCCAGGATACAGATGTAGTTTATCACTATAAACAGGACAGGTATCAAAACATACATGACCACCTAAGCATGTATTACGTATGGCACATATGACGGACAGAGTTTGATATCAATCAAAAGTAAAGACAAATATGGAGTTTGTTTTTTGTTTTTTAATAGTGAAATTCACCCTGTACAAGTCACAGGAAGCCACTCAAGAGGCACAGTTTATGCAGATATGTGGGGAAGAACTGAACTGTTTGAGATTGTAATGATCAGGAAAACATCCTCTTGGAATTCGGTTCCACAGAGCAGTGGTCCGCAGGAAGAAGCTGCTCGAGTGGAATTTCTCACCGATACGGAGGCAGTTCACTACAATGCGTGAGGATGGTGGATTCTGGCGGTAAAGGTTAGAACTGTTGAAATTAAGGAATGTAGTCCGTCAGAACAATTTCCATGGATGTAGTGATAGAGCAGGTGAGACACTTGCAGCATTTAATTTGTAGGAGATGAATTGCAGGGTAGAAAATAGTTAGCTACCCACAAGGACATGTAGACACTTTTGAACTATCAAGACTGGAAAAAGTAGACTGGGTAGCTCCTGTCCAAATATGGCAGCAGTACTCCATTTTAGGCCCGATTTGGCTCCCGTAAAGGCAGAAGATAGCATGAGGAGTCTGTGATTTCTCAATAGACCACACCACTCAAGAATCAGAAAAGGAAAAAGAAAATTATTTCCACTCTCCGTCAAACAAAAGTTCACCTTTTCTCTGTCTTTGCATTTTTTTATAATCAACAGACCACACAGCCCATGGTCATTTCAAAATAGTAATTAATTTTTTCTTACCACTTGTATCCAAGGGAATCTGAATTAATGTTTGGATATGAAACATGTTTTTACATTATCTGTTCCAGAGGAATTGTGAATGCTATTTCACTGACCACCTGGATTTTTCTATCAACAACATGTTTTTATTTTATCTGACATTTTCATAGATACTTTGATAGTGTCTTTCTTATCGGATAGATATGGGGAAGGACAAGCAGTCTTGGATTTGTTCAATCTTACTGAATTTAGTCTAGTTAAATCTGTTCAATTTTCCTTGGAATTATCTCAAAACAAGATTTTACAATGCATTTCATTTTTAATTTTCTTCTCAACTTTTCAATCCATCTTGTAATTTCAACAATTATCATCCAGTTATTTAAAATTCAGTATATTTTATTATTTAGGGGCACATAAATAATGATAAACGCTAGAAACATGAAACAGATTCTTCCCCATTTAGTGTGCTAATCTATGTTGCTATCACAATGACCTTGTACATGCGTCTGTCAAACTAGGAAACCTTTAAAGAGAAGCAACAGCAAAGGATGTCAAGCATGACAGCAATACCAGGCAATAAGAACATTAGGTTTAAGGTTCCAAGTTCTAGATTCAGGATTGCTCTACAGGACAATAGCCTAGTGGGTTAAAGCATTGGACTTGTTGGTATAGTAATTACAGATTGGGTATTGTAGATTCAAATTCCACAGGAACATGATGAGCAATAGTTGAGCAGTACAAAATAAGGACATGACATCTCAAGACACAGACAGCAGAAAGAGAACAATCTACTTGCATAGGTTAAATAAAGAAAATTCCCTGAAAATTACATGAATTGACAGACATCTGAAGAAGGCTGGAGGGTATAAGAGCCAAAATGTTGTGATAATAACAAAAATGAAGATATTGGTCCAAATGTAAAAAAATATTAATGACTCCACACCTGAAATAAAAAGATCCTTCACTATCTAAAATGTAATCTTTTTTAGCAATTATACCAGAGATATACTTTAAAACAAAAATAAAGTGTTTACCTTTGTTAATCAATGTTAATTAAAATTAAAATATTTTATTCTTCTTAGACATGACCCAAAGAATTATAACATTGAAAATTTCTCCAAACCATGATTTTTCTAAAACTTTATAGACTATCTTTACTACTAGTAACAAGGTTTTGGCCAGTTAACTCTCTCACCTTCAACAGGTGAAAGTTACTAACAAGGTTTTGGTTAGTTAACTCTCCAAACAAAAGCTACAAACAAGTTTTGGTCAGTTCTTCCAGGTGAAAGTTACTAACAAGGTTCTGGCCAGTTAACTAGCCAAAACTTATTTGGTAGAGAGTTAACTAGCCAACCTTCAACAGGTGAAAGTTACTAATAATGTTTTGGCCAGTTAACTCTCCAATGTTCAACAGGTGAATGTTACTTCTTTTTATCTCAGCTGGTGGAGAGAACATTACATCCAGGTTATTAGTCTCATCTCCCTGTGCTACTAAACTTTTAACTTTGTGGTTATTTTCAAAATATTACTCAGCTAACTTTGGCTGCTAATGAGAAAGTCAATTCAAGATTCAAGTAGAGCTGGGCTTTTAATTGCTGTCCAGTTTGTTATTTACTAACGACAACTCAATTTGGAAACACTTAATCGCAATTACATCAAAAAGGAATATTACTTGTAAAATGACAGGCTTAAATTCAATCAGGGGAGAGAAGGCACAAAATTTGACAAATAAAAATAAATAAGGAGCATAAGAAAGTTGCCCTTGTCTATAAAAAGAAAAAAAAAAGTGCACTTTCACAAGATATTTAATATTTCAGTTCTGTTTTTGATAAAGAACATTTTAATGTTACGATGCTCACTGACAAGATGAGGAGATTAGTTTTTTTTTTTTTGTTTTATTTGCATCAAAGTTTATTAGAAAAGAGCAAAAAAAAAAAAAAAATCTATGAAACATTAAAAAAATTTCAGTAGTATAATCACAAATTTTATTACAGCACTGGCCATCCACAGACAAGAAATCTGGGTACGTGATGTAATGGTTAGCAAGCTTTTCTCACAAGATCAATTACAACTGAGTAGTGACTTCGATCCTCACTGAGTGCCCCATACCTTTGGAATTGTTCCACATCTTAGCTATGCTTAGAAAATCATTTGGACACTTCAGCATGGTGTAATGGTTAGCAAACTTGTCTCACTAGATCAATTACGACTGAGTAGTGATGCTGATCCTCACTGTGTGCAACATATTTTTGGCATTGTGCCACACCTAAACTATACTTAAGAAAAAAGTAAAAGAAAATAAAATCACTATAGACAAAAGACTCTCATTCATCTTTTATAGCTGTGTTTTTTGTTAAGGCCGGACTGGGATAAATCTTGCTCAAAGCAAGGCACGTCCTGCCTGACAGGATATCGGTTTAACTCTGCACCTATGCCAGCCACTAGCTAGTTCTTACATACCCCAAAGTCTGCCAAGCCAGAGACACTACTAGCTGCTCTTTGGCTGCCAGCAACATCTGAACGTGAACAAATAGACTTGTTATAACGATTTGAGACAAGGTTCTACAAGGATGGTGTTTTTATTGAGACCACCATCTCTAGGCAGGTTCTTCAACATAGTGCAATGGTTAACAAGCTTGTCTCATTAGATGAATTATTAGGTTGGTGCAAAAATAATGTCGGTTTTTGACGTTAAAAAATACGTCAAAAACCGACATTAATTTTGCACCAACCTAATACAACTAAATAATGATTTTGATCCTCACTGGATACCCCCTTACTTTTGGCCTTGTGCCACATTTAAGCCATGCTTAAGAAATTGCCATTATCTCTAGAAAGGTTGCCATTCAAGGCTTGAGTACCCATCCTAGCTTTTGGGAACTTGTGTAAAGAGGCATTAGTGAAATGTCCCACAGTAGCATCATAACTCTGCTAAGTGTTGCCAATTGCTGGTTCTGCAGGAGAACTCATCAGCTTGCCAATTTTCAAGATATTCTTAAAACCTGGAAAAATGTAACTTGGATACTTTTTAAAACAGTATCGTTTATAAATTTGAGAGAAAATGATTAAGAGAAAAAGCACATTGTTTAAAAATACAATGTTCACATTCACTCCCACACATCAAAAATGAATCTAAAAATACTTTATATAAAACATTTTCACTGGCGTTGGCCTAAAGCTTTAACCAGATTGTTTTAATGAAAAGCCCAACGTAATAAACATAAAGGCTATTCTATTTTTCATTCCAACTGAATACATTTTAATGAATTAATTTAAATCATGTGAGTTATAAACTCACATGATTTAAATTAATTCATTAAAATGAATTTTAATTTAAATTAATTCATTAAAATGAATTTTGTACTACTTTAGTAGTACAAAATATAGATTTCTAATGAAAACTAAATTTGCTTCACATGTGTGACAAATGAATTCACTATCCTTACAGCTTCAATGGATTCTCCACAACTGTTCTCCCTCTACAAGTGAATATGTCTTATAAATACATTTTTTAATTTCCTCTTTAAAAATTCAATATATACATCTCTATATTGACACACACATATATATATATATATATATATATATATATAGTTGCCACATCAGGTCTGGTGTTTCTGATATTTAGAGATTCTTGATAAAATACAAAGAATCTGCAATGTTATTGGTCTCAGCATCTCGCCTTCAGTCATTTTCCCCCACCAGCATAATATAGCTTCCCTGTGCTTTTTCTATATTTTCATGGTAATTTTCTGCTGAACTTTTTTTCTATGGTATTTCTATTATCCTTCCTCTCCCCACAGACAAATTGTACATATAGGAACTAGTTAGGACTTCATAGACACTTTGAGGTATTATACTGGCTGAAGTAAGAATTGTAATTAAGAATGTATTGTTTGCAGTATGTTTGGGTCAGTAATTGTGGCTAGCTAAGTTTAAGAAGTCAAATTGAAGACCAGCCTTCCTCCATTGGCCTTGTGCCACATTTTTGTATTTTTCAAAATAAATATTACTTTCTTCCATGGTACCTAGAATTTAAGCACAGTTCTTAGATTGGCAACAACAACTTACAATCGAAATGTTTATATGTAACCATAAGTCCTATGCTAACAGTTTCTTCTCACACTTCTTGCTTATGGAACTCTCTTCTGGCCTCTTGCTTTCCAGCCAAATTTCATCATCAAAAATTTAAATGCAATGTGAATCGTTACCTTAAAAGAACTGGAATTAAGACCTTAATTCCAGTTCTTTTATTGTTCTCTCTCTTTAATGTGTTTACTCATATTCTCTGACACTCAGTAATCCCTTGTGTGTCCTAGTGGCTTTATTGCCTTGCTTGGGATAAAATGATTAAAAATAATTAAATAAAATAATGAGTGTGTATGTATGAAACAAGCACTGATATAATACTGCAAAGGCAGGATATTATATTAAATTTTCTCTGCATAGATCTCATGGAACCTAAAGGAGAAAGCAGGAAGAAAGGATTAACTAGCAATTGTAAAGAAACAATGTATGGTTGTTAGCAAGAGGAATAGCATATTATATGAAACCTGAAGATGTAAATATGAAGCCTGTATAGAAATCTAACAGGAAAGATTGATAACAGACAATGGAAAATATGATATGAATCCGAAGATGCAGGGGAATAGCAGAATACTATGAAATAGGAAAATTTTGTTAGAAACAAAGAAGAGAGTGCTGAACTCTTATGTAATATCAATCCTCTTATATTACAATGAATGTTGGACAATCTCATCACAGATGAAGAAAAGACTCTGGCCAACAGAGATGTGGTTCCACAAAAGAATACATAGAATGCCACGGACTGAACATGTAAGCAATGGGGAAGTTTTAAGGAAAATGGAGGTGGAAAAAGAAAAGACAATGTACATAGAATCAGAACAATATGGAAATTTCTAGGACACACTATGAGGAAAGAGGGCTTGAAAAATTTGACACTCACAGGACATTGAAGAGAAGCGGACAGAGGGGAAACGCTGAGTAACCTACCTAATGAACTTGTGTAAATGGAAAGATCAGGGACTGGGAGGAATAGTAAGAGGACAAACATTACTTAGAGCTACATAGCATAGGAAGTTGTGGAGAGTCATGATGCCAACCAGACATCTTGAAGGGACTTAGTGCATAAAAAAGAAACTTGATATGAAGTTTGGGAGGTGGATAGTTCAATTTCCTTTTTATAAATTGGTTAAGTCTATATTGGATTTCTGGTCTCGTGCATACAAGAAAGAAAAAATTGTAGTAGTATAAGATAGTGATACTCAAAGCTTGGTACGCATACTGGCACTAGTATGTGGAGAGTTTCCAGGAAACAAAGAACTAGTAGTCACATTCCACACCACGGGAGACTGCCAGGACATCAGACTGTTTTCTTTTTTCTTTTCATTTTAGTATTATATTTATTATGGTTACATTTTTCAATTACTCACTCATGTTAAAAGTTATTGCTATACAGCTAACAAATGCAATATAATGAACAGACAAACAGTCAATTAAAATACATACAACAAAACCATCCTGATGATGTGGCGTGTGACTGTGGAAGCCACACCTCGGAATATTAAAAGGCCATTTTTACAAACATATTTTCTACAAAATCAATATAAAACAAATGATGCAACTTTTATTATATTCATTATCTTTTCCTGGTATAAATGAATATTACTGTGAATGTTCAAATAGTATTTTCTTGGATCATTATCATAGAGGATGTCCTATAGGATACATTTTAAAGGCAAGTATCTTGGATTATAAAAATGATATAGCGTACCAAACCTTACATAACTCATATACAAAAGTTCACCATATTCTCTAAGATTGAATATCACATCCATGAGATGGTAATCTTGGTGATTATAGTGATAAACAGAGAAAGAAGGTTTCATCAGGAGGTCAAGGTAATGGAAACGCAGATGGAAATATTAACATGATGGCTGATTTCTGCTGGAGTATCAAAAGAGATCAACTTTTTCAAAAACACCATAGAGTTTCCAAGAATGGAAGATTTATAACTTTACATGGACAAAAATGAATGTATTTTTTCATTCCTTTCTATTTTCTTTGTTTTGATTCAAAAATTGATGACACATATTTGCCTTAATATAATTTTGTGTGAGATTTTTCTGAAAACTTTTTCTGAAGTGAAAATGCATTGTTTAAGTTATTTGGATACTTTTTCTTTTATAAGTTATTCTAATCTGAAAAATGTTTAAGGTTGGTTCTACTTGGCTCTGGCATATCGCTGTTAAATGAGCATTTTGGCCTATTTTAAGCAAGATAGAAATGATCTGTACTGAGAAAACATGGGGCAAAATCGACTTGATTTTCAGATTTAGCCTGAAAAAAATAGCCCAGAAACATGTGCCCACTGACCAACATTTGGGTCGAAAAAAAATGTCGACTCGTGTAATAAGTTGAACTTTTGTATATCAGTTATGTAATAAATATATTTGGTACTCTGTCATTTTTATAATCTAAGATACATGCGATTTAAAATGTGCCCCATCATTATGGGACACTGTGTATGGCACAAGTATGGTGCCAGTGTGTGGCATGCAAGGAAGACTTGTTATGTCAATGGTGGCTGGCCTTAGAATGAATAAGACATCATGTCCTCATCTTCAATACAGATATATCTCAAAATGACTCCTTGAAATAGGACAAATCTGAAAAAAAAAAAAAAAAAAAAAAAAAAAAAAAAAATGGAGAGGGGTCACATTGCCTCCTTCCTCCAACTGGCTTGGAAAACTTTTCTCACTGATCCCTCACACATAAAACAAAAAACAGCTGCCAATATGCCACATCAGATAGTTTGAGAAGGACTGGCCTAGGATTAGGTGGGGTTAAATCTAGCTTTTTATTACTTTTGTCCGGGGAGAGTAAAGGAACAGGCTGTTGAGAGATTAAATTTATCATCAAGTGAATCAGTACAAAATTTAACCAGCATATGTACACGAGTGAAGCTAGAAAAGTTTCATATGAAAAATGTCCCTTCAGTTCTGGGAAAATGGATAAATTGATTATTTTATCAAAGACAGCTTGTCAGAACACTTTCATGGCAACAGCTTTGTAAGCAGTTTGCCTGGAACATTTACAATTTTCAGTTTTCAATACAAATGTTAAACTTGCCATAATAATATGAAAATTAATTTTAAATGTTTAAGTGACAGTCAACTATTATCAACAATAAAGGATGTCACACATTATGAAATGGACAAAGTCCAACAATTATTTTAAGACATTTTTATGTTTATACATTCTTTTTTTTTATAGATACAAATATTTAAGTAAATGCTCTGTTTATAATAAACAGTATTAATAACATTTACCAGCCTGAATGGCCGAGAAATTTTCATAGAAAATATTTGTCCTCTAACAGGAATCAAACCTGTATCCTATATGGAACCATCATATAGCCTAATGTGCATTTACTGATTTTGCCACAGAGGAGCATTCGGTCAGCAAGGTTGATTTTACTGTTTTTAAACTACAGTTTTCCATAATTTTCTCACGTACATTCATATCTGCTCGATTTGTATCCAAATGTAAACAAATGACGTCACACATTATAAAATGGACAAAGTCCGACAATTATTTTAAGACATTTTTATGCTTGAAAAATTTTTTATCTATAAAAAAAAGAATGTATAAACATAAAAATGTCTTAAAATAAAGGATGTGAGTGATCGCAGCTGTCCACAACTTCCTATCCTTTGTAGCTCTTAGTGTGGTTTGTCTTTTTGCTATCTCTCTTAATTAACAACCAATTTTTGTTTTGTCAAGTTTGGCGTCTTTTTCATCAGACTATGCTCTTTTTTTAGCAATCTCATGAAGGTACCAATATAAAATTAAAGAAATTGTTAAACCTTGAAGTAGGGTTTTTGTCAGTGACAACCAATTACACGAATTGTTAGGTAGGTTATTCATTACTTTCCTCTATTCCTGTCCTGTGAGTGTCGAATTTTCCAAGCCGTCTTTTCTCATTATATGCCCTAAAAATTTCAACTATCCCTTTCTAATTGCAAATGTTCTTTTTGTTTGTTTTTTCTAAAAATTCTTTGTTATTCACATCTTCCTTTCATGGAATGCTCAGCATCCTTCTGTAGAACCACATTTCTGTTGCCTCAAGTCTACTTCATCAGTGAGGTAATTGTCCAGCATTCACTACCATACATGAGAACTGATCTCATGTAACAGTTTAGCACTCTTTGTATCTAACAAAATTTTCCTATTTCTTAATACTTTGCTAAGCTTTTAGAAGACATCTTTCAGTATCCCAATGTCCTTCAGATTTCTGTGTCACATTTTTTTGTCGAGATTTTGCAAATCAATCAGTGAAATTTGAATAAGTTGATTTGTTTGGAAAAACACTGACAAAAACCCTACTTCAAGGTTTAATAATTTCTTTAATTTTATATTGGTACCTTCATGAGATTGCTAAAAAAAGAGCATAGTCTGATGAAAAAGACGCCAAACTTGACAAAACAAAATTTTATCGTCTAAATGTTTGTAATTATTAAGAAGAAAGAACAAAGTATTTTTTAATTATTTTTTAAAATTTTTCCTTCTATTTAGAATATTCTAAATTTTGATTAAAAAAACCTTGTTTCTCTTTATCATCAGAACTAGTAAAATAACAAATTTTTAGCACTTTTTTTGTGTGACAGGCATTAATTTGGAAAATCTTGCAAAAATAAAAATAATTGTCAGATGTTAATGAAACTTTCAGAAACTATTCAGAAATGATGGAAATTATTTTAAATAGGTTTTCTTTTTTAAAGTCATGGAAAAAATATTTTTTTTATATTTATTACCACCCCCACCTAACTTTATAATAAATAATTTTATGAAAACTCTAGAAATTCAAATAGCATTCAGTTTAGTGATTATATTAGTTAAAAGCACAAGGCTTTGAGGAAAGCAAATCATTTTTTTTTTTTTTTTTTTTTAATTGCTTTTAAAATAGTGGGAGTATTTTGTATTTTAAATAATAAAACTTTTAATATTTCCAAAAAATTAATGAAAATTTATTGTAATAAGCTAAGCACCCAAGTAAAACCAACTGTACTTTGTACCTCTTTACCTGTTTACACTTCTCCCCAAAATTTGGTTTTGATCAGTAAATGTATGGCTATTTTAGAAGGTATGATGGATGGACTAACAGAAGTCATGGGATTTTATATATAGATAAACAGATGCTATAGTCTCTGCACAATTTAAAATCACCCCAAAATCAGATTCTAGAAAAGGCTATTTAAATTGTCTAGTTTAATTTTTAAGAATAAACAAAAATAATTACTTACTGGCCTAGTGATACGACTCATAAAACAGGTAAAGATTTAACTTCTATCAATAAAAAAAACAACAGAAAATTATGAGGCAAATTATTCTAACAGAATATATTTAACGAACTCGATGTTACCTGAAATGATGAATGAAAACATTAACATTGAAAGATGCTGATTTTACTAGACAGCTTAACAGTATTTAATTCAGGGTACTCAATAATGTTTTTATGTTATTGTTTTCTCAATACAAGGCCCAAGAGTCATTCAAAGTAGCAGGTTACTAAATGGGGGTTGTTTTATAGATTTAAAAATTGTAGATTATGAGGTTATGTAGGCTAGGTAACTGTTATCTGTCTATATTTCTGAGATGAGGTATTATGCACACTATTTATATTATTCGGACTATTGTCCTAATCTTCATCATTATATTTATTACAATGTTTTGGCTGTTGTACACTCCGGCTTTCTTCAGGTGGTTGGAATGTTGAACTTAACCCTTTATTTCACTCACTGGGGTAGACTGTTCTAGTTCCACGTGCCATGTTTAATGGATGTCAGTTTTCAGTTATCTCCTGTTAATTCCCCTCTCAAAGTTCCCTCTCTCACTGCCTTAACTGGGTATTGAACAGTGGATAAAGGCGTTGGTTAGATCCAGTGACTGGACCCAAAGAGTGTGAGTTCAATATCCAGTTAAGGCAGTGGAGAACCTACCAAAAGAAATTTCCTTCGTTAAGACTTTTGAATGCCCAAGCTGGTAAAATTACATTAATTGCAAAACAAAAAAAAAAAACAAAAAAAAAAACAGGGACATCTACTCAAAAATATAATGTCATAAGTATGTGTGTTGGTCAAGGTATTGACCACTGGTCCCAGTGGTCAATATTTCTCAGGTAAGATTTAAGATTTTAAATAACCTGTAAAGAAATCAGGACTTTATACTTAAATGCATAATGCTGTACAATCTTCCTACTTGCCACCCCAGCACAAGCTAAATTGAAAGACAACTCACAGTTGTTTACAATTATTGTTTTAGAGAACAAGAATAATTTCATTTTGGCTGTATTAGACAAACCAAGCATTTTTTTTTAAAAATAGATTTCTAGATTTCAATGACATTTTTCAAGGTTTTCTTTGGTTTTGCAATACATTAAGTTTTATACAATGGCTTTGTCCTACTAAACGATTTTTAAAAATAAAAACAAATGCATTTGGCTTTTAATTATACAGCTACAATTTTGATAACGATCATGTTTTTGCTTTTATGGCAAATTAATTCTTATAGATTGGTCATATAGTTGTTTGCTTGATTTCCACGGGCTTTAATAAATACAAGGTTCCAATTATAGTTTTATAGCAGACTGACCACTAAATAATGGAAGATTAGGTAGCAAACATGAACCATTGTGCCCACAAAAAAATGCAGTGTTAGAAATTTTTTTTTTTTTCAATGACACTGCTTCTTGTTTGTTTTAAAAAGCAATGATTAGAACTGGAATAAAACCTAAACATATGATGAAAGTGAATTTATACATTTTTTTTTGTTAAGAATTTACAGTAAAAATATGAAATCTATTTATTAGATTAGTTAATTACAAGAAATCGTAGGGAATAAAAGTTTGAACAAAGTAACTATAAACAAAATGTTTTTTTTTTCTATCCTTTGCCAGCTACGATGATGGAGAAAGCATTACCTCGAACCATCACCAGTGAGACACGCTGCAAGAGCCACTCCATTTATTTACAAGAATAATTTTACATTTACAACATTCTAAAAACTAATACAATTGTACTAAAACTAATGCAGTGCAATATTTATCATTTAATAATTTATAAATGAATAAATATGAAAACCATTTTTTATTCATAAATTTATAAACATTCACTAAATTATTAAAATATGTGGACTATAAGAAAATCCTTATTTACCATTTTATAAAGTTTGAATCAATTGGCAATTAGCCAAAGTTTTGCCAATCATTCCAATAAATAATATGATAAATAATAATAAATAGTGTAAATAAACAACCTAATAAATAATAATGTTTATTATTTTTGTTATAAATTCTCAAGAAAATGTATAAATTCACATCCATATTCTTAGGTTTTATTCCAATTGTAATCATTGTTTTTTTAAACAATAAATATTGCCAAAGAGTGAAGGTAGTTAAAATAAAAGCGATGTCAATGGAAAAACCATCCTTTTAACACAATGTTTTTTTATATGGGTACAATAGTCCATGTTTACTGATTATGCTTTCTTTGATGGATGTGTGGATAGTATAAAGATTATCAACATAGAAAGTGGAATTTTGAAAGAGTTCAAACCTCATACTTATTCCCTTGGAAAAGGCATGAATCTGTCTTCCCCCAAACATGAAGGAAATAGCAGGGCAGACTGGCCTGCTTTGCCTTGGTGGCAGCCAATGCAGGAGGAAAATTCTAAATACAAACCTGGAAAATGCTGTTTGGAGACTTTTTGTCACACTGTGCAGTATTTCTTTTATCAGTTCTGAAAAGTGTGGCTGGTTCTACATAAGCCTTCACCATAATAATCAAATCATCATTTTGGTTTGTCTAGTGGTTCAGTCCTAAACTGAAATGTCGGATCCTCATATGTCAAAATTGACAGGAGAGTCTAGATTCTTTGTTTCCAATATACGGCATTCACAAACAATGATAGAATGATAAACTGAGAATTGCAATAAAAAGAAAGAAAATAAAAATATCCATTGAAGATTAATAATAACTGACAATGCTTTACCAAAAATAATACCGCCGACTTATTTCCATGGAAACAGATATCGGGTGCACAATGACAATATTGGATAGAGAAAGTTTTCAACTAAAAAACATTTTTCTTCATAGTCACTCCCACTGACTATGCATTTTCAAGGTGATCTTCATTTCACTGGTTGACAGTTGTGCAGGGCAACAGGAACCCTGGCTTATTCATTAATTCGTTTTCTACAGCTTATCAACACACTGCAGGTTATTTAAAGTCAGAAAATATTTTTAGATCATAAAACTTTTTTTATTTTTGAGATAATGGTTTTAGTGATACTTTAATTAACCTATAGCTGGGGGAGAAGAGGTAGAATCATACCTTTCCCAAGAGTATTTGCACATATGTGAATATAACAAACCCAGCTGGAATTGGAACTCAGCTCATCAATTAACAATTCTGAGCTATTATCAGTTACACCACCAGCACATTTAAGGTTACAGCATCTGGTATTCCCAAGCAGTCATCCATTATGGCACTGTCCAGGCTTGATGTTGCTTAACTTCAATAATCAAATGGAAGCCAGTATTTTAATGTGATGCAGCTGTAAGGCCAAACTATGGTTTGTCACACACATAACTGTTACCAATGTTGAAATGCAGTACCCACCACCTAACTGGGCTCACATCCATGGTTTGGTCTCCATAAATGTTCAGCAAATCTCAGTGAGTGCAGTTTTTTTACCTGTATAGAAGAATACACACTTGAATGTGAGAAGCCATTTTGCTGCTCAGTTTCTCTCTATAACAAGGAAAAAAAAAAAAGATGGGCTATTGGTTGTAAGGTTTATCCTCCGTGTCCATGCCAATAAATATTTACATAACATTGCAAACCAACCTAATAAAATAGAATATATTACTTTTGGAGCCACCCACATAATCCACAACGAACTATGTAATAGGAGCATTGGCTATCATCCAGTTCACACTCCTTCCCTGTCTTTTGAACAGGTGTAGAGGTTTATCCCTTGTTCTCTGTTTAGGATTAGATTTCCAGTTCCTTCTTCCAAAGTTTTCTGATTCTCTTTCAGTCTCAGTAAACCCCTTCCATCTTAGTGACATTATTACCTTGCTTGGGGTGAAATTATTAAAGAAAAAAAAAAAAAAAAAAAAATTGTAATTTTTTTTTTTTTTTTTTTTTTTTTTTAAATCAATGTTTGTTGTCAATTGTGATTATGAATACAAGTGTATCATTGTCATAACAAATAAATGTATGCATAATATATAAAGACATCTCATGAAATGTTATGAAATAGAAAAATAAATATTAGCTTGATGCAAAAATAATGATGTAATAATGTCGTTTTTTGACATTAAAAAATACGTCAAAAAACGACATTATTATGTCATTTTTTTTGCACTAACCTAATACAAGTTCTTTTAGAATTTTAATTATCTTTGAATTACAAATTTAATAATAAGTGTACCATGGAAGTTTAACTATAGGTTCAAGTGAGCCATGAGATAAAAAAAATGGTTGAAAAACACGATTATATGTCATTACTTGAATTGAAGTGAATTTGTGTAAGGGTTGGTGTTTATATTAAACTCACCCTAAAAAAAAAAAAAAAAAAAAAAAAAAAAAAAAAAAAAATAAAATAAAATAAAATAAATAAATTTGAAAAGGGGAAAAAGAATTTCTGACTGAATTTTGGGGATGAGGCGTTATCATTATTTACGTGTAGACCATTGTCCTCATCTTTGTTATTGTTATCAGAACATTTTGGCCCTTGCTCTATCCGCCCCATTGTTATAATAAATAAATATATACATAATAGAAAAACAAAACAAAACAAAACAAAAAAAAAAAAAAAAAACAAGGTTTCCTGCAATAAACAATGTTAAAAACAACAATCGATAACTTCTAGAATCCCTGGAAGAATTTTTGAAGGTACACCTGTTCAAAATTCAATGTTGCAAAGAAGATATTCTAAAAAATGTCAAGCTCAAGCAAGAGAGAAAATTAATTTTTTTTCCAATGTTTCAGTTTTACACAATTGCTTCTTCCAACAGTACAGAATCACACATCAGATAAAAGTGCTCGATCTTCACTGTTCATATTTACCATTTATTATCTGATTTACTTTGAAAGACTATCATTTTCAAGAGATTTTAGTACTGTAGCAATTACCGATATCTAAGTTTTCATTTAAACAGAACAGCCCTGCATTCAATTAGTAAATGAAATGAACAAAATGTTTGACAGTGATTATGACAAAGAATTTTGGGGTTTCAGTCCTGTTAAAGTTTAATATATAAATGAATAAACACTCTTATGTTTTAAATTATGTAAGCAAAGTTTTGAAATAAAGGTGAATATTTGAAAATATTTAACAAATATTAATTATATCTACATTAAAAGAGGCCATGTAACTCACCAAATTATATCTGTGAGTCAATTGCAAATGCCCACTTTGACAACCACGGACTTAGGGTGCAACCAATTTACTGGTGCAGCCTTTCCGCAAATATATATATATATGGTAAACAGAAGAAAAATAAATAAATGCAAGTTTGTTTAAGAATTTTAATTCCCTTTTTATTACAAATTATAACTGTTTTGTTTGCATTAATAAATAAATCATAAAAATTATACTCTTTTAACTAGCATGCCGGGAGATAAAAAAAATGGTTGAAAAACATTGCTGTAAAAGTAATAGTTTCCAAGTTAGTTACATAGATCATTACTGAGTAAGGAGTTCAATCCTCATTGAGTGCCCTTAATGCCTGTGTGTCCAAACTAATTATAATGTATAACTAAAGTACAAAGTTTTATTTACTAATAAACGAACTGGATTAATAGTACAAGAGGCAAGTACAAAATATAAAAATAAGTCTACAAGTTTTGTTCAAATTCTATTGTCTTTTACTGTAACAATTTAAGTTGTATTTAGATCGAAAAAAAAAATAAATAAATAATGGATGCTTGTGCTTACAATAAGATAGGATCACAAAAAAATTAGAACATGAAATCTTTTAGTAGACACATTCAACCAATCAATCCAAAAACTAATAAAGATGAAACAATATCACAATTATACTTTGACTTATTTGGTTTAATTAAACTAGTGATCACATCTGTCACTGTTAGAGATGATGTTAGGATGGATGTTTCAGTCAAGTATCTGAAGACCATCTTCAGTTATTATTTTTTTTTTTTTTTTGGCTCACAAGAGGTATATGCTGATTGTGTTATTTTGTCCCTTTGATGCCAGTTTGTGTTCATCTTACTTATTATAAAACACACATTGTGCGCGTGTGTGTGTCTGTACGTTTATATATTGGATCAGATTTCCTACATTTTTCAACCGATTTCAACAAAACTTCACAAGACTGCATAAAATTACCTTGTGGTGGTTCTGATAGTGCCAAAAATTGGAAAAACAATTGTTTTTGCATGAAATCAATTTGAAAACATGATAAAAAAAAAAGGATTCTGTTGCCAGAATGAAAGGGGGACAACTCATATAGAGTTATACTTATTATAAAACCCAGGTTGGTTGTGTGTGTGTGTGTGTGTGTGTTCATTTATATATGGGATCGGATTTCCTACATTTTTCAACTGATTTCAACAAAACTTCACTTTTATTTTGGCAGGTAATGTTTCTTATTGTCTTGCACACTTTTTCTTTATTTTTACATTCAGAATGCTTTAAAAATTCCATTTACAAGACAATTGTTTATAATAAAATTCTATTCAATCGATAGACTCATAACGATTGAAAACAATGTTTTTTGTTTGAGTTTGACCAATTCGTAAAAAAAAATAAAACTAATTAAGACATGCATGTCCGTCAACCTTAAACAATAATCTTTGTCAATTTTATTTTTCAGTCTTTATGATGGTCAATACTTGATCTATCTCTTACTGTTACATCCCCGGGCAATGCCGGGCTCTCCTGCTAGTTCTTGCTAAACCAGAGTATACTGTTTCATTATCTGATCCAGGGATCAAACTCTTGACCACGAGAAGGCAGCAGCACTCAAATAACCAATGCTTATATTCACTATGTCCCTCTCTCAAAACACATCAGCTCTTTTCGAGCTTTTAAATCCAATGTCAAAGGGTTTCAATATTTGATTACCCTGACAGGTTCATACCACTACTTGATATTTATTATTTGATTTTCTGAGATAAGTACCGCATTTGACAGCATATAAGACGCAAGACATGCCCCAATTTCAGCAGGGCAAGTCAAGAAAAAATTAGTAATTAGTAAAATTATTAGTAAACGGTACAGCCTAGTCTATATTTATGAGGTATTATTTTGGTTAAACAAGCCATAATTACAATTAAATGAAAAATAATAATAGGAAAAAAAGAACACAAGTCTATAAAAATCTTTATTATATCCTTTATATGATCAGTACAACCAGCATCTTGTAAACGTCTTAGTGGAATAATTAGGATATAAAAATTCTGTTTGTATTTATACCAATGCAACCAAAAGTTATCACATTAATGAATCAAATATATTTTACAAATATTTAATTTGAATTTATTGCATATAATTTTAGTGAAACAAAGTACTCATATTAAATGTGATGAAATTAATATAATGAATATTATCAATAACACTTTTAATCTACATAATAGCCTTTTGAATAATGACAATAAGTATATGAAAGTTACTCTAAACTCTAAGCTAATAGGAGTTGCCAAGTAGCTAATTTCAGACTATGGCAAATTTTAAATCTACATGTAGCATATAAGACGCAGGGGAATTTTAAAAGATATTTTTTAGTAAAAAATGTGCACCTTATATACCGTCAATTATGGTAATTGTCAATATACTTTGACCAGTTTGGTTTGATTAAACTATCGTTTTCACCTTTGACCATTATTGTTTATAATTACTGTAATCCTTTGTGTATAAATTGCTAGGGTGCATAAGACGCAGTTACAAAAGAGGAGAGAGAGATAGAGAGCCAGAGAGAGATAGAGAGCCAGAGGTAAAAAGGCCAGCAGACAAAAGAGAGCAAAAGGCAGACAAACACAATTTCGTTGTTAATGACTACTATTGTTTATTTCCTTGGCTTCAAATCATTAATTTTATAATTAAGATAAATACAAAAGAAGTACATGTTTAATGTTTAAGCAATATAATTAATATTATACACAAATTTGTTACGACTAATGTCCTCATTTTGGTTGTTGTCAATACATTTTGGCCAGCGTCCTCTCCAGCCTTAGTAGCTGGTAGCCTTCCAGGAATTTCCCTCTAATAATCAATCTGTGAGGGTAGATAGCTCTCATTTCATTGAACATGCCAAAAGAGATATTGTATCAGTTTATTCTATCTCGTTAATTCATCCATAGGCTATCACTTGTCTCGTCCTCTAAACCAGCGGGTCACCAAACTAAAACCTGGTTCCAGTTTGCAATGATCAGTTCATCCGGCCTGTAACCACACCATGCTACAAATGAGCTAAAATATAATTATTTATATGGAATTGTCAATAGATTGTAGTTGAACTTACTATGCAGAAAAAATTAAAATAAATATTAGTAAAAAATGTCTAAAATTTGGCTAATCTGATTTTTACATCTGACAGTAACAGAGGTTTTAGGAAAATAAGCAAACTAAAAAATTCATTGATTTTTTTTTTTATATCAGAGCACTTTTTGTGTAAGTAACTGCAATGAAGTTTCGAAGAAAAGCAATTACAAGCCTGCTGCAGTGCTCAAGTTTTAACTTGCATTGCTGTACTTAAACCAGTTTGAAGAGTGCTGTATATAAAAAGGACTGACTTCAACGAATTATGTCATATATTTTGCCTGAACTCATAGAATCTAAAATATGTAAAGTCAACACATGTAACGAGATTAACTGATGAACATTTGAAAGCATTTCTCTTATTCGGATGCAGCAATTCCAAAGCAAATATTAATTATATCTTAAAAGGTAAATGCCAGTTTCACAAATCTCACTTTTTTGTTGCTTTGTTTGTGAGATTCGAATATGTGCGTGCACTGGCTGTGATTTGCTCTTCTAAGACAACCTAACATTTCCATGAGCACCACGGCAAATCTCATCAACGCCATTTTCCTACCAACACTGACATACCAGTGCCAGACATGGCCCTTAGTAAAAATCCTCGAGAGGAAACTGATCACATCAGATGAAACGCCCGAGGAAAGCAGTGAACAAAACCAGGCAAGACAAGATCAGGAATGTGATGTGGGAGGAGCAATACCAATCATAAAACACATCGAACGACAGTGGTTTGGACACCTCACTCGTATGCTTATCAACCAACCATTTCTACGAGCATACACCCTCTGGTACACTGGCTGGAGAGCAAGAGGCAGATCAAGAAGACACTGGATCAACTCAGTGGCAGACACTCTCAGAGCCCATGAGATACCTCTCCTCCACGGCACTGGCCTTGACGCTGACAGATGACTACCTCTCCCCACGATGCCTAACAGCACAAGCAAAAGGAAAAACTAAGCTAACTAGCTGTGATATAACTATTTTATTGTTAATGTCGCCTTCTTGATAACTTTTTGATATATAAATGTTTGTTGTCCTTATTTTTTGTGTATTCAGTGTATTGTACTAAACAAAATGGTTACCTGGCCCATGCTCGTCATTCTCTCACTTATTTGGCCCTCTGTGAAAAATACTTTGGTGACTCCTTCTCTAAACCATAGTATAACTGCCAGTTAATTCAATCCACATAACCAATATATTTATCCACCAGACCACAATTCAATGATGAAGTTGGATGTCACTTGTTTGTCTCTTTAAACAGGAATTTGTTTTGAGCCTAATGTTCTTTTTAAATTAAAGATCCCATAAGGTGTTTATTTTTATGCTAGGTCTACTGGGGAAGTTATTAGAGGAGTGTTAATTCTTTCAATCATCTTATATTATAGTAATCTCTTTTATATCAAGTTTATTCCACAGACTTTAATGATCACTATTGTCTCACAGGATCAGCTATACCAGATTTTATCACCTCAAACTGAATTACAAAGAGGTGATGAAAATCAAGACTAGACAGCAACTAAAATGTTAGTTTATCTCATTCATCATTACGATTTTGAATGTAATCTTGAGTGGTTGAAATTTAGAAAGAAAAAAAAAAAAACAGAGGAAAGAGACAAGGATAATAATAATAATTATTATTCCTCATTTAAAAAATACAGACAAAAAAATATAATCAAGTTTCTAAAATGTCCCATAAAGTCAGGATACATTTTTGTAATATACTAGACCACCTATAAGCCTATTGGTTTCTTTTAAAAGCAGTTCATGATACAAAATGATGAGGTAACAATATTATCAATTTTATTATTAAATACATATTTTAATTAGTATTTGCAATAAAAGTTATTGTATAATGTGAGTAATAATTACAATAACTTGTATTCCAAATACTAATGTGTAATTAATAAAAAAGCCTGATAATATTGTGGCCACATTTTGTATCATGAAATGCTTCTACAAGAAATTCAATGGGTTTATAGGTGGTCTAGTCAATATTAAAGAAGAATTTTTGTTTCACTGGACTTCATCTTACTTATTATAAAACACAAATTGTGTGTGTGTGTGTGTGTGTGTGTGTGTGTGTGTGTGTGTGTGTATGTCTGTACGTTTATATATTGCATCGGATTTCCTACATTTTTCAACCGATTTCAACAAAACTTCACAGGACTGCGTAAAATTACCTTGTGGTGGTTCTGACAGCGCCAAAAATTGGAAAAACACAACTGTTTTTGCACGAAATCAATTTGAAAACACAATAAAACACGATTCTGTCACCAGAATGAAAGGGGGACAACTCATATAGAGTTATACCTATTATAAAACTCAGGTTGGTTGTTTGTGTTTGTGTGTGCGTGTGTTCATTTATATATAGGATCGGATTTCCTACATTTTTCAACTGATTTCAACAAAACTTCACTTTTTTTTTGGCAGGTAGTGTTTCTTATTGTCTTGCACACTTTTTTCTTTATTTTTACATTCAGAATGCTTTAAAAATTCCATTTACAAGACAATTGTTTATAATAAAATTCTATTCAATCGATAGACTCATAACGATTGAAAACAATGTTTTTGTTTGAATTTGGGTTTGACCAATTCGTAAAAAAAAACATAAAAAAAATAAAACTAATTAAGACATGCATGTCCGTCAACCTTAAACAATAATCTTTGTCAATTTTATTTTTCAGTCTTTATGATGGTCAATACTTGATCTATCTCTTTCTGTTACATCCCTGGGCAGTGCCGGGCTCTCCTGCTAGTAGTTAAAACAAATCATGAAAATTAGGAGTAATAGTTTAAAACACATATAGTTTTTTTACAAAATAAGAATATATTTTATTATACATACTTGTTTTCCCTTGCATTTAATTCAAAATACGTAATGGCAGCCAACCAGTGTGCATCTGTTTATTTACAATCAAGTCATGGGACATATATGGCCTCTTTACCTTTCAAGTAGTTGTTTATAAAAAAAAAGTTCTAATATAGTGTAGCGAATTATATAAATATATATTATATTACGCATATTTAAATATATTTAATAATGTTATAATGTATTATGAATGTTTATTATTTTTTGCACACATAATAGTTGGAATATAATATGCAAGTGTTTGTTTATAAACAAGGGTTGGTATAAGAATGTGTATTGAAATACTGAAAATGGCATAAAAACAGAAAAACAACCCTAGCTCAAGGAACCACTTGTCTAATGTAATGAAATTTAGCACTGCACTCGGGAGGAGTTCATGGTACATTCTGTTCCTAAATTGGTTGGGGTATTATGTAACCTGTATTTTGGGAATTAACATACATGATTTGAACTTTAGTATTATATTTTTTTTTTAACATACAACGTGTGTTAGCACGTGCAATACCCTGTCTTCATCAGCTGCCAACCAGGGGTGATATCACGGTTTTGGTGGCTATGGCGGGACCGCCACCCCTGGTGCCACCAGGCAGGGTATGAAGATAAGCTAATTGATCATTCCTTTAAGTAAATTCTATCTGTAATAAAAGTTTTCTGAACACGTTTGCCATTATTGACGCGCTTGTAAAAATCGTTATAGACGAACACACAAATATATATATTAATTTACATTTGCAATACAATTATTAGTATTCAAACACATACACACATGTCCTGGGTATGACAATAAACTACATAAGACGATAAATTACGTCCAACAGCAAGGCCTCTGATCAGGAGGTTTTGAGGAGTATGGAACCACTTCTTAATTGCTGGTGTTCCCAGGTCTATTCTGACCTGGGTGGCAGCACCTGTTAGGGTCCCAACTATGGGAAAATAGTTAACCCGCAAACTGGGGTCAAAACACTACGAAAGTGCAAAAATAGGTTTTAATACCAGAAATACTTTGTAAAAAATTATTACCAGCAATAAAATATTGAAGTAAAAATTATTAACAGCAATGCATTAAAAAATTACCAGCAATAAAAAAATTTTTCGGCATTAAATAACCCATTGAGGTTGATATGCTGTAAAACAAAAACAAAATCATACACACACATGCTCTGTATTTAGGCAACAAATATTGTTTAATTTGAATACGATTAACATATTTTTATCGATTCATTTTAATGATTGACTTTTCCAAGTTACTAATAATTCTTCTTAGACAAGGAGGAAATTCAATCAGAAATTGTCTGAAGTTCATTCCAGAAGAACAGGAAATATGGTCCAAGCTTTCGACTTTCTTAAGTCATCATTAGGGTAAGTTGAGACAATAGCAAAAACCAGACTCATGATACTTGAAGCAATACTTATGCAACAAATCAACCTTTCATAAATAAAAATCAATCCTAACTTAAGAGCATTGCATCCTTAAATGTATAAAAAAAAAAAAAAAAAAAAAATTTAAAAGGAAAATACATACCACACCTCACAATACGCTTTTCTTATGTCACAACACCCAGATTAGAATTTTAGTATTATATAGATATATCTTCAGGGAGATCAATGTAATGGAATTAAAAATTGAACCTAGAACTGTACAATTTCCAAATTATTCTTACTAATTATACGCAACAAAGAGTAGTTACAAAAAAAAATGTTACTTTTATTCAGTACAGACATTTTTAGTATTAAAATAGATTGGTAAAAGTGAATTTCTTCAATTAATTTTATTGAAGAATCTAGAGGGAAGAAGGGAAATAAGTTTATGCAGCAATTGAGATGTCAGTAATTGAATCCATACAGCCCTGAACACCAAATGTGATTTAAAAAAAAAAAAAAAAAAAAAAAAAATTTATTTAACAAATGAACTACACAAGTCAATTTTCTGTAGGTTTGCCACAATTGAAGTTACTTGCCCAAGCAAAATAAAAGAAAAAGATTATCTAAATAGAAAGAACAAAGACGATGTAGTAAATCAAGTCGTTTTTTCCATAAAACAAAAATTAACTTTCAGTCAACACTGCAGGTGTCCTAGTAGACAATAAGGAGAGGGGGGGGGCAAGAGTTTCTGTTAGTAATAAAAATACTTCAGAAATCCAAGAGAAATAGGACACACCTGCCATAGAGTAATGGCTAACAAGCCCCTCTCAAAAGCCATTGCAAAAAAAAAAAATACTTGAACCTCAATGGGTGTTCCATTACTATGTGCAAAATTATGCTCACGAGAACAAGCATTCAGTTTCCAAGTTTATTATACATTTTACAAGAGTAAAAAAAAAAAAAAAAAAAAAAAAAAAATCTAAAAGCCTGTTTTTGACCATTAGATTTTAACATTTAGATTTTTAACCCCCTCCTCAGCATAGACATTTTTACCAAAAGTGTCTTTTTCAAACACAAATGAATAAACATTCAAAACATAACATTCAAAACCCAACTAGATTTGTTTATACCTTGATCTTAATTCTAATTTTTATGCTCTTCTGAGAATGAAACGAGTTCAATTATGAATTCGTACATCTGGTAGAAGTGTTAGCCACTGCTTGGGTACTTAAAGTGCTTCAGTTTCTTAGTTAGAACAGTAAAAAAAATAAAAAAAAAAAAATAAAAAAATTTGTCTGAAAATGAAACGCTTTTCCCCATAATATTTGGCGGGGAATGGGTTGACAAATATTTTTTATTTCTGTCAGATTGATACTGATACTATGTAAGCCAGTACGACCTGCTACAAACTCAGGTCATTAGCAACTAAACCAATCCCCCCCCCAGCAGTCCTCCCCAGTGATAAGGGTTGTTAGACACACAGTAGGATTAAAAACAATCTATCAAAATGTGAATGAACTGTTCAGTAGGGGTCAACGGCCATCTAGCATAATGGGGTCGACTGAGCACCGTAGATATATATGCAGCCTGGAAAAGTGATGACACATCATCACTGGGAAGAGGGCTTCCAAGAGCAAAGTCCACAGACGGAGAAGGGGGAGGCTTCCAAGAGCAAAGTCCACAGACGGAGAAGGGGGAGGCTTCCAAGAGCAAAGTCCACAGACGGAGAAGGGGGAGGCTTCCAAGAGCAAAGTCCACAGACGGAGAAGGGGGAGGCTTCCTAGAGCAAAGTCCACAGACGGGGGAGGCTTCCTAGAGCAAAGTCCACAGACGGGGGAGGCTTCCTAGAGCAAAGTCCACAGACGGGGGAGGCTTCCTAGAGCAAAGTCCACAGACGGGGGAGGCTTCCTAGAGCAAAGTCCACAGACGGAGAAGGGGGAGGCTTCCTAGAGCAAAGTCCACAGACGGAGAAGGGGGGGCTTCCTAGAGCAAAGTCCACAGACGGAGAAGGGGGAGGCTTCCTAGAGCAAAGTCCACAGACGGAGAAGGGGGAGGCTTCCTAGAGCAAAGTCCACAGACGGAGAAGGGGGGAGGCTTCCTAGAGCAAAGTCCACAGACGGAGAAGGGGGAGGCTTCCTAGAGCAAAGTCCACAGACGGAGAAGGGGGAGGCTTCCTAGACAAATGTTTATGGCTGGGCAGAGGGCACCTGCAATGGAATCAACAGCTATGTGTTTGGAGACCAAAGTGAGCCTCCAACTTTGAGAACATCAGCTGTGGCTTAATCTGGAGAGGGATGGGTTTCACCAGGTCTACTTGCCCAAAACATTCTCCAGATGAATAAATACTTCCCTGGCTTTCAATCTAGATATGAGGAGGGGCAGTGGTCAAATGGTCAACTGCACAGTGACCCTACAACCACACCCAATCATGGCAATGATAATAATGATATTAATTTAATATTTCCTCAAGCTGCAGAAGAATAACTCAGTTTTCATGATACATTTCGTCTTTGTTTTTACCGATTAAATCTTATGCGGGGGGTGGGGGACACAATATGGCAAATATCAGTTTACAGATATAAAAGAGAATAGATATAGACCAGGAGAAACATGAAAGATGCTGTAATGCTTAACTTTAATTTTCTAGACACATCAGAGGCCATAAATTTAAAATTAAGGGTACTGGCATCTTCTACGTTTCTCTTGAGGTATATATATATATATATATATATATATATATATATATATATAAAGCTGATTTGTTATCTCGACTACACGATTGCATCAGTCAAAACATTTAATCCATAAAAGTCATTTTGAAGGACAGACTGTCTAACACAGATCCTCCCCTCTTTTGTTGAATTTTGATATAGGGCACAAACTCACTATTCGGTAGTAATGATTAATTGGACTGCTAACAATTAGCTCCATGCTGAGATGCCTAAAAGTTGATCGAGACTCAGGGCTCTCCTATATTAACTTGAAATATCAAAGTACATTTGTTAGCACACTGGACTTGCAAACAATTTAAGTTATTCAATCTTTAGTTCCACTATGTGCCCTATGAATAGAGATCACTGGCAACTTTTTTTTTTTTTAAAAAAAACACCAGTTGGGAGAAAAAAAATACAACACTGCCAATAAAAATTTGTCTGCACTTATGTTTCCAAAGCTTTTCCAAATCAATATTTTTTTTTTTAATCACTTCACCTCAAGAAAGGCAATAAAGCCACTAAGATACAAGAGGTTAATGACAAAAGAGAGAAGAGAATTGAGAAAATATTACTAAAATGAAAGGACAATAAAAGGTACAGGATTCAAATAGACAGAAGATTGATATTGCATTTAAATTTTTTATTGTTGTAGACAGGTAAGCAAGACGATAGAGAGCTGCACAGGTGAGAAGTGTGAGAGAAGAATTACATTTAGTAATTTCAACAGTAAAATGATGAGGCCTAACTGCCAATCTAGCACTACACTTAGATTAATAAAACTGAGGTACCAAAGAAAGCTCATTAGAACAATTACCATGAAAATATAAAAAGTTTCCAGTAGAGTGGATGTCATTTCCACAAGTGAACATTCAATTTTATTTTTATCATTAATTACACGGGCATTTTTTTTTTTTTTTTTTTTAAGATGTCTAACAGTATTGAAAATGAAAGTGAAGATAAGGAGGCAAAATGGAAAAGCTTCTAAAGAACACACCAAACTAGTTACAATCCATCATTGCTGATAAGACCTCAAACTATCACCAGTCACGATGAATGGATGTTCCTTCAGGGAGGGACCATGCCCACAGGGACTTAAACTCAACCCAGACCTCAAATGGAACTTGTACATATGATTAATCACTAAAGATGCTGGAAAAATGCTAGGTTCATTGTACTGCTCCAGTAAGTACCAACTTCTCCTGCTATCCTCTGACTTTACAAGAGCCAGATCACTCCTGCCATATATAGGCAGGAGCTGCCCAATCTTCATTTTCTAGTCTCGATAGAGTCCAAAAGCCTCTCCGCAATCCTCTGACTTTACAAGAGCCAGATCAGGATGAAAATGGAGTACTATTGCCATATATGGGCATGAGCTTCCAAGTCTTCACTTTTCAGCCTTGATAGAGTCCAAAAGCATCACTGCGTCCTTGTGGGTAACAAATTATTTTCCACCTTACAACTCCTTTCTCACAGATGAAACATCTTAAACTTCAGTGCTCACTCGCTATTTCCATGGAAAGTGTTCAGATGAACTACATTCCTTAGTTCCACCGATCTAACCTTCATGGCTAAGACCTGCCATGCCATGCCACACCCATTGTAGTGAACCACCCTCATTCCCTTCTCATTCCATTAGTGAGATACCAGTTCCATTCGAGCAGCTTCTTCCCACAAACCACTGTTTTGTGAAACTGACTCCCAAGTTTATGTTTAACTGTTATCTTCCCCACATAATCTGTGCCTTTTACTGTAATCATCTACCTTGAGTAGCTTTTGGCCTTGTACATCAATGTAAAAATAAATAAATAAAAATTCTACCAATGTGACATGTTAGATTTGGCTTCTTCAGGTTAGAATGAAAGACAAAACTGTGTGTAAGGAAAATGCATTGGGATTTTTGAGGATAAGAGGGGCAATAATTTAAATTGCTTCATCAGATCCGATGACCAGAAAACAGAAATATATAGTAATGAATGTTTTATTTTTCAATCTAACAGATTTTATCACTTTAAATGTTATTTTAGATGAAAATAAATATGCTATTTAATAAATAAATGGAGTGTCTACTCAAACATGGATATCCACTAAAGTAATGTTTAAAAGTGATTTATATAAAACCCATTGGTATCTGTCTGATTTTAATTCAGCCCACTCTTGAGGTAGATCCTTTTTTCTTTATTTGCTTGGATACTTGTAAGAGTTCTTGGATTGCAAAGGCAATATTTGTTGCAGATTACTTCCGCAACGAAGAGAACAAATCACTGTTAAGTTCAGATTTGAATATCAGGGACAGAAAGAAATGTTGAAATTTCGATTCGCAGGTACTAATGTCACAAATCATGTAACCAGTTAAAAAAAAAAAAAAATAACTCACTGCAGTAGCCAAAAATACACAAATTTTGTCTTTCTTCTCAACTTGAGAACCCCAACTGCTTTTATTAACCAAGCATTTTTTTCATTCGTCAACAACTGGGAGAGGACACACAATATTAGCATATCCAAAACACTTTTATGGCAACTCTTGCAACTGACTTGTTTCCAAATTGAATATTCTGTCTTCAGTATATCATGCAGGATACATGCCCCTTAGTAACTTTCTTTTTCGACATGTTTTCCATCATAGGATACACACAACATTTTCTTCGCTATAATACTGCATTGTACTACTATTTCTTTTGCAATGAATAGTGATATCATGTATGTCAAAAACTGAGAAATTAATGCATTTTCTTCTTAGTTATTCGTTTCTCTCCTGATCAGACTGGCACTTATTAAGTAGAAATGGTGATCAGATGCGTTACAGTGAACCACTGGTGTATTTAAAATGTTGTTATACAGCATAGCTCTTCCATATGCACATATAATCTTTATTTTCTTAAGGTTTCTGGAGCTTTACCAATCTATACCATTATGTACGTCACCTAACACTATATCCACAACGACAATAATAACTGGAAAAAATGTTTAAAGCTTCACATATGAAAACCTAACAATATTAAGGACTGAACAAAATTTAAATTTCAAATACCCTGTTGCTTTTCACAGAACATCTAAACATATTAATATAAGTTTCTAGTGGACAGAAAGTGATAATCAATTTTCTGTTATTAATAGACTGATCTGCAAGAATTACCACATATTAATATAATAATTTACAAAGATATATTTAAAGATTCATATAGTAAAAACTTAAAATGTCAATTTTATATGTAGTCTTTTTTATATGTAAAATAGTGGAATTTTAAAATAATTTTGATTAAAATTACAGCAGTACTTGAAGAACAGATTTGAGTTCATTCCTACTACTACTCCTTTTCCGAACATAGGCGATCATGACTCCACAACTTCCTATCCCTTGTGGCCCTTAACAATTTTTCTCCCACTGCTAAGCTTCCTGCCATCCATTAACCCGAGCTCATCAGGTAAGTGTCTTGCTGCCTTCCGCTGTTTCTCTTAGTCCTTGTGAGGGTTAAGTTTTCCAAGCCATACTTCCTCACTATGCCCCAGGAATTTCAGCTATCTCTTCCTGACTGTGGGTATAAGCGTTCTTTCTGTTATCATTTTCTTTGAGACTTCATTGTTGCTTACTTGTTCCATCCATGGAATTTTCAGTATTCTTCTGTAGATCCACAGTTTTGCTGCTTCCAGTTTTCTCCTCATCTGTGAGGAGATTGACCAGCATACACTGCCATATCAATCAGTTATGTGCCATGCATGATACACACTTAGGCGATCATGTATCTTTCAATATGTGACTTACGAGGCAGATTTTTTCTTGCACTAGGTTACCATTTTTTTCTGTGGTAGACCAGTTGCCATCCAAGGCTATAGGACTCAGTCTGACCTGCTATTTACCTATAGCTAGGAGAAGAGGATTTCCCAAGGGTATTAGCATGTAAGTGAATGTAATGGATTCGACTGGAATTCGAACTCGGCTCTCCGATTCCTCAATTCGAGCCGCTATCCATTACTCCACCGTCATGTATCAATCCAGAACTTTTTTGCTTCTAATGAAATTTTTCCATTTCTCTGCACCTTGCTTAACTTTTTCAAACGCTTCTTTTGCTAAAGTCCAACGCATCTTTAGATCTCACTGTTGCATTTTCCATCCGTCTGTTAAAACACTTCCCAGGAAGCTCACAATAATTGGTTAGAATATGTTTTACAACAGAGAGTGTGAAGGATAAATTATCAATTAAATTATGCAAAATTGAAGATAACTGACATCTCATTTTAATAGATATATTTACCAAAAATATCTTGAAATACTAAAAAGTAAATTTATTCAATATAATTGCCATTGGCTTCAACCACAGCCTCCAGACAACTTCAGAATCTCCTGCATCTATTCTGAATGGTCTCCTTGTTTAAGTTGGTTACTACTGCCATAATGCTTACTCATCTTTGGTCTTACAAAGAGTCTAGTTGGTCTCTCGTACAACTACATTCCACACATAATAATCAAGGGTTTGCAGTTTGGGGAGTTAGGTGGCCAGATGTAAGGGGTGATGCGGTCACAGAAATTGTCTCACAGTCATGCCTGGGTTCTCCTGTTTGTGTGGCATGGTGCAGAGTCCTGTCGTCAGACACAGGGTCTTACAGGAGTCATACTCCTGACCTAGGACAGCACTATTTCCTCAAGGTACTTGATGTAGGCCTCTGTCTGAGATACTCACCATTCAGAAATTCTTTTCTTATCAGAATGATCAGAGTGAGTTTTCAAAGATGCCATACCTTCATAATCACCATTAGACTCATCCAACTCTTTCCGAATTCATCTGCACTGTTCTCCGATTGACACACAAATGCCAAGCAGTACTGTTTCCAAATTCCTGGCAGAGTGAATTGCATCATGGTACTCTTTTTCTCAGACAGTACTCAACTAACCCTACTATACTGTGCAGTTGACAAAAGCAAAAACAAACAATGCACAGGCATGAAATTAAAAATATAAAATGATGACAATTTACCCATCGTACTCTGTATATGCCCCCTGGCATGTTGTGCATTCAGGAGGATATTTATTTATTAAGAGAAATATGTGAGTGATATAGGTGTATCCTATTCTGATTCTTAACCCTTGCATTAGTATAAAATGATTTGGAAGAATGCTTGTTCAACAAAATCTTCATTACATGATTTGCCAGGAACAACTGATAGTCACATCATAAAATCATTTACTTATATGGACAGGATCACTACACAATTGGCTGGAATATGTTTTATGGTATATGCCTCTTGACATGCAGTGCATTCAGGAGGGCATTCAGTTTTTTTGACAAAATGAGTGATATAGGCACGTCCTATTACGACTCTTGATAGTCCGAGACCATGATGCCATTCTAGAATGGATGTAATTTTGTAAAGTTTCTTGTTTCGGTGATAATTCTATAACTCTTGCCAATTTTAACACACGTCAAGGTTTTCTCAATAAACTCAGTATTAACCAATATTGGTAAAAATAACATCCTCTGTCCATTGAATTTTCAGTATACTTCTTTAGAAGCACATTTCTGTGGCCCCCAATTCTCTCGTCATCTGCAGGGAGATTAGTTCAGTCAGTTATGTGCCATGCGTGATACACGCTTAGGCGATCATGTATCATTTGATACACGACTGACAAGGCAAATTTTTTTCTGCAATAGGTTGCCATTACTTTCTGCAGTAGACCAGTTGCCATCCAAGGTTATAGAACCCAGTCTGTCCTGCTATTTACCCATAGCTGGAGGGAGAAGAAAAAGATTCATACCTTTCCCAGGGGTATTAGCATGTAAGTGAATGTAATGGATTCGACTGGAATTCAAACTTGGCTCTCTGATTCCTCAATCCGAGACGCTATCCATTACTCCACCTTACCTTCCCTAGTTGCTACTCTGTAAGAGGATGTTTATGTATCAAGAAATTCATCAAAACCTATACGAGATTCTTTTTTTTTTAGTTTTTCCTTTAATCATTGTTAAGGCCCAATAGCCACTCAAAGAAGAGGATTACTGAATTAAATATATGTAAGCACTGAAAGGGAAGAGGTGCATATTATGTGGATATAAAGGGTGACCCTAGGGTTGCAGAGGTTAAGATTGTAGAGGTCAAGGAAGCAACTCCTCGGGAGTATATCCCACAAAGTGACAGTTCTGAGGAAGAAGCTGCCCAAGATGAAACTTTCACCTTAGCAAAGGAATAAAAAAAGAATGAGGATGATGATTTGATGCCACGTCCATGGTATGGCAGGTCCTATCTGTGAAGGTCTGGTGGAACTAAAGAATGTAGCTCATTTGGCCTGAAAATAGTGAGAGGCTACCAAGGTTTGGTTTGTTGAAATATAGGAGGGTTTTTTTTTTTATTTTTTAAATCAATTCATCCCAAGTAAGGCAATAACATCACTAAGATGCAAGGGGTTACAGGGAGTAATAGAGAATGAGAAGATTTTAGAAGGGACCAGAAATCCAACCCTAACCAGGTGACATTGTAACATAATTGATTTTGATCTCTGTCAAGGCTGAACAGAGAGGACAGAAAACCCTCCATACCTCCTTTATTCAACCAGTTCGAGGTCTTGACCGCCTCAACCGACAAGGCTGAATGCCTTGCTCGGAAGTTCTCATAACTCGACGCTTGACTCCACCGGTGTACCCATACCTGACTTCTCTCTAAGAACTGAGGCCCTATTGAGCAGCTTTGCATAACCCCGTCATCAGTACTGGGTATTATCTCCAAATTAGACCCCCACAAGGCTAGTGGTGGAGACGGCATACCAGCCATTGTCTTGAAGAAATGCGTGCCTGAGCTAGCACCTGCCCTCTCTAAACTGTATAATTACTGCCTCAAGGAATCCTGCTTTCCTGACTGCTGGAAGTCCTCATCCATTGTTCCTGTCTTTAAGAACTCTGGAGACCCCTCTGACCCCACTAATTACCGTCCTATTAGTCTCCTACCCCTCTTCGGCAAAGTCTTCGAAGCCCTAATCAACGCAGAAGTGGTTAACCACACACGACCTTCTCTCAGACAAGCAATATGGTTTCCGCTACGCCCGTTCTACAGCTGACGTGCTTACGGCCATCACTGAAACCGTCTACCAAGCACTTCAAAATAACAGTGAGGCTAGTGCCGTGGCCCTAGACATCTCCAAAGCGTTTGATAGGGTCTGGCATGCCAGCCTTCTTTGTAAGCTCCAGGGTTACGGTATTACTGGTTGACTGTTTGATCTAACACAATCATTCCTGTCAAACCGAGAATTGAAGGTCATTCTCAATGGTTTCTCCTCCAGTTCCTATCCCACGAACGCAGGTGTTACCCAAGGCTCCATCCTTGGCCCCACACTTTTCCTTATTTTCATCAATGACCTTCCTGACGCCATAGGTTCCCAAGTTGGCATCTATGCAGACGACACTACAATTTAATCCTGCCTCAAAAACAAATCTAGTGTCGCGGTCAAAACTAACCTGGCAGCGCGTCTTGAAATGGACCTCCAATCGGTTGTTAACTGGGGCAACAATTGGATGGTCAAATTTAACGCCTCAAAAACTAAACTACTCTCCATTAACCACCATAGATATCCTTACCTGCCCCCCCATTAGAATGTCTGATAGTCAACTTCTTGAGAGCGACTGCCTGCGTCTGCTCGGTCTCACGTTGACTGCTGATCTGAGATGGAACAAATACATTGAGTCAATTGCATCGTCCACCGCGAGGAAAGTTGGCTCTCTGTGCCGCGCCAAGAAATTTTTCTCCCCTGAATCGATACTTCAAATATACAAAACGACCATTCGCCCTTGCATGGAGTATTGCTGCCATATATGGTCTGGGGCACCTTCTGTTTACCTTGGAGTTCTTGACAAGATCCAGAGGCGGATATGTAATGTGATTGGCCCTGATCTGGCGTCTCGCCTGCAGCCACTATCTCACAGATGCGCCGTCGCCTCTCTCTGTCTCTTCTACAAATACTTTCATGGCAACTGCTCCGATGAGCTGCTTTCCCTGGTCCCCAGTCTCCATGAATACAAGCGCCTTACGAGGCTGGCATCCCGCTCTCACCCTTACACTGTAGAAACTTTAAAATGTAGCCGTCTCTTCTACTCCAATAGCTTCATACCTCGCACCTCTCGCCTGTGGAACACCCTTCCCAATTACTGTTTCCCTGATAGCTATAATCTCCAACTATTCAAATGTAATGTCAATCGACATCTCCAGTTACCTTGATCTACACACTATCCTTCCCTTCATCCTTTCTTCTATCATTCCTATCTGCTCTTGCTACAAATCTTCTGCAACCCCCCTGCATCCTAGTGGCTTCATGCCTTGCTCAGGGCGCTAAGCTTAAAAAAAAAAAAAAAAAAAAAAAATATATATATACCATTCTTGGTTTGATCTGATTCTTGTAAAGTTAGAGTATGGCAATGGGAGTTAGGTACTTTTGAGAATGATACAAGAAAGCAGCCATTTTGAGAGGGGGGGAAAGTTTGGCAGTCTTAGGCCTTTGCATCCATATAGAGTATCTAAAGTACAGTTTTTCCCTTGACACTGCTATTATTTTAATTATCTCCATTTCTTGGCAATATTTATTGTTTTAAAAAGTGAGGATTAGAATTTTATTAAAACCTAAACATATAAAAGTGAATTTATGCATTTTCTTTGTTCTTTAGAATTTACAACAAAAATAATAAAACACTATTGGAATGGTTGACAAAACATTGGCTAATTGCCAACTGATTCGAACTTTATAAAAGGGTAAATAAAGATTTCCTTATAGTTCGCATATTTTTATAATGTTGTAAATATGTTTAATATTTTTGTTGTCAATTCTCAAGAAAAAAAAAAAAAAAAAAAAAACAAAAAAAAAACGTATAAATTCACTTTCATTACGTTTAGGTTTTATTCCAATTCTAATCATCACTTTTTAAAACGATCACTGCCGAGGAGTGAAGGTAGTTAAAATAATAACAGTGTCAAGGGAAAAACTGTCCTTTTTGACACTTGCAGACACAAAGATTAAAGATTGCCAAGAATTTTCTAACAAAGTGTTCACTGCAAAGAATAGTTCAGATTTCAATTGATAATGCATCAGTAATTTCATCTTCTGAAGAAGAAATTTTTTTCCTTTACCTGATTAAAATCAGGGATTATTGATTTTTTTTTTTTTCATAACGATTGATTTATTCTCTTTCTCAAAATTATAGAATATAGAATTAAAATAACTTTTTCTTCTGACCACATAAGTGTTAATTGAAAAAAATGAATTTATTTCACCAAGTTTGTCATGGGTCTACTCTATTTGCATTATTTTTTTTTTTTTTTTTTGATTTCTTTAAATAGTATTATCTACCTTCTAGAATAGATCACAAAATATGACAATATAGCCTGTGTGCTAATCGACAAGCCATTCAGTGTGCACTCAAAATGTAGCCCAAAAAAATCTCAATGGTAGAAAGAAGCATGTAGAAATGCTGAGGTAAGCACAATTCTTGCCAAGTAATGCAGACCTCATCAAACAGTGCCCTTGAATGACATAAAAAAAAAAAAATTCTGAAGGGAAAAAAAAAGATTCTAAAAATAAAAATATAATAATAATTAAAATAAAATCATCTATTGAAAAAAAAAAAAGTCCTTTCCTTAGTAATAGTATCCTTAGACACCCTCTGTCACCCATAAATTGTTACAAATAAATTGTTACAAATAAATAAAAAACACATTTCAGAGAACAATGATCCATTTTTATATATTTTTTGTCGTTATTAGCAACAAAATGTTTTATGATTATTTGTCTTTTATCGGATTTTTATTGACTTTTTCAGGTGAAAACGTATATATAAGAATTGAAGTGTGGCCATTAAGGAGTGTAATATAGGTACTAAAGAAGAGGTCGTACAGTTTAAGTACCTAGGTAGTTTTCTATTGTCGCGTCTTTCCGCCTTCTTGAGAATTTTTTTTAAGTGACACATCTTTATCCCAGTTTGCGATGCGGGGGGGAGGGGTCATTTTCTCTGTGTGCGTGTTTGTTTAGTTTTTTTCCAAAAATTAAATGAAATTACTAAGGTTGTTATGTTTCAATATAATCACTTGATAAGACACCAGAAGTGTCAAAAGTCAAAACAAAATTGCAACTTTTGTACTGATAACATGCGTATGTTAATAAATTTGAACACACGCACATGTATTGAACGCTGACAATTTTCGACGCGTTTTAAAAGTTTTAAAAACGTTATTACTTCTCTTCATTCGACAGTGTCGCTGAGGACTGCTGTCAAATTTCAATTGTGCATTGCACAATGACAAGAATAAATAAAATTAAAAATGTGTTCTGTGCGTGTGATAAGTGAGGGTTCTGAAAAGTTCTTGGCCCGACCCACTTCACAAAATCTGATCCGATTATTTATTTAATTTATCTATTTATTTATTTTTTTTTTTTTTTTTTTTTTGAAAGGCTTCCAGGTCGAACTGAAAACTTTTCACCACGTCCTCGTCTATCTAATTTTACATTAAAATTTTACAATATGAATCAGATTAGAAAGAAACGACGTGGTTTGAACTCGTAAACAATTTTAAACATATTTTTAACACATTAATTAATTTAATATTAATTAAAAATAAAAAGACGATATCATTAACGGTTATCGTTTTTACATTTTAATTTAATTACTAGAGAATTTTGAAAAACTTATGAATTCATCACCATTGGTTCCTACTTCCTTGTTAATTTTTAAAATTGCAAATGAACTGCCAATTTGTCTTTAAGAGAAAAAAACTGTCATTTTTCTCTTATTGAATTTTCATTAGGAAATGAATTAATTAAACTTTTTCCTGTAAGAACAAAATAAAAGAACGTGGGAAAATATACACATCACATCAACTTTTTTTTTTTAGAGATCATCTTTTTATCTGCTCTCATGAATGAATGTCACTTTCAAAAACTTCACTGAAATAAGTCGGGTAAAAAAAAATATTTTTACAATAAAAAATAAAAATCGTATTTTAAATTAAATAAAACATACACAATATATATACCTTCCTAAACCAGACGTACACTGTGAAATCAGTTTCTATAGAGAGAGAATCTTTAAATATTTCGATTTCGCCCACACATTTAAAAAGAAAACGGGAAAACATCCATGTGGACAAAGAACACAAATGAAAAATTTTACAACCCCCCCTTAGTGCAATGGAGAGGTGCTACTTGCGTAAGAAACAGGTCCTTGGAACCAAGTTTTGATCAATTAGCTTCATAAGAACAGTTTTTTTTTTACAGAGTTACTCTCTAAAACTAAAAAAAAAAAAAAAATTGTTGACTATTTTTTTTTTTAAGTACTCCCCAATTTTGAAAAATCTTCAAAATTAATTGAGGAGATGGGAGAGAGAGAGAGAATAATTCTAGTTTCATATGTAACCAGAAAAACGTAAATTAAAAGAAAAAAAATCGCGGCTTACAGACAAACTTAAGAAGAATCATGAGAAATCAGTTCAAATGCTGGAAGCAGAAAAATAAAGTCTTACCGTTCTACAATAGAACTAGATAGGAAAAATTTCGAAAATACCATATGTAATTCTAATGTTTGTAAAATCCTCGTAAGACGATAAAGGTCCCAATATCAATTTTGTTTTGGTCCTTATTGGCATTCGTAGATCTGGGAATGCTTTCGTTACATATTTTCTTCTTCAACTGGTACCTTCAAACCAATGAGGATGTAAAAAAAAAAAAATAATAACGTCGATTTCGCGTTTAATTTCAACTTTATTTTTAAAATAAATAAGTTAAGAATGTAAACAGGAAAAGAAATAAGACAAAAAATATGGTCTTATCTTTTTTTAATTTAGGATTTATTGTTTTTCTAAGAGATGTGACTGAAATATCCCAATTAATTTGTAAAAATAACTTATATACGGTTTACTTTTCATTCTTCAATATAACGTTAAAAATTGAAGAAAAAAATTTTTTTTTTTCAATTTTTTAAAAAATATTTCAAGAAACTTTTGGAAATTAATTATTAATAATATTTGACACGTTTTTTTTATTTTAATTTTAAAACTAAAATGTTAATTCTTTAATTCATTTCATGTATCAAAAACGTGTCAGCCAGAAGCAAAACAAAAAAAAAATCCCTTCAGCTCGTCCAGAGAAAGTTAAAATAAATGTTCTGCTTGTCTTCAGTACATTTTACGACAAATTAGTCACGTGACTTGTCCTTCTACGAAAGCGTAAAAAGTCACGTAATTATTTTTTTTCCGTTACCAAAATAATTAAAAAAAAAAAAAAACTGTCGTTTTGAAAGCAACTTTTTAATTTAAAAAAAAAAAGCGGGGGTGAATAAATAAACGTTTTTCGTGCTTGAGTACGGTACAGTTTACGACAGTCTAATAATCACGTGTCCCTACACACGTCTATGTTTTAAAAAAAAAAAAAAAATAGTTTCCCTAATTATGAAAGACGGTAAATAATAGTCGTAACAAAAAACAAAAAAAAAGCCCCAAATTTTGTGTAATTTTAAAATAAATGAAGAGTTGAAGACCATTTATATAAAATGAGACGGAAAACATTTTTATCAGGTTTCATATTACAAATTTTTAATAATAATAACTTTTGACTTGTCATCATTTAAAAGTTTGTTTTTTTATGTTTGTTTCTTTATTTCTAAGATGAAAAAAATAAAAATATTTTTAAAAAAAATCAATTAAAATCGGATTTCAATAAGTAAATAAATATATATTTTTTTTTTATTGCGTTTCATATTGCAGAAAGACGTTAATATTTTTTAAGAGGCGTAGTGTTTTTATTACTTTTAAAAAATATACATATTTATTTTTAAAATTAAAAGAAAAATACCGAAAAAGACAGAATTTAATATATTTTTTAAAAATATGACTGAAATTCAAATTTTCTTTTTCTTTTGTTTTACTTTTTTCCTGGTTATCTTCTGTACTGTACATTTTACGATAAAGTGAAAACATGTTTGGTTGGATTTAGTTTTTTTTTTTTTTTTTTTTTTAACGCCGGTTGAATTTTCTAAGAAAAGTGAATGTCCAAAAAAAATAAAAAATAAAAATAAAATTCATATTAAATTTTTCTTTTTCTTTCATTTTCGGGGAATTTTTTAAATATTTTTTATTTTATCTCAACCACCTAAAAACAATTATTTTAAAAAATGCTGTCAAAAGTTTTAAACAAGACCTCTCCGTATTCGTAATTTAACGAGTCATAAACAATTATTTAAAAATAAAAGATATTTTAAAATAATAATATCCATTTAAATAAGAATAATAAAAAAAACCTTTAAAGATAAAAAAAAAGGTTTTCTTATTTAAAAAAAATAAATAATTCCCCCCAAAAAAACAAGCAATTTTCGAACACACTCAAATTTTTAAAAAAAGAAAGGTTGTTGTTTATATAAGTAAAAAGCTCGTACTTACCTAATAGATATACAGAGAAAAAATAGAAAATTCCTTAATGTGGCGTGTTTATAGAGTAAATTAAAAAGCCGAGAAAAAACAATGAACTTATCACTAGGAGAAAAAGGCCATGAAGACAAAAAAACACACGATGGGCCAGTGTACACGACCACCGATTGAAACGTTCATACTTTCTGACGTAGAACAAACATTACGGTAGCCCGTACAAACAATAATCGTTACTATATTTTCGGCTATTTACCCAATCTAATTTTCATATAAGACTGCAGTTATGAAACACACAATGATTATCGAACTCAATATTATTAATGATCCGCGAAGTCAGCTTGTTAATCAACACGATGACGAAACAAGTAGTCACTTTTTTTTTTCCTGAGAATTCTTGTTTTATCATTTTTTTTTTTTTTTTTTTTATCTTTCTCTATGTTCTGCCATTGAGGTTAAAATTCAGTCAGTTGGAAGTGTCTAAGTTCTTACTAATCAAATATTTTTTTCAGCCTATTGAGTCCATTCATGCATTACTAATGTTGTTACAATGCTTCAACTGATTCATTCTGCAGCCTTCTTCAGTAAAAAAAAAAAAAAAAAAATGCACTCTCTCCTTATACCTAAAAAAGATCTGTAGAATGAATTGGCTGATACATTGCGATAACAATATTATCAGAAACACAAAAAATTGAGTTCACTTCTCAGAACAAATCTGGCATTAATTGGTAATCGTCAATTTAGTTATACAAAAACAAATAAATACTAATACAGAAAAAGCCGGTAACTGAGGAAAAATTTTAAAGAAATAATAATAAACAATACATATATAACTTCAAACAACAATGTATATAATAAATAAATAATAATTGCAAATTATAATTATTATATTACTTTTAGCAATATTTACATTTTTCAGTAAAACTTAAAAATCTATTAAATTTTTTGAGCTTCATTAAAACATGTCATCTTTCTTTGAGTTCAAAACCTTTTAGAATTTGTTGACATAGTAATTATGAGTTCAATCCCTAGACTGGGTAGTTCAGACTTAGCTCCAATTGAAACAGGGTAAGTAATAACTGAGTGGTGCTAAATAAGAACAAAGTGAGATATCTCTAGACATGAACAGTGAAACAAGAACAATCTATCACAGTAGCTTTGATAAAGTGTTCAGTTGGACATTCCTTAAAGGTTACTTGGATCAGCAAACATTTGAAAAAGTTTAGAGATCACAGTGATGAAAACTTTGTGATAATAACAATGAAGATGAGAGCAATAGTTCAAGTGTAAATAATGATAACACTTTAGTCCAGAAATTTAAACAGAAAATCTGAGAGTTATGTCACTTCACAAAACTGGAGACAATATCAAGATTTAACTTTATTCATATTTACTTTCTGTAGTTTTTCCTTCATCTTATTTCTGTTGCCTTTTATTGCAATACTAATGTCATTCTTATATTTAAAACCATTAAGGAAGCAATTGCTTGTAAAATAACGTGTAAACTTGAATATTCGGGTGGTGTAATAGATCGCAACAGCTCTTTTTAAGTAAATAAAGGAAATGGCCAATCTAGAGGTCTCTTTCACATCATTGTTATAACCAGCATGTAACAAGTCCTCTGATTGATCAATAGATGAGCCAATGACAGCCTAGCTTTGTTTCCCCTTTGGCAGACAATTTAGAAACTCTGCATCTTTTGACGACTGGCCCTTGAGCAGTGAAAATGTACTAAACTGCTTTCCGACCAATAACATGGAAAAGTCAACAGACATGTATGTAGCATTTGAATAAATATCTCTAATTATATATATATATATATTAATGCATGTTTCATTAAATAATAAATACAAGTTTTGTCTATTTATTTTAAGCAAATTCCTTTTATATCATCTGATAAGCTTAACAACATTATCATTGAAAGACGAAAGAAAATCACCATATTGATACATGTTTTTTAATCCTATCTAAGTTTTCGGCTTACATAAGCCATCATCAGAGATGACAAGTACATTACAATAAATTAAGCAATACACAGACATAGCAACAATGATAGTCTGTTTTGTTTGCATGGAAGATTTCCAAGTAATGACAAACTTGTGCATACGAGCCACTGGAAGCCAAAATCGCACCACGGTCCATGACATCACACATGACCATGACACAAAAGTGAAAACGAGAAATGTTAAGTATGGTCATTATTATCACCCCCAAAATTCTTACAATCTAAAAATATTTTCTGGCTTTAAATAACCTGCAAAAGGTTGATAAGCCATAAAAAAAAAACAAATTAATTAATCAATCAAAAGGTGGAGACTACATCTTTGAGGTGTTCTTGTCGATTTACACTTCCATAATGGAAGTTCTGAAAAATTCATTTGTTCCTGTTTCTTCTTCCTTTTTATTTTATCTTATTTTATTTTACTCTCCTGTTATAATGGTATGTAAATGACTGCCTAATTAGTATAGCTAAGGTATAGTGATTATATAAGTGCTCAAGCAGTAAGGGGTGGAGCAGAATATGATAGGCAAGTCTTGTGAGTGGGGCTTCGTTTGTTATATCTTGTTTATCATCTTTCAGTTGTGTTTCTGTCTTCGAACTGAGCACAACCAAAAAATCAGAGGTTTAGCTACTCACAGCAGTACCCACCTCATTTTACTAAAGAGCTACAGCTTGGTAGCAATGTGAGCGGAACCAACATTTGTGGGGTCTGACCTATTTTAGGACCCGTCCTGGGTTGCATGAAATAAAAGGTTTGGTTTGAAATTCCAATCATTTGAAGAAGGCCGGGGCAAGTCTTGTGAGTGGGGCTTCGTTTATTATATCTTGTTTATCATCTTTCAGTTGTGTTTCTGTCTTCGAACTGAGCACAACCAAAAAATCAGAGGTTTAGCTACTCACAGCAGTACCCACCTCATTTTACTAAAGAGCTACAGCTTGGTAGCAATGTGAGCGGAACCAACATTTGTGGGGTCTGACCTATTTTAGGACCCGTCCTGGGTTGCATGAAATAAAAGGTTTGGTTTGAAATTCCAATCATTTGAAGAAGGCCGGGGCGCACAATATGCCAATGAAAATGAGGATAACAGTCTGAATAATGTAAATAATATGACAAATCAATTAATCAACCAAAATGTGGCGTCTACATCTTTGAGGCATTCCTGCTGATTTACAGCTCCATCATAGAAGTTCGGAAAACTTCATTCATTCCTGCTTCTTCTTTCATTTAATTTTATTTCTTTTTCTTTCCTGCTGTAGTGGTATATAAATGACTCCCTAATTAGTGTAGCTAAGGGATAGTGATTATATAAGTGCCCAAGCAGTAAGAGATGTGCCAAATATGATATGCAAGCATTGTATTCTGACCGGCAGAGGAGTTTTGTCCCCTGCCAATAGTATTGGCTCAGGAGTTCACTCCTCTGCCAATAGTAGGGAACCATTCTCCAGACAGCACCTCCCCTTCAGGAAGGGGCTCGGTTTATTGCCCAGGATCTGAGGAATCTACAAAATGGGGAAGTGCTCCATTTGGGGGACTTGAGAATTTTTCGATATACTGCTGATAAACCCACATTAAACTCAACCTTGTATCACGTTACGTTTTCATTATGGCCATGCATCTAAATAAGGAATATGATACCCCCCAGATTAAAAACTACCATTGGACTGAAAAATTACAAAGGAAATGACACTTCATAAAAAAACTGTCTTTTTCTTTTCTTTGTGTTGCTCTTTTCTTTTCTTACCTTTTCTTTCTTTTCTGTCTAAATCACAACATTCCAGTTTTTGAATTTGCAGCAGAATGAAAACAGACTAGCCACATTGATTAAATGAAGGGTTCAGTTCAAAATTTCCTGAAGGTTACCAGATCAAAAATGACTGGATGAAAACCAGAGTGTACAATGGTCGAAATGTTTTTTTCATTTTCTGTTTTACTTTTCATTCCATTCTCTTTCTTTCTTCTTTTCTTTCCTTTTGCTTTATTTCTTTTTATTGCAACTTTTTCTTTCCTTTTCTTACTTTTTTTCTTTTCCGTTTATTCTTTTTGATTTTCTTTCTGTTCATTTTCTTCTCTGCCCTTTTCTTTTTTTCTTTCTGTTCTTTTCCTTTCCTTTCTTTTTTTTTGTCTCTTTTTTCCTTATCATTTTCTTTTCTTTTTCTTCAGTTTTTCTTTTTCTTTGGTTTTCTTTCTTTGTTTTTTAATTTTCTTTTAATTAACATAATATTTTGAAAACTATCATAGCATCGCTAAATTGATATGCTGTAGTTTTCTCTTTATAGAACCAGTCCCAATACTTTTTGATCAAACCTTGTATATTGCTTCTTCTAAAGAGTAACAATGTCCATTAAAATGTTTTGCAATTATAATTATAATCTGGGCTGTTGTTAGTTTATATATTTCCTAAGGTTAGCTTAATTGTGTACTAGTATAGACGGCTAGTCGGGCAGGTCAAACTCACTATATGGAAAATGGTCTTCAAATTGATTTTGTTAACCAGTACACCATGGCAATCTAATCAGGTCTGTTTGATTTTATTGTCTTCCTAACATGTTGCTGATTTTTTTTTAAACTATGGTAGTTTTCAAAAAAATTGAGCAGAAATCTCTCATCAAATTTTGTCAAATGCTTAGTGATAGCTGTGCAGAGAATTCTGCAAAGTTGCAGAAAGTGTATAGAGAGGAGTGTATGATCTAGTGTACAAGTGGTTCAAACATTTCCAAGATATCTGATAAAATGTTGACAGTGATGCATAAACTGATAAGCATCGCAAATATGTGTGCTGTTGTTTGTAAAGACCATGAATCACTGTGTGTGAGTTGTTGAAAGATGTAAATGTTTAGTTATGGTTTAGTTCAGTCCATTCTCACTGAAGATTTTATTATGAGTCATGCCTCTGCCAAGTTTGAGCCAAAAATCTTCTCAGATGACTAAAAAGAAAATCATGTTTCAGATGTACAGATCCTCTTGATTGCGTCAAAACAAAACCTTTTTGAAAACAATCCTAACAGGTGATGAATCTTGGGTCTATGGCTGTGACCCCAAAACTAAAGCTCAGTCTTTGCAGTGGAAAACCCCAACCCATCCAAGACCAAAGAAAGCAAAGTCAAAGAAATGTGAAAACATTGTTGAGTTTTCTTTGACTACAAGGGCATTGTTCATCATGAGTATTCTCCACTTGGTGAGAGAAGAAACAAGGAGTACTATGGTGGCATTTGTGGGATACTGTTCATGGGAAAAAAAAAACAGAATTGCATGCATCTGGTAAGTGGCAACTCCACCATGATAATACACCTACCTATTCAGGGAACCTTGTGCAGCAGTTTTTGGCCAAGTACAACATTCTCTACATCTGACAAATACCAAATTCCCCAGATCTCACCGTTTCTGACTTTCAAAAATCAAATTCCATTTAAAAGGAAGAATGTTTCAAAATGTGAAAAAATGCATGAGAATGCAATGAGGCAGCTGCCCGCTATCCCAAAAAAGAAGTTCCAGGAATGCCTCCATCTGTGGAAATGATAATAGATAAAGTGTGTGGCTTCAGAAGGGGATTATTTCAAAGGAGATTAAATATATTTGCAATGTTTTCATCAGTTCATGCATCACCATCAACATTTTATCAGCCATCTTGGAATTGCCGAAGGAAGCCCTCAGGTATATCTTGTGCTCACTATATACAGCTACTGATATAGTCAGTCCACACAGGTGATAGGGAGTGTGGGACATTCCATTACAACACCTCCACCAAGCTAATATCCCATGAAATTTTGCTCAATTCCTTTTCTTTTTGAAAAAGAAAAGAGTTCGACCAGCACAGCTGGAAACGAATCTCCAACTAATTGCTGAAGCAAGTCTCAGGTATATCCTGTGCTTACTATATATATTTACTGATATAGTCAGTCTGCTTAGGCAATAGGGAGAGTGGGACATTCCATTACAATACCTCCCCCAAGCTAATTTTCCCATGAAATTTTGCTTAATACCTCTTCTTTTGGGGGCCAGAACATAATTGTTTTCACTTCTTTCCTCTTCCTAGTACTTTTCCGTCTCACCAAATTATGACTGAATAGGGAGTTTGATCCTCTCTAGGTGCTCCATACTTTTGACCACATGTAAGCTATGATAGAGTCCAAAAACATCTCCAAACCATTGTGGGTGACAATTTAGTCTCCACCTTACAACCTCTTTCCCACAGGTGGGATGTGACAAGCCTCTCACTTGCTCTATCACTACTTCTACAGAAAGTGCTCAGGTGAACTACATTCCCTGGTTCCACCAGTTCAAACCTTCACAGCAAGGTCCCACCATGCCACTTGCATTGTAGCAAACAACCCACATTCCCTCTGTATCCTATTGGTGAGAAGTAAGTTCCACTCAAACAGCATCACTTACTTTAGTAGGACCCGTCCAACCCTCAAAACAGAGAGGCCGCAATCATGTTTGCAATCATGGCTCTCCACAATTTCCTGTCCTTTGTAGCTCTTAGTAAATTTTGTCTTTTCACTTACTTTTATATCATTTATCTAATTTTAATGTTGAAGATGCTTAAACAGAATTTTAATTTTCCAAGACATGAACCACTTCCCTGATTTGAAATACACCCCTACCGCCCACACACATATTGAAACATGTTTCGTTGAATAATTTACACATGTTCTGTCTACTTATTTTCAATTGGATCCTTAGATGTTCATGGATAATAATTTTGGTGTTGTTATTGAAGGACAAGAGAAAGTTGCTGTGTTGATACATATTTCTTTTATTTCAAATACTTTCGGCATAGCACATTATCATCATCAGAGTATTGTTTATTGCAAGACAGATATTGTAATCGAAGACAAAACTGTTGTGTTCATCTGAACTATTTACCATGTCCATTCAGGATGTTTGCAATCATGGCTCAATATTTATTATGTAAAATTACATAATTAGGGAACAAGGCCAAAAAAGGGGAGGGGTTGAGGCTGGTCTTAACAAACTATCCTATACCTAACTAATCCAATTTACGACCCATTCATACATTACAATTTACCCATTCGCCACAAGAACTCGTCCGTCACCAATCAATCCTCCATGTACCATAATACCACATCCTCTCTTGGGGGCCTACAAAATGCGCCCCATGCCATAAAAACTTAATGATACTAAAATATATATAAAAATCTATGATGAAAAAATGAGATGGGTGGGAGACGAACCCAATAACAAACTAAAATATTAACACAAAATCAAATTAAACATAACTGATGTTAGTAGGGCTCGTCCAACCCTCAAAACAGAGAGGCGACAATCATGTTTGCAATCATGGCTCTCCAAAATGTTCTATCCTTTGTAGCTCTTAGTAAATTTTGTCTTTTCACTTACTTTTATATCATTTTTTTTTCCTAAACTAGGAAATCTAATTTTAATGTTGAAGATGCTTAAACAGAATTTTAATTTTACTTTTAAAAACCAACGTCCCCCAAAAAACCTAGAGCAAGACATACAACTGGAAAGCAGGAACACAGTTCCTTTTTAAAAAAAAAAGAAAACAAAAAAAATGTTACAAATTGTTATATTTAAATACATTGTAATTCTGCCTTAGTTGCTTAGATTTTAAATAAGTTTGAGTTAAACAATCAAGTCAACAAACTGGCTCACTTGCCAGTCATTTTTTACTCAGTGAGAAAAGTTATGTAATAAAACCCAGATATTATTCTCTTACATGTCTTTTTGTTATCTCTCCTAAACTTTGTTCTGCCATCCATTTACACAAACTTGTTAGATAGGTAATGTCCTATATACCTTTATCCCTCTTGCTTTATAAATGTACAGCCATATAGGAGGACTGACAATATTCAAAATTTAAATGCAATGTCATTTACCATTTATCTATTTTTTGATTTACATGAATTGTTGTTCTAAAAGAAACATAATTAAAATTGTTATTAAAGAAATTTTTTTCTTTTTCATGAACTGTTGTTTTCTAAGTGAAAACAGATTTGCATTTTAAAGAATTGATAATCTGTCGTTAGGTAGGTGATGTGCTATTTTCCTCTACCCCCTCTAGATGTCAATCTATCCTGTGTGTTTTATATTTTTCAAGCTCTTTTTTCTCATTATGTACCCTAGAAATTTCAACTATCTCTTTTTTATGTTAAGAATAAGTGTCCTTTTCATTTCCTTTTCCTCTAAATTATTGTTGTTGCACACATATTCAGTCCATGATATTCTCAGCATCCTTCTGTAGAACCACATTTCTGTTGCTTCAAGTCTATTCATCATCTTTGAGGACTGATATTACATAACAGTTCCATACGCTTTTCTTTCTTTCTGTTGTTTCAAGTCTCTTCTTCATCTTTGAGGAGATCATCCAGCATTCACTGCCATATAGAAGGAATGATATTACATAACAGTTCAGTACTCTTTTCTTCCTTTCTGTTGTTTCAAGTCTATTCTTCATCTTTGAGGAAATTGTCCAGCATTCACTTCCATATAGGAGAACAGATATTACATGAGAGTTCAGTACTCTTTTCTTTCTTTCTGTTATTTCAAGTCTATTCTTCATCTTTGAGGAAATTGTCCAGCATTCACTGCCATATAGGAGGACTGATATTACATAACAGTTCAGTACTCTTTTCTTTCTTTCAATTGGTTCAGATTTCTTCTTCACCTGTGAGGAGATTGTCCAGCAATCAGTGATATATTGGACGACTGATTACATAACAGTTCACTTTGCATAATGCATAAAACATTCCATCAGTTAAGACATCAAATATAGCGCACATGTGAGAAAAAAGGAATGTATTGATTAATAATTATTTTAATAAAATAATGATACCATGAAATATGTCCATTCTGTAAAAGTTTTCCATCTGTAACTACCAAAAAATGATGTGTTATAAGGATATTTTTCTCTTGACACCATCATTATAGATATAGTGATGCCAAGAGAAAATCATCCTTTTGACATACGATGTTTTGGTAGGTATGAATGTTAATCTTTGCCAAATTTTATTTCTGTTTAAAAAATTTAGTAATGTTTAACCTTTATGCTTGCAAAAATATGGTGGATAAAAAGATCTTTGTAAAAAGTAAATAATAAATATCATATCACATTGTAATTGGTTCACAGATTTTCATTATCTTGTAAATAAACATTGCTGAGGGAGTCAAAAGTGTATACAGTAATAGCGGTGTCAAGGAAATAACCGTCCTTTTGACAAACTGTTTCTTTGTAGGCATGAAGGTTAAGCATTGCCAAAATGTAATATTTTTTCTTGTTTTTACACAATAAAAATATCATCATGTCATTAATCAAAATCAATCACAAGACATTCCAAAAGGTCAGATTGAGTTATATTCTCATGAAACATCCTTACAGAGCTAGTGCCAGGGTCTCATGGGTCCCCACTGACTCTATGATACTGGGACCCCCCACCGAGTTGATGATACGCCCACCCACTCTACTAATTCTCAATTTTCATAAGGACGTATACATATAAAATACAAATTTTATTGTGGTTTGGTTTGTTTTGTTTTTTTTTCACAGCATAAAAACCTCAATGGGTTATTTAATGCCTTGATTCATTTTCTTTTACAGCATATCAACCTCAATGGGTTAATTAATGCCAACAAGATTTTTAGGATAGGTTTGTATGAATAGAATATGAATTCTTTGGTTTGATTCATTTTCTTTTACAGCATATCAACCACAATGGGTTATTTAATGCTGACAAGATTTTTAGGATAGCTTCATATGAATAGAATATGTATTCTTTGTAACAAATCAGTTTGTAGATCAGGTTTCATTGACATATTTTTATAAAGTGGGTTTTTGTCTAGAGTCAAATGTATTGCTGGTAATATTTTTTTCTTTTTGTCCAAAAATGTGTTGCTGGTATTTTTAATATAAAATCTTTTTATACTATCATAGTGTTTTGATTCCAGTTTGGGGGTTAACTAACAGATGCTACCACCATGGGTCAGGGTGGACTGGAGAATAACAGTAATTAAGAAGTGATTTCATGCTCCTGAAAAACTTCTGATCAGAGGCCTTGCTGCTGAATGTAGTTTATTGTCATACTCTGGACACAAATTTTATTGTAACCTATGTAAAATAATGGATCATCTTACTTATTATAAAACGCAGATTGTGTGTATGTGTGTGTGTGTGTGTGTGTGTGTGTGTCTTTACGTTTATATATTGGATTGGATTTCTTACATTTTTCAACCGATTTCAACAAAACTTCACAGGACTACGTAAAATTACCTTGCAGTGGTTCTGACAGTGCCAAAAATTGGAAAATCACAATTTTTTTTGCACAAAATCAATTTGAAAACATGATTAAGAGGCATTAATGAAAGGGGGACAACTCATATAGAGTTATACTTATTAATATCGAGTTATACTTATTATAAAACCCAGGTTGGTTGTTTGTGTGTGTGTGTTCATTTATATATGGGATTGGATTTCCTACATTTTTCAACCGATTTCAACAAAACTTCACTTTTTTTTGGCAAGTAGTGTTTCTTATTGTCTTGCACACTTTTTTCTTTATTTTTACATTCAGAATGCTTTAAAAATTCCATTTACAAGACAATTGTTTATAATAAAATTCTATTCAATTGGTAGACTCATAAGGATTGAAAACAATGTTTTTGTTTGAGTTTGGGTTTGACCAATTTGTAAAAAAAAAAAAAAATAATAATTAAGACATGTGTATCCGTCAACTTTAAACAATAATCTTTGTCAATTTTATTTTTCAGTCTTTATGATGGTTGATAATTGATCTATCTCTTACTGTTACATCCCCGGGCAATGCCAGGCTCTACTGCTAGTATGCAATATAGGTAAACAATTCAACTAGAAAAATTTAAAATAAAGGCAATGTGTATAACTACAAATTAGAGAAATGTCATAATAGATCATTCCATCTTACATCAAAACTGTTTTGCAGCAGTTTTTAAAATCAACATTTTCTTGTTAAAAAAGTTGAACAATTTTAACATATTCAACATTATAAATTGCTATGATCCAGGTTAGGACCAAGGAAGAACAAAACAAACACAAGAGTAGAAATAACAAAGTTATTTAACGAAATAATAATACAAGATGTGGAAGGTGTTAGTATGACTGTCAGTCTGGTTTGGAGTGAACTACTATCAGCTCGACTCGATTTGATATTTACTTGTCCCCCCCACTCCAAGGGAAAGATGTGGCACAAAGCCGAGTTTTACATGGGTTTTCCAAGCCCATAGGCTCGGCCAAAAAATGCCTGTAGAAACTGTAAAAACAGAATCGGGTTGTTCAACATCCCCGAACGAGACTCTGCCCTTCGGTGGAGCCTCGTCCGGGTTCCTCTCTGCTCAGAGACAGAGAGTTCGACCGTCAAGCCGAGAAGCTTTGCTCAATTCGACCCTTTCTCTTGGGAGGTGTTAGGAAGAGTTCATTCTGTAGTTACATGACATAAATAAAAAATAGTGAATTTTATATACTAGTGTTTTGTTTTTGTTTTTTTAGACCTCGCATGAGTAAAACAAATTCATAGATTGGAGCCAAGATAAAAAAAAGAACCTAGAATTAAGTCAAATTCAAGAAAAATGTCTCATCCTTTAACAGTCAGTTCTACTTAGTTTAATTTGTAATGTATAAAAATGTCAAGAGAACAAAGCAAATGTTGATAAGATAGTGTTATGGGATCTTACCCATAACATAATGGACTATTCCATACGTAATAAATACTGCGCCTCAAGAGGAAGCAGGGAGTTCAGTGCGAAGTCGGGCCACCGGCTGATTGGTTGAAATCTCTGTCTTCGGGCGAAGAGGAACCCGAGCGAGGCTACGCCAAAGGGCGGTGTCTCTTTTGGGGAGGTAAACCGACCCCGAACCCATTTATACGGGTTCAAAGGGCATATTTTTGTCCAAGCCCATGGGCTCGGAGATCCCACGTTAAACCAGCCTTGTGCCATATGATGCCCTCGTGGGGGGGGGGACTAAATACTGTTCAATCTGAAGTCGGGCGACCGGCTGATTGCTTGAACTCTCTGCCTTCGGGCAGGGAGGAATCCAAACAAGGCTATGCCAAAGGTCAGAGTCACTTTCAGGGAGGTAAACTGACCCTGAACCCGTTTATACATGTTCAAAGAGCATATTTTTGGCCGAGCCCATGGGCTCAGAGATCCCACGTTAAACCAGCCTTGTGCCACATGATGCCCTCGTGGGGGAGTGACTAAATACTGTTCAGTCTGAAGTCTGGAGTGAAGTCCATCAGGAGTCTGTCAGTCAGTCAGAGTGAGCAAGTCAGTCAGTTGAGTCAGAGGCAGTTCGAAACAGAGTCGCGTTCAGACAATTACTACTAAACCTGATTGTTCGTACTAACACTTTCTACTTCTCTCTATATAGTCCTGTTTGTAATATATCTGTGTTATTCCATATCCGTGTTCGAGTTCTTTATTGGTTCTACCTTGGACTATCACCGTGGTACAAGGAACCGGACCATAATAGATAGTGAGGTTTACAAAGCATTGTGCAGGGCAATCAATCAGGCTTGGGTCCCACTTCTTGGTTGGGTGGTTCACGGATAGTAGGCACCAGCTCTGCATGCTTAACTCTTTGTACCCTGATGAGTATGGGATATGCACTTTCACACAGTGGCTGGTATTCAAAAGTTTTAATGTTGTAAATATAAAATTATTTTTGTAAATAAACAATGAATAAATGCTAGTATTTAATATCTCATCTTACAAACAAAATTCCGCATGACTTACAAAGACCGAAAAAGTAATCCTAAACCAGCCACTCATAAATCACCGAAACCCCTCAACATTTCATTCTCCAACATCTGTGACATTAGAACAAACTTCTGCAGTATGGAATCTTTCCTCACTGCAAACTGCCCAGATATACTGGCTCTCTGTGAGACCAACCTTGTCTTGTCTATCCCCTCCTCTCTGATCTCTCGATCCTAGGCTACTTTCCTCTCCTCAGAAAAGACTCTCTAACCCACATGCACGGCCTTGGTGACAGTTTCCCTGAGAGCTATAATCTCCAACTATTCAAATGTAATGTCAATCGACATCTCCAGTTGCCATGATCTATCCACTATCCTTCTCCTCATCCTTTCCTCTATCACTTCTATTTGATCTTGCTCCAAATCTTCTGTAACCACTTACGTCCTAGTGGCTACCTGGCCTTGCTTGGGCTGAAACGCTTAAAAAAAAAAAAAAAAAAAAAAAAAAAAATTTGTTGTAAATTATCAAGACTGTGGGTGATCCCACTTGACTTTGCAAAGAAATTGTCACTAAGGGTCACTCTTTAAACCTATTTAGCTCCATAGCTTCTTTTCTCTTTTACAGCTTTTGGCTATAAGATGTTGTCATTCATGGGAAAAAAGTTGTTGCCATTGGGGCACGTTTGTTTTCATAGTTTTCTCTCATGACTTTTGTACTCTTTTACACACATGTCTATCATGTAGGCCTACACAAATTTCACAAACACAAAAAAGCACATTCTCTAGTTTTAAACACTTTCTATGTAAATAAGGCATGGTGGAATAATGGATAGCAGCTCGGATTGAGGAACCAGAGAGCTGAGTTCAAATTCCAGTCAAATCCATTGCATTCACTTACATGCTAATCCCTTGGGAAAAGTATGAGCCCTCTTCTTCTCCCCCAACTATGAGTAAATAGCAGAACAGACTGGGTTATATAGCCTTGGATGGCAACTTTTCTACCATAGAAAGAAATGAAAACCTACTGAAGGAAAAACTCTGCCTTGTCAGTCATGTATTGAAAGATACATGATCACCTAAGCATATATCTTGCATGGCATATAACTGACTGATGTAACTAGTCTTTAAATGTCTTTTTTCTGTAATAGTAATTCTTTTCTGTCAATACATAAATTAGTTTATATTGTTTTGTGTTATTCATTTTTTACTTGGACTCGCAGTGGTTCTGCTAATATAGTTTGTGCGATAGATTTTCCAGGAGCCTGTAAATATTTACTCTCTAAAGTATTGATTCCCACGACATCATGGTGATTAAATATATACCCAGCAATTCTGCAACAAGACCAAAGAAATTCCCTTTCATCTTTTCAAGTTTTATTACAGTTCTAATCAATGCATTTTAAAACAATAAACATTGCCGAGAAATGAAGGTAGTTGAAATAATAGCAATGTCATTGGAAAGACTCTCCATTTGACACCCCCTTATTTTGCAGGCAGAAAGGTCCAAGTTTACCAGAAAATATTTATTGATGTTCTGCTTGAAAATTTTTTTGTTGCAAAATAAAAAGTAAAAAAAATAAATGTCCAGTTACTTTTTCTGTCTCTAAATAAAAATAAACATGAACTCAAAATATGAAAAGTGTGGCAGTTTAATTTTAGTCACAGGAGAAACAGAGAAAAAAGTCTCAGAAGAAAGTTGTAAACTGGCTTTTATATTTTCATTTAAAAAATTAATATTTTTAATAAAGTAACTATCATTTTAATTTATTTAATATATCATAATAACATAAAAGTAATATTTAATTTAGGAAATAAGTAATAAAGTCAGGAAGCAAATTTCTATCAGTACTAGAAAGAGTGACAACAGTTAGTGGACTTCAGAAATCTATTTTCATGAAAAACTGTATTTTTTTAAAATCATTTTGCCCCAAGAAATGTAATAAAGCCACTAAGATGCAAGGGGTTACTGAATGTGGGAGAATATGAGAAAAAACAACTTTATTAAGGAGAGAGAACAATAAAAAAAATGGGAATTAAGAAGACAGTAAATAATGATGCACATTGCATTTAAATTTTTGAAGATCAATGTTGACTGTAAAGCAACAAGCTGGAAGAGAGTTCCACAACCAAGAAGTGTGAGAGAAGAAACTGTTAGCATAGAACTTATGGTTACATCTAGTCATTTCAACTGTAAAATGATGAGACCTTACTACCAATCTAGTACTGTGCTTAAATTCATAAAGTCTAGGTACCATAGAAGAAAGTCATATTTATTTTATTTTATTTTTAATTCAAAAATGTGTCACAAGGTCAAAAGGGCATATAGGGAAAGGCTGGTCATCAATCTGTCATATCTTAAACTTAGCTAGCCACTTGTTATTGACCCAAACATACCACAGAATTCCTTACATCAAAACAACACATTTTTACTTACCATTCTTATTACAACCACCATAATACCTCAGAGTCTCTATGTAATCCTCACTAGTTCCCTGGGGTGGGGGTGGGGGATAAAATAAAAACATTTAAAAATGAAACCCCAGTGAATATTTAGAATGAATACAAATTATATACAAGCAACTAAACAAAATAGTGTTAGTAATAAAAGCCCCCACAAAGGAAAGTTCATCAGAACAATTACCATGAAAATATTTATAGAAAAGGCACAGAGAAATCATAAGAGAAAGATTTGATTAATTTCCCCCGACAGTAATACTAACTGCTCAGTCAATGAATACTGGATGTTTTTTGTATGGAAACAACTAATTTCACCATTACTATTGCCAAATGTTGACAACAACAATTTAATTTAAATTAAAATAATTAACGTTATATAATTATTAATAAATAATAAAAATAAATTATCTCACGAAAACATTGAATCAAGTTGCTTAATTTTAATTCATTATAAATAAATAAAAAGGATTTTAAATTTTAATTAAATGTTGTATGGGATATTTATAGTGATGAAATAAAATTATTTACTTTTTATGTTAAGATTTGTTTATCTTTTTATTTTTAATCTTCTTCTATCTGTCGTTTTTCCTTTTCTTTTCCCTTCTTTACTACACACGTAAGTCAAGTGTAAAAGTTTACATTTTTTTTATAATATTAAAATAAAATCATTTTCAAAATAAGACGACGCTGCGAAGTTTTACACACATTAATATTTATTTTTTTTACTCATATATTTTTTTATATTTCTATTGTCGATAGTAAAACAAATCTTTATTGAGTTCATCTGATGCTTTTAGCATTTTCCTGGTGGCCTCTTTGTACTACGCACTCGAGACAAACATATTTTGATACAATACGTTAGCGAAGAGTTGTTGAAAGTATGGTAGGCCAAAAGTGACAGAATTGTTTAATTTATTTGCCCCAAATCAATAACATCTTGTAATATTCAAAATCAATATTTCTCCTTGGTAAAACATTTGTATTGAGTATTAACAGGTCTAAAAAATTCTATTTTATATGCCTAGTTAATGAGATGCATAAAATAAACGAATAAAATAAACTATTAATTTTGAATTAATGACATTGAAACCTCGTTATGCTGTCAAAAAAACAAAAATTAACCCTGTGTAAAGCTTTTGTCTTTAGTACAAAATGAGCCATTTTTTACTTCTGTCATTTAGCTTAGTTTGTCACAAGGCCACAAGAATAGAGCACCAAGCAAATATTAAACTTACAAATATTAGCCACACAAATGACCCAACACAGATGATTTTTTAAAAAATCGGTTTCACGCCAAGCAAGGCGGTAAAGCCACTAAGACACAATGAGTTACAAGGTGTGAAAGAACTAGGAACATATGCATTAATAATAAGCGGGAAGAGAAAAGAATAACCAGTGGACAGTAAATAGCGATTGACATTGCATTTAAATTTTTGAAGATTTAAGGTGGCTGGAAAGCATAGAGCCGGAAGAGAGTTCCACAAGCGAAAAGTGCGAGAATAGAAACTGTTAGCTTAGAACTTACAATTAAATCTACACATCTTAACTGTAAATTAATGAGATCTCGGCGCCAGTCTTGTACTGCGCTTAAATTAAAAACTCTAGGTACCATAGTGAATAACTCATTTGAAGAACTACCATGAAAGTATTTACGGAGAAGGCACACAGAGACAACCTTACGGCGGTGGGAAAGTGACGGAAGCTGAGCCGCCAGATAAAGACCGATAATGTTGCTGATTCTTTGTATTTTATCAAGGAGCTCAAGGTTAATAGTAGGGACATCAAACCATACGTGGCAGCAATATTCTAAGCATGGACGAATGGTAGTCATAGATATGTATAATAGATTCTGGAGGAAAAAAATTGTCTCGCACACCACAATGAACCAAATTTCTTAGCAGCTGAACTAGCAATGGATTCAATATGATCTTTTCACTTCATGTCAACTGAGAACGTTAGCTCGAGAAGACGCAACGTGTCACTTTCTTTGGGGGTATTACCCCATGCAAGGCAGTAAAGCCACTAAGATGCAGGAGGGGTTACATGATGTGGAAGAATTAGGAACAGAAACATTAATAATGAGCGGGAAGAAGAAAGTGTAATCAGGACAGTACATAACGATTGACATTGCATTTAAATTTTTGTAGATTTAAGTTGTCCGGAAGGGAGATTCACAAGCTAGAAGTGCGAGAAAAGACACTGTTAGCATAGAACTTATGGCTATATCTACCCAACTCAAGTGTAAATTGATGAGATCTTGATGCCAGTCTAGTACTGCGCTTAAATTAAAAAAATCGAAGAGCTCTTCCGAACAATTACCAATTTACATAGAAAGGCAACCTTACGACGATGAGAATGTGGCTGAAGCCGAGTCGCCAGATCAGGACTAATAATATTGCTGATTATTTCGATTTTATCAAGCATCTCAAGATAAATATCAGGGACACCGGACCACATGTGGCAGCAGTATTCTAAGCATGGACGAATGGTAGTCATAGATATGTATGATAAATTCTGGAGGAAAAAAATGACACAATGAACCAACTTTCTTAGCAGCTGACCTAGCAATGGATTCAATATAGTTTTTTAACGTCGTGTCAGCTGAGGACGTAAGTCCGAGAAGACGCAGCGAGTCACTTTCCTTGAGGTTAGAATCAACCATGGTGATGGAAGGCAGAAAGGAGGCCATCAGATAATTAGTGGAGAGAAGTTTAGTTTTGAAGGCTTTAAAATTGGCACGCCATATTTTGCCCTAGTTAACAACGGACTTAATGTCATTTTGGACATCGGCTGTCATTCTGACCTTGTCGAACTGATCAGCCTTACTAACGAAACAGGAGTAAATGGTTGTCATCAGCGTAGATAACAAATTGAGAGCTGATCTCATCGGTAAGGTAATTAATGAAAATTTTTAAAAAGTAGGACCAAGGGTGGAGTCCGGGGGGGGGGACACCCGCGTTACGTAGTAGTAGTAGCAGCAGCTGACCGACGCCTTAAAAAATCCTAATAATAATAGATAATGCGTTAAGAAGCTCCAAAAAATTAACGGATTTTAAGTTTCTTATATTCCGTGCTAAGGGAATAAACACATGTGGATACTAGAAGAATGGTTTATTGTACACAAGTACAATATGAAAATACGGTAGTTATACACACCGGTCAATATAGTAGTGAGTGCCACTAATTAGAAGGTTGGACGTGCTTGCGTCATCTCGCTCTAACTTCCTCTCTCCCTGAGTCTCTCGTAGACGGTTGACTTTATAAGTACTTACTCCCTAGTGTAATCAGTCGTGGGGGTGACTGGTTATTCCATTACATCAAAGTTTAACTGAAAAATGTAAATATTGCGAAAAATAATATAATAATTTCATATAATTTGCAATTATTATTATTTCATTTAATATACAGGGTGTTTCAAAAAGAATACGCCAAAATTATCACGTGATGTGTCAATAACGAAAAAAAATTACAAATCTCTAGCATGAACACATGTGTTGTATATACATTCAAGTTTCATTTCATGTTTTATAAGTGGCCACTACCGGCAGCGCAGACAACATCAAGCCGAATTGAGAATTCCTCCCAAAAACGCCTCAGCATGTCACGGTCCACCGTGTTGATTGCAGCTGTTATTCGATCTTTCAAGTCATCGATACTTGATGGAAGTGCTGGTATATAAACTTGCTCTTTAACATACCCCACAAGAAAAAGTCACGCACAGCGAGGTCCGGAGATCTGGCAGGCCAAACACAGAGAGCAAGGGCTTTAGCACCTCTCCTCCCAATTCATCGCTGAGGCACGTTTTCATTCAGATAAGCTCTAACCCCGAGATGCCAATGGGGTGGTGCTCCATGTTGCTGAAAAATGAAGTCATTCGAATCTGCCTGCATTGTGACAATGGCATTTGTTTTCACGAACTCAAGCACTGTTTTTACATGCTTGAGTTCGCAAAAACAAATGCCATTGTCGCAAAAACAAATGCCATTGTCACAAATGCCTTCTGCTGAGGAGTTGCGATTTTGATTGATCTTCCCACAATTCAGCTGAACCACAAGTTATACTAACGACAGTGGTGAAACTGACACCTAATCAAACTACTCTATCAAATAACCACTGATTCAGTCCACTACAATGCTATAGACCTGAAAAAACAGCGCAATGATTTTGGCGTATTCTTTTTGAAACACCCTATATATTATGATTATTATTATTATTACTGTTAATTATTTATATATCGTTTATTATTACTGTTAATTATTTATATATCGTTTATTATTATTTCTTTCAACTTTTTCAACAGTTACCGATTTTGTTACTTAGTTTGTTTTATTTTTACTTCCTCTTTTTGCTTACCTAATGTTATATTTATCTACTTGAGAAAGGCATGACTTCATCTATTTCCCCCAGCTATGGGCTAAATAGTAGGACTTGTATCTGTAAAAATCATTGATATCTTCAAGAAAAAAATTTAATGCAATATTTGCGTCCTTGTGGGTGATGAATAACTTCCTAGCCTACAGCCTCTTTCTCACAGACGAAACATTACGAGTCTCTCGCTGCTCTATGTCTATTTTCATGGAAAGTGTTAAAACGAACAACACTCCTTTGTTCCACCAGTTCTTACCTTAATGGCTAAGACCTGCCATGCCACACCCATTGTGGAGAACCACCCTCATTCCCTTTGTATTCCATTGGTGAGATGTAAGTTCGATAGTAAAATGATGAGACCTACCTGCCAATCTAGTACTACGCTTAAATTCATCAAGTCTAGCATCAAAGTCAGCGATATTGAGGGTACGAGAGGAAAATCTTGAGGTTCAACACCCACCCGCGGTACACCGGGTACCGCGGTACACCGGGTACTGCGGTAAACTGGTTCGCCTAATAGCGGTGGACTACTGTATTGTATATAATCATTTAATATAATTTGCAATTATTATTATTTCACTTAATATATATTATGATTATTATTATTGGTTGAAGTTAATATTGTTTATTATTATTTCTCTCAACTTTTTCAACAGTTACCGATTTTTTCTGTATTAGTATTTATTTGTGTAGTTGTATGGTCCTACGACGAATGTCGGGGTTGCCATTTGTAGTGGTTTATCTTACTTGTTTAATTTCGACGGAATCACCAAATATGTAATGGCTAGTATATTCCTTGAACCTCGGTGTGACCAATATATGTAGTAATATGTGTTACCAATATGTGTGATGGCTAAGAAAATGTGATTCAGGACAATGCATGAACACAATGCAATTTATACTTGACGTAAATAGGACATAGAATAAAATACAAAACTGAACTGAATGATTCCAAAACATAACAATTAAATTTATTAATGTTTGATGTACATGCATGTGAACTGAAAAGGTAGGACAGAGTCGTGTCCCTTTGATTTGATAATATTTGTACCGGAGTTCATATTAAGAAGAAATAATATTGAACTTGTAATTTAGAAGAATAAAGTTTGGAATTGTGAGTTCTAAAGTTGGTAAAAGTTCAGGAGTGATTTTAGAGTTCGTGAATGTTGGTAATTATCTTTAACGTCTGGTCAGCAATGACTAAGACGGGAGTTCCTGATGGTTACATCTCGGCACTTGGTAGCAAGGAATGAGAAGAACTACTCAAAAAGTTCACACGTGTTCGGTTTATATAATGGCCGTGTACCACGTGGGAGGCTCCAACGGAGAAAGCTGGTAAAACAGATTGGCCGCGTGCAGGTGGTTTGATTGGTCGAAACTGACCAATCAGCAAGCAAGATTAGAGGTTATTGACCAATGAATACTTGTTATATTTATGTGAAAGTAGGATTTTACTTACCAGATAGGAAGAGTGCATTTCCTAAAAAGAGGCAAGGCTGGTTTGTTGTGAAAGATCCCACATTTGTTTTTGTACAACTAACATGACATTTGTTTGTCATATTTTTACTTCCTCTTTTTGCTTACCTAAAGTTATATTCCTCTATTTTGTATATACAATCACCAATACCCTTGAGAAAGGCATCAATTGATCTATTTCCTCCCAGCTATAGGGTAAGTAGAAGAAACCATTGACATCTTCAAGAAATCATTGACATTGTCGGAGTTAACTCCACCTTAATTGTCCAAATATTTCACTAGGGGACGCTCTCCTTATACTATAAATACTGGGTAACTTCTTTCCTCTTTCCCTTTTTACTTTGCATCTTGGCGAATTCGGATCGCTTCTCGGCCTTTGGCTGAGATTCGATCACGGCTACGTCTAGCTTGGACCGGCTCAGGCCTGGACCAGCTAGGACAAGCCAAGACCAGCTTTGACTAAGCTCTGACCAGCTTGGACATGCTATGACCAGTTTTGGACCAGTGGCCCGAGTGGAAACACTCGGGTCTCCCACGTTAAACCGACCTTGTGTCACATCCTGACTTAGTGGGGGTCAAGTAAATATCTCTTTTTACTTTACATTTCATCGGAAACATTTAAAAATGTGATATCTCGTAGAGATCAGCGTTTTCGCTCACTTATTTGAAAACGCCATGAAACACACATACACGTACGTATGAACATTCACCAAAATACAAACTCTTTACGTTCACACACAAACACAAATGTTAATGTCTTTGTCACTTGTAAATTTGTTGTTTAATACATATATTTGTTTATATATATATATACATCGGTCTTGTTTGTTTTCTTTACATCTTCGGTTGGACTCAACTTGAGTCCGCCATGTTCTTGTACTTGGACCTTGTTCTAGCAGGAATATACAGCACGTGTTCCCAATCCAACAACGCACAAACCCACACGTTCCTCTACAACATCTTCTCGTCCACTACAACACACTATAGAGTCAGACAGTTATGTGCCATGCGTGATACACGCTTAGGCGATCATTTATCTTTCGCTACATGACTGACGAGGCAGATGTTTTCCCCGCAGTAGGTTACCATTTCTTTCTGCGGTAGAACAGTTGGCATCCAAGGCTACAGAACCCGATCTGTCCTGCTATTTACCCATAGCTGGGTGGGGAAGAAGAGGATTCATACCATTCCCAAGGGTCAGCCAGTCGTTGAACGTTATGGATAAAATTGTTGACGAAAGAAAGATTAAGGTTGTGAATTTGTAAGCAAAAATGACTCAACAGTATTCATATTATCCAAAAGACTGGAAGTTTTTTAAGTGCAAAAAAAAAAAAAAAGAAAAAAAACGCATAAAACCACAAGTTAAATAAGAGAGATGAAAGATTGTAAGAGGGCAATCCACAATTTACAGTCAGACAAGTGAGGTTTGAATTCAGCCTTAACACTGACGTTTCAGTTGATACAGTACGCAGTATGTACTATACATGATACACGCTTAGGCGATCATGTATCTTTCGATATATGACTGACGAGGCAGTAGGTTACCATTTCTTTCTGCGGTAGATTTGTTGCCACCCAAGGCTATAGAACCTAGTCTGTCACACTATTTACCCATAGCTGGGGGTGGGGAGAAGAAAAGGAGTTATACATTTCCCAAGGGTATTAGCCCATTAGTGAATGTAACTGATTCAACTGGAATTCAAACTCGGCTCTCCGATTCCTCAATCCGAGCCGCTATCCGATTGGAGTCAGTCAGTTATGTGCCATGCGTGATACACCCTTAGGCGATCATGTATCTTTTTTTCTCGCAGTAGGTTGTCATTTCTTTCTTTCTGGTAGACCAGTTGCCATCCAAGGCTATAGAACCTGGTCTGTCCTGCTATTTACCCATATGGGGCACCCAATGAGGTTCGAACTCACTACTCAGCTGTAATTGTTCTAGCGAGACAAGCTTGCTAACCATTACGCCAGGCCGAGGTGCCCACACACTATAGTGTATACACATTATATACTTTAAGTGTTTTAGAAGCTTAAAAGAAATAACAATTTTTTAAGACGTTAGGTAAACAAAAAAAAAACAAAAAAACACTAGAATGCAAGACAAATTACGAAATAGTACATAAGTAAACAAACACAAAAATATCGAAAATTTGGTTCATTTTAGAAACAGCAGAAAGAAAAAGTGGAAATATATATCGGGATTTAAGTCTAAAATTCTTAGAGATTATGAAGTCGTTATTTAACATACAATAAAATCATTTTTTTAGCCTTGTGCCACATCTAAGCAGCGCCTAGAAAATCACTACAATAAAATCATTTATACCGCTTTTTTTTTTGGCAGTACTAATATCTAAACTATCATTTGATGAACGAGAGTAGAAAATGCAAAGTTAATAAATATAACTTTAGGTAAACAAAAACAAGGAAAGTTAACACGTTTTGACAATGTTCCAAAAACATGAACGGATTTTAAGTTTAACTGAAAAATGTAAATACAGTAGTCCACTTATATAGCGCGGACCTTGGGGTCCAAGATGGCCGACCCGCGCTGCAAGTGAATCGCAGTAGCTGTAGTGGGGTGTGGGCAATTTATAGGAGGTTGAACACCTACCTGATTTTTGGGCCCTATTTCGCAATATATACCGTAGAAAATGGCTCGAAAAAAGCCTCAAAACGTTAATAATTAGCCGGGAATCGCAAAATAGATCCAAAATTCAAATCCTTTGGTTCCTTCTCTGCATGAATCTTTATCAATTTAAGATACAAATTATAGTATATCAAATCTATGAAATAGTTTATTGAATCAATTTATTTCATGATTGGCCTATGTTACTTATAAGCGCTTATAAATTGCACGTCACCCATAAAAAAGTCTTTGCTGTCCACGGACCCCCTATTTTGTCCTTGCGGACCCCCTGTTGTCCGCGGACCACAGTTTGAAAACCCCTGTACTATTTTTTTATGCCAATGATTCCATAAGAAATTCCGGGTAATTTGCTTTTTAAGCCCCGCGCTAAGTGTCTAATAAAAATTTCCCGAAGAGTTATTTTTTATTCTAAATTTACTTGCCTCATTCGAAAATAACAAAAAATTAACGAATTTTAATTTTAACTGAAAAATGTAAACATTGCTTCCTTTATATAATAATTTAATATAATTTACAATTATTATTTATTACATACGGGACCCGTGGAATTTCCACGGACCGAGTAAACAATAAACTTTTTTTGAGTAAACAATAAACTTTTTCTCCATATGTATAAGAATAACGCATTGAAGAAGGAGCAATTAAAATCTCTACATAGAATGAGATATTTAAGCAGCAAATAGTAAAATTGCGTATATTTGTACAACAAGTATATTTACAAATACATAATGTTTAGCTATTAAATCTATCCTTTTTTAGCATGCTATACTCGTAGGCTGGGAAAGTAGAGATACTTGGGAGTGTCCACCATGTTTACAAAGATTGCCAACGCTATTCAGTCCGTGGTACACCCCGCTCTTAACATAAAGCCATGCCAGTTTCCTCCGATATGAACACAGAAGACAATAGACCTATATGTACAAAAAAACTATATAATAAATGCTGCATATAGTTTCCTCTTTTGAAATGTATTATATATAAGACATTTTTATGTTTATACATTCTTTTTATAGATACAAATATTTAAGTAAATGCTCTGTTTATAAACAATAAACAACTGAATGCCCGAGAAATTTTCATAGAAAATATTCGTTCTCCGACAGGATTCGAACCTGTATCCATACGGAACTGTCATTTAGCTTGACATTCTCTTGAACCGATCTTAAATGTCGGAAAACGAATATTTTCTATGAAAATTTCTCGGACATTCAGGCCGATAAATGTTGTTTAATACTGTTTATATAAACAGAACATTTACTTAAATTATATCTATAAAAAGAATGTATAAACATAAAAATGTCTTAAAAATAATTGTCGGACTTTGTCCATTTCATAATATATATATATATATATATATATATATATATATATATTGGACTCTCCCGTCGATTTCGACGTATGAGGATCTGGCAACTTAATTGATTCAGTTATGAATTTTGTGCGATAATCTTAAGTGGCACTTAAGACCCGCTAGTGATTTGTAAAGGAGGCCACATATGGAGCAAGAGTAAGTATTGTGCGATGAAGTCGCTGTTAGATTGACTGACCTTTTAGATCTTGCTCTCGCTTCTTGAAGACGATTCAGACTAGCATATATATATATATATATATATATATATATATATATATATATATATATTAGAACACATATCTAATGCAGTCAGGTGTCACCAAAATTTCTGAAAACACTCCAATCCTTCAAGTCAGTACTTCTCAGCAGACAATGTTCTTAGTAACAGGTCACCTTCTTCTCCTTCCTTGTCTGTCTGAGTTTACAAGCTCTAGAGTATGTCACATACAATTGTCCGTGACTGAACACTGGCTGAGGTAAGAACAATCCCACCTTATCAAATGTCTGCCCCTATGACTTGTTAATAGTCATGTCATGTGACAGATGAACAGGAAACTGAATGCCAAGTTGGAGCCAGATTTATTTTGGGAATGAGGAAACGTCTGCCAATTAGTAAGCCTGGAAGCTTCAGTTGAATGTTGATACATGGTCACCACTTCCAGTCTTGTACCATTTCAGAGTCCATTCTGGATAGAAATGTTACGAGGAAGCATTACTACTGAGTCGGATTTTAAACTCAGTTTATGAGGAGGCATTCCTGATAGTGTCAAAGAGTTTAGAAAGAGTGGGTAGCTCTCAGCCTCAGCAGGATCATCTGTCAAAATTTTATCTGTACTAAAATAGATGTAGCAGTCACCTGGAAGTTGTCTCAAAACGTCTTCATTGATCAGAAGGCAACCTGAGTTCTTTGAGGAAAGAATTACTCTGCCTCTTCTGTCTTCCTCATATGTGTTGTTGAAGTTATCATCCACCAGAGAGACGTCAACACATGAAATTTGAGGCATTTCTATGTCAACAACAGCAAGATGAGGGCCCTATGAAGCTACTGATGTTCCATTGCAAGATGCAAGAGCCATTTGAAAATTCCCTTTGATCTGCTGTTGTCTTAGTGTTTTGGCTTAATCTGTATTGGATGAAAATCAGCCATAGGGGAGAATTTTTAGTACAGGTTTCATTGATTGCCTCATGAGTTCCTCTTGGCAATATGGGTAGGACTTGCCTTGTCTTCCCCCAAGAGAACATCTTTACTACCAAAAACAGAAACAATACCAGTGATATCTCGCAAGGCTTTATCAATAGCATGAAGAACAAAGGAAGGAATCATAGAAGCCTCATCCAAAATGATGAAATCCAGGTTTTGTAAATAATTTGCATGGTCTGAAGTGGCTGGTACATTACAAACGCTGGCCTCCGTAAGTGGGTCAGGCAATTTGAACAAAGTATGCACAGTCTTTCCACCTGACAGTAGTGGAGAGCCATTGCCCGTCCAAGCACCACTGCACACGTTGCAGTTGTTCATTTGAAGATAAGAAATTATGGTATTAAACATAAAAGTTTTACCACAAGTTCCTGGTGCATCTACATAGAAACAGGTGTTTTGGGGGCACCTCACTTTTCCTTATCTACAGATTCCAGCACAACATTAGCAATCAGTTTCTGTTCATCAATAAGTGCTGCAATACCTGGGTGATTGAGGTCTTCATGATGGTCTAGCTACAATACTCCAATAGGTTCAGGCAGCCCAATTGCTAAACAATTAATGTCATTCTCTATCTGAATCACATTAACTGACTACAGTGACATGTTTTCCGCGTGGTCAGCATTAAAAACTTGGCGCAAGAAATCTTCAATCATGGATTCCTTGTGAGTGGTCCACAGGAGGGGTATCCGACAGGCATCAGCTTCTAGCAATGCATGTTCCAGTGTGTCATCGTTTGAGAGAAGACCATATCCCAGGCATGCTGCCTTAAATGTTGGCAAGATTTCTCCTATAGTTGTCATGGGTCCTTACCTATAACTACAGAATGAACTCTTCCTAACACTATGTATACTACGCCTTTCAAGAGAGAGGGTCGAATCAATCCGAGCTTCTCGGCTTGACGGTCGAACTCTCTGCCTCTGAGCAGAGAGGAACCCGGACGAGGCTCCTCGGAAGGGCAGAGTCTCGTTCAGGGAGGTTGACCAACCCGATCCCGTTTATACGGGTTCTACGGGCATTTTTTGGCCGAGCCTACGGGCTCGGGCAACCCACGTTAAACTCGGCCTTGTGCCACATGCAACCCTCGTGGGAGGGTGGCTAGATACCGAATCAAGCCGAGCTTCTCGACTTGACGGTCGAACTCTCTGCCTCTGAGCATAGAGGAACCCGGACGAGGCTCCGCCGAAGGGCAGAGTCTCGTTCGGGGAGGGTGACCAACCCGATCCCGTTTATACGGGCACTACGGGCACTTTTTGGCCGAGCCTACGGGCTCGGGAAACCCACGTTAAACTCGGCCTTGTGCCACATGCAACCTTGGGGGAGGGGTAGATACCGAATCGATATTAGTTCACTCCAAACCAGACTGACAGTCATACTAACACCTTCAACCTCTTGTATTATTATTTCGTGTAATATACCTTCATTGTTTGTACTCTTGTGTTCGTGTTGTTCTTCCTTGGTCCTAACCTGGACCATAACAATAGTAAGCAAATTCTGGGAGGTCACACCTGAAACATGCAGCAGCAAAATTGGCAAGTGAAATTTTTCTGTGTTTCGAGGGCTCACTGTATAGATTCTACTGATAATATTAGTGGCCCTTTGCCTTGATGTCCATGTTCTAGCGCACTTATTAAACACATAATGCAGTGGTATGTCAGAGTACAAGTGGTCCCTTGCAACATCATCATGCTCATTCAGTTTAAACCACGCAGTGAGGATAGTGTAACGGTCCCCCTGTGCCTGAGCAGCTTGCTGAGCATTGCCTCTGTGAAAGTAAACTCTTTGCTGTTCTTCCAGATGTACAGCAAGTGTGTAGACATTATGAGATGTGTCATGTAGCTTGAACTCTGGCAGTCTCCACATAGCTTCCAGAGGAGAAACATATCGGCAAGCAAGATAATTAGTAATTTCATCGTGAGCTTCATTCTGCTCACGATCTGCCGCTGGGTTGTCGACATAAGCAGTCATGTCCCTTGAACACGTACTTGAAGATATATTTAATGTTTATCAATGATTAACAAATTTCTACATTAACGTGAGCTCTGTACTTTTTCAGCAGTAGGCATTGTACGGCACAATGTTCCTATTGTCAACTGAGTCACGTCCAATTTGAACTGTGATTTCAGTATTGCGTCTTCTGTATTATGGATAGCCATTGAAATTTAGAAGGGTTCATCTCTAGTTTGGAATTTCTTTTGGCATGAGCCATTTTCCATGCAAGGGGAAAAAGGATTATCTGTTCCACAAGGATTATGTATCATGCATTATTTTACTAAATCATGCCAGACTGGAACATCACAAGTATCAAGAATTTCAGATGTCACGATCCTGTTTATGTCATCGCTGTTTCTGAGTTTGTACTCATTTCTCAACACTACCAACATGTGGCAGTGGGGCAAACCTCTCTTCGGAAACTCAATGACATGGACAGTCATATTTCATTGCGCAGATGTGAGCCTGGTTACAAAAATCGGCACGGATATATACATTTGTAATTAAAGAATAAAAATTTACATAAATTAATAAAAGTATGTATTTTTTTTACCAATTTTTTTTAGCAATATTCACCCAATGCAAGGCCCAAGAGCTCCTCAAGGTAGAGGGTTACCGTGTGGTGTCGTATGAGCATCAGAAATGACAAGAAGTGAAGTTCTTGGAGAGTCACAGGAAAGATAACGGCTAACTCTAAATTTGAAGAGGTCAATATTTAATTAGTGAATAAAATTTCAGAGTTTCAGTCAGAGATGTTAATTATGTAGTTTGAAAGTAGACTTTAGAAGAATCGGGAAACCCAATCATAAACAAGAAACAAGTGATAAAACTCTATTTCTGGAGAGGAGTGTGAACCTAACTAGAGGCAAACCTTTTTACTCCTATTTATATCCGTGGTTAATTTGCGGTTTAGCACCCGAACTAAGTTCGCATTAAAAAATTCCAGAATACTTACATTTATGTGTAATTGTATACGCTTCATTCGAATCTGGCTTGATAAATTTGATAAAATCTACAGTTTTGGAGTTATCGACAGTAAAATTTAGGACTCATTCGCGTCGTTTGCGGCAAAAATTACTGTCGTTGTTTGCGTACATTCGCTGCGGAAAGCTAAGCCCGGAAGAATATAGTTAACGGCCTTATTTTTTCTGATCTTACTTGTCTAAACTTGCCTCAATTACTGCGCAAGAGAACTATATTGCGGGCGCAAAAATCAAGACAAATGAATATTCTATTTATAGTTATTTCGCAGCGAATGTATGCAAACAACGACAGTAATGGCTGCCGCCAACGACGCGAATGAATCCGAAATTTTACTGTTGATAAATCCAAAACCGTAGATTTTATCAAATTTAGCAAGCCAGATTCAAATGATGTATGTACCATTATATATAAATGTAAGTATTCTAGACATTTTTAATGCGAACTGAACGCGAGTGCTAAACTGCAAATTAACCATATCTATTTATTCTTCATTTAAGATAAATAAATATTATTTTCCAGTGTTTGTGCATATGACCCGCAAAAAATTTTTAAACGGAAAATGGAAAAAATGCAGAAAATTAAAAAAAATCAAATTAAGAAATGTGCAGATATTAATAATGTAGACACAGTTTCAAACTTGACATTTGTAAATAACAACTAGTTCCAGATAACTTTGTAAAAAAGCGAGAATGGATTTTACACCGTATTGATATTATAAACAGGATTACTCTCTTCTAGTTCGATAAAAATTAATATTTTTCGTTTCTCTTAAATGTCCTGAGTAAAATGAATACGTGTCTACAAAAATTATTCACTCCCCATCTTTTCTCTATTTTTTATGAGTGGGTCAGTCTTTATAAGTTGCGCCCAACATTATAACTACTTGGATTTATAATCACGAGGAACATTCAAGCCTTATTTGTCTTCTCCCAAATTTATTTCAAATTAACCTAGAAGCAGCCCTAGAGCTTTTGAATCTTCGACTTTCAGCGTCCTAAGTACATAGAAGTTATAAGAATTTCGAAATAATAAAATTATTTTATCTTTAATCGACACCTTTATTCGGCGTAATCTTTCTTCGTATACGCAGTCGATCTCCGTAGTTTGTTTATATTTATTTTGCGTGCATTTTTTCTTTTCTTTTAAAATCATCATTCTTTATGATTCCTTCACATAAAGTTGCTCTTAAAAGACGTTAGGGAACCCGAACTATGTAATATTTCCAATACGCCACAGTACGTGTGCTAGAAAAAAAAAACATATGAGCAACGTACCGTGCCCCACTTAAGTTTTAATTACGGATTAATGAAACGAAATTAATTGCAATAGCGACGAAAAGCGAAATTAAAGTTAAACCTTTAATAAAGAATTTTTTTTTTTTTAACATTTCACTCTGTTCTATATTTAAATTTAATTTTAAATGAGTTATTTATTTAATTTCTAATCGTGTGTAACTACAGTGTTTACTTTTTATTACTTCAGGTTGTTTATGATTCACCGAGATCGAAAAACGGACGGACGGACACACGTACACTGCGCTTTAGTTATATAGAAGATCTACATGCCTCAAAGCTTTAGTTGGTTGATTGTATTTGTTTAGCTGCATATCAGCCTCTATAGGTTATTTAATGCTGAAATCTATATATTTTGTACGTAATTTTATGCTTTCAACAAAAGATATTTTGTACGTAATTTTATACTTTCAGCTTTTTTTTTTTAGATATATAGTTTTTAGATTATAAAAGGGATTGTTGGTAATTTTATTATGACAATGTATTTTTATATTTTTTTAGTGTTGCATTGATTGTCATTTTGCAATAAAAATGTATTGTTGCTCATTTTATTATAAATTGTACTTTTGATTTTTGTTTGGGAGTTAACTCTTTGTCCGTAGATAGGACGTTAAAGGTGCTACCACCCGGATCAGACTCTACCTGGGAACAACAGATATTAAGAGGCGGTTCCATGCTGCTCAAAATCTCTAATCTCCCGATCAGAGGTGTTGCTTCTGCATGTAGTTTATCGTCATATCCACGATGACCTCGAAGCTTTACAATTTTTAAGTTGGAATTGCAAGATGAGCTACACACACATATACTCACACAAGAAACCACGCTGAGGTTCTAGATTTTACCAATTTCAAAATCAGTTCCATTGAATCCATTATTTATTGGCTTATTTATTTTGTGCGCAGAGGTAGTATAGAATCATATCACGTGGCAAAGTGGACGAATAATGGACCAATCGAATCGTTCTATTTTGGAATTAAAAATGTCTTAAGCCCTGAACCTCTTAAAAGAAATATAAATCCAACGCCGCAGTTGAAAGATGTTTTTTTTTAATCATTTCATCCTAAGAAAGCCAATGAACTCATTAAGACACAAGGGGCGTTACTGACTGTGAAAAGAGTTAAGCAAAAGAAAGCATTAAGGAGCGAGAACAATAAAAGATAAAATGAAGAAGACGACTGACACTGCATCTAAGAATCAAGATAACGATTGACATTGCATTTAAGGATCAATATAACGATTGACACTGCTTTTAGGAATAAAGATAAAGATTGACACTGCATTTAAGGATCAAGATTACTATTGACACTGCTTTTAGGAATAAAGATAAAGATTGACACTGCATTTAAGGATCAAGATAACGATTGACACTGCTTTTACGGATAAAGATAAAGATTGACACAGTATCTAAGAATCAAGATAACGATTGACACTGCTTTTATGAATAAAGATAAAGATTGACACTGCCTCTAAGAATCAAGATAACGATTGACACTGCTTTTATGAATAAAGATAAAGATTGACACTGCCTCTAAGAATCAAGATAACGATTGACACTGCCTTTTACGAATAAAGATAAAGATTGACACCGCATCTAAGAATCAAGATAACGATTGACACTGCTTTTACGAATAAATATAAAGATTGACACTGCATCTAAGAATCAAGATAACTATTGACACTGCTCTTAGGAGTAAAAATAAAGATTGACACTGCATTTAAGGATCAAGATAACGATTGACACTGCTTTTAGGAATAAAGATAAAGATTGACACTGCATTTAAGGATCAAGATAGCGATTGAGACTACATCTAAGAATCAAGATAAAGATTGACACTGCATTCAAGATTCAGGATAACGATTGACACTGCTTTTAGGAATAAAGATAAAGATTGACACTGCATTTAAGGGTCAAGATAACGATTGACATGGCTTTTACGAATAAAGATAAAGATTGACACTGCATTTAAGGATCAAGATAACGATTGACACTGCTTTTACGAATAAAGATAAAGATTGACACTGCATCTAAGAATCAAGATAACGATTGACACTGCTTTTACGAATAAAGATAAAGATTGACACCGCATCTAAGAATCAAGATAACGATTGACACTGCTTTTACGAATAAAGATAAAGATTGACACTGCTTTTAAGGGTCAAGATAGCGATTGAGACTACATCTAAGAATCAAGATAAAGATTGACACTGCATTTATGTTTCAAGAAAACGATTGACACTGCTTTTAGGAATAAAGATAAAGATTGACACTGCATTTAAGGTTCATGATAACGATTGACACTGTTTTTAGGAATAAAGATAACGATTGACACTGCATTTAAGGATCAAGATAGCGATTGAGACTACATCTAAGAATCAAAATAACGATTGAGACTGCATCTAAGAATCAAGATAATTATTGAGGCTGCTTGTAAGAATTAAGATAACGATTGAGACTACATCTAAGAATCAAGATAATGATTAACACTACATTTAAGAATCAAAATAACGATTGAGACAACATTTAAGATTGAAGATAACGATTAACCCTAAATTTAAGAATGAAGATAACGATTGAGACTACATCTAATAATCAAGATAACCATTGACATTGCATTTAAAGCTTGATCGCAGGAAAATATAAATACAAATTCTTACGGGGAATTGTATTGGGAAATTTGAATGAACTCGAATAAATATATCAAATACAGTATGCGAAAAGAATGTAATAATTATGATTAGAAGTAAAAGAGTCTATAAATGACTTGATCTATTTGTATAAACCACTTTATCATGTTCTTAAATACTTTAGCGAGAGGGCGCGAAAACGGAAGTTAAAGCTTCTGTGGCACAAATGAGCAAAAGCCTGTGGGTGCGCAAGAGGTTCACGCGTATCTTCCGGCTTTAATAAAAACATCCCCCCGCTTAAAGCGAAAATCTCGCTTCTTGTATTGGAATTTAGAACAATCTATCTCAAAAATAAGACTAATCAAGCACAGAATAAAACTAGGACGCTAGATAGCTAAAAAAATAAAAAAATAAAAAATAATAATATATTGCTGGTAACCCATTTTTTTTTCGAAAAATTATTGCTGGTATTACTTTTTCTTTCAAAATGTATTGCTGGTAATACTTTTTATTAAAAAATGTATTGCTGGTAATGATTTTTTTTCAAAAATGTATTGCTGGTATTCATTTTTCTTAAAAAATATATTGCTTGTAATCTTTTTTTAAATGTATTGTTGGTAATATTTTTCTTCAAAAATGTATTGCTGGTATTTTTACTAAAATAAATCTATTTTTATACTTTCATACTGTCTTGACCCCAGTTTAGGATTTGTCCGTAGCTGGGACCCTACCAGATGCTACCACCCCGGGTCAGGGTGGACCTGGGAACAATAGCAATTAAGAATTGGTTCTACGTTCTTCAAAACCTCTTTGCTGCCGGATGTAGTTCATCGTCGTACCCAGGACGAAGGAAAAATGAAAGATGTGTTGTTGTCATGTGTTCGAATGAAATCAGATGTTATCTTTTCTTCTGGCCAATCTGGTTACTAGATTGTCTTTTATATTGTCTCGTATTTTTGCTTTTAGACCTCAGTTGTTTTCCATTTGCCATTTCTGAAGGTCATAAATTGTCACGCTAAAGGTTACTTTAATGCGAAGGGGACCTGTAACCTTATTGTCTGATAAAGATTATCGCGTGTTAAATCTTGTTTGACAGACCATTATCTTTTTTCATACACGCATAGACAATGAGTACAAAGGTTACTCAATTGCCAAGAATATATGGCTAAGATATTCACCTCAACGCCTCATGCATAAATACACCCGGGAAATGTTAATTAGTTTTAAACTTAATAACATTTCTTTGCCATACACATGCAAGAAATTCAACTCAAATCACAGTGAGCATGTTTAAATACCTATATTTAATCAATTGCCGTTATATACTCCGCTCTTTCAGGAGAGGTCTTTTGGTTGACAGAGTCGATTTCATAACGTTGTACACCCTTGTGTAAATTAATTGAAACAACCGCTTTAGTTTCCTTTCTTTCACCATACGGCCAGTTTTAGACCTACTAGTATGTCAGGGTATAATAAATGACTATTTTTTCCTAAGATTAGGCCATTTGCAGTGTATGATGAAATCTGTTTGGCCTTGAAAAATATTGCGGCATCCGTGATTGCATCAGATTTTTATCACGCCCAGACACTATTGTCTCGACTGTCGATTAGTTGTTCTACGGCTATTGTCTGCGATAGACGTTACTCCAAGGAAGCGTACGAAAATTGTAACGCTGCGCGAACGCACTGGCAAGCCTTAGCAGTAAGCGAATCTAAGTACTATAGACTGGCCCGGAAACTCTCCTGATTTAAATCCAATCGAGAATCTCTGGTTAATCTGCAAGGAACGACATCGTGGAATGGACATACGAAGTACTAACATCTGCACTGGGTCATGTTTCATTGGAAAAATACGAATAAAAAAAGTAAATAATAACGGAAGTATTCGTTTTGTTTCAATTAATTTGCACTAGGGTGTATCTTCTTTCGCTCGTCTTCTCCTGGCCACGTGTCGAAATGATTTTGGAGTCCGGAGATGAAAGATAACGTCAATAAAAGGGATTTTAAACTTATCTATTTTATTAAACACGTCGACGTGTACATTTTTAACTAGCCAGTCGGGGGAGTCTTTCTATTATCCCCACTAGGGAGCAAGTTCCCCGAGACACGAAATAACCATGTCTGACAAATAAAAACTTACCTCTCTGACATAACTTTCTAATTCTAACATTCCCACGCTAGTTTTAACCAGTCAAAAACGACTTCTTCTGTTTTCCCATATCTGACCTCAAAGGTCAAAATGAGGAAATCACAGGAGAAATACAGTTCTCTAAAAAATAATAGTCTGCTAGACTATTATTTAACACTACGTCATTAGCTAATTAGACCAGGGTTTCCTTAACTGGGCGATGTCATTCACCGGTAGGCGATTTCAACTATTGGGGTGGGCGATGAGTAATTGAACAGAAAATAGTGGGCGATTGGAAATTTTGTTTGTTTGATGGTTGTTATTTTTTTATTTTTTCGCGGCATATTAGTTATTTTAATGTCGAACTCTAAATATTTTGTATGGATTTTTTGATGGCGTGGAGATAATAATGATTTTGGTAATACAAGTTTTATTAATTAACCCTTACCTGGAGTAGAAGAGGTGGATTCATACCTTTCCCACGGGTATTTTCGCATGTGAATTGACAAACCCAACCGGAATTGGAACTCGGCTCTCTGAGTCATTAACCATTACAACACCCGCACATACAAATTTAAAACACCTGATATTCCTAAGCAGTTTCCCATGTAGGTACTGACCAGGTGATCAGACGGAAACCGGTATTTCAGTGTGATATGGCCGTAAGCTGGAAATTTTGGTGACCGATAATGGATTTTGAGTATGAAAATGGTATTTCAAGATATGCTACCCGAAAAAAAATATTCAAAGGAGACATGCAAAGAAACTCTATAAAAAAACCCAAAGGCCCCTCGCAACAACGGGGGGGTGGTAAATGGGGATAAGTAGGTCATATTAAATAAATAATCCCACAAAAAGAGAATATTTTCTATATAGTGACAGTATAGAAAAGACGCTTTCTCTCCATTCATCTACGAACATCTTTGCTTTCGGCAACTTTAACCTTTTAACAGACATTAAATTTTCTATTACCCAGTCCCTAACACAAATCGTGGACTTCGCTACTCATTTCTCTAACCAAACCGAGCAACAGGCTTTTCTACTAGATCCATTTCTTACCGCCTATCCTCGCTCTTGCCAAGCTTCACAACACTACTCCCCTTGGCACCCCTGGTCACTCCGTGGTAGCTACTGATATCTCCTTCCAAGTATCCGTTAAACAGGGACCCCCTATCCATATGACCTCTTTTCGTTACCAGCACGCTAATTGGGACTCATTCTGGAATTTTATTCGTGACACCTCTTGGATGTATCTTCACCCTCTTTGCCAGCTTTGACCTAAAACCTGGGTCAAAGCTGGCGTGGATGCTTTCATCCCTTCTCAGAAATACCAGGTGAAACCGCAATCCTTTCCATGGTTCACACCTGCCGTCATAGCACACAGGATCAACTATTTCCGGCTATACCAGCGTGACGGCTCTCATCGTAACAGGGTTCTATTTATTACTGCTCGTTAGAAATGTAAGCGACTCTTCGAAAGAGCTAAGTCTCTGTTTGCTGAGAGAATGAGGCAACTCATAGCCTCTAAAAACTTAGAAGCTTTAGGTACTAAATAAATGCAAGATCTCTATCCCTCGCCTCTGAAACCGATTTAGGGTGTTATCATCCTATCCCCTGCTGAATGCTTTGCCTTTAAATTCTCCTCAAACTCTACTCTTGACTTATCTGGAGTATACCTGCCTAAAAACACATTGATTCTCTGCTGAGTGATATGCATATAACACTTTCTATGGTCTCTGCTAACCTTGATCCCCACAAAGCACGCAAACATGATGGTATCCCTGTAATAATAATTAAGGAGTTTGCTCCTGTTCTCTCTAAACTGTATAATAAATACCTCGCTGTGTCCTGCTTTCCTGCCTGCTGGAAGACATCGTCTGTTGTTCCATCTAATTATTGGCCTATTAGGCTTCTACCTCTTATTGGGAAGCCCCTAAAGCTCCTAATCAATGATGAATTGGTTCATCATAGGGTCTTTTCTCAGACAAGCAATACGGTTTTCATTTCTCCAAGTCAACTGCTGATGTACTAACGATAATTGCAGAAAGAGTGCTCTAGATAAAAACGGTGAAGCCCGGGCTGTAGCTTTGGACATCTCGAAAGCCTTTGACAGGGTCTGGCATTCAAGTCTTCTCCGGGCACATTTTTTAGCTGATCCAGTCGTTCCTATCAAATCGTGAAATGAAAGTTGTCCTGAATGGCTACACGTCTACATCCTTTCATACTAACGCGGGTGTCCCTGCAGGACTCCATCCTGAGGGGACACGCAGTTTTTAATCTTCATTAACGACTTTTCCGATTATATCAGCTCTCAACTTGGCATCTACGCTGACGATACTTCCATTTACTCCTGCCTCGATACGTAGGCTGATCAGTCCGGCAAGGTCAAAATGGCAGCTGATGTACAAAACAACCTCAACCGTCGTTAACTGGGGCAAAAGATGGCTTGTTAATTTTAACACCTCCAAAACTAAATGTCTCTCTATTAATCATCTGAGAAATGTCTTTCATCAGTATGGCTGATGCTATCCTCCAGGAAAGTCACTTACCCACTGCCGTAAGGTTGCCTCTCTGTGACTTTTTTTTTATAAACCCTTTCAATGTAACTGTTATGGATGGGCTCTTTGCTATGATGACTATATGAATTTGAGCGCAATACTAGACTAGTGACAAGATCGTATCAACTTACAGTTGAGCTAGCTAGATGTAGATACGCTAACAGTTTCGTTTCTAGCACCTTAGCGCCTGTGGAACTCCCTTCCGGCTCCATGCTTTCCAGCCAACATTAATCTGCAAAAATTTAAATGAAATGCCAATTTCTATCTACTGTTCCCCTGATTGGTCTTTTCTACATCTTCTCATTACTAATGTTTCTGTTCCTAATTCCCCCACACCCTGTAACCCTGTTGTGTTGTTGATATGTTCCGGAAAGGGGTATATTTGTTCGAAGTAGCAAAGTGGTTTTGGACTACTGTAACCGGGTTGGACAATCTAGCAGGTAACCGTAATGGACTGGTCCTCGTCGTAGTGGTAGGCAATAGGCGTAGGCAATAGGCGAAGACAATAGGCGTAACCCACATCAGTCTGTATTTATGGTTGACACCAGCCAATCATATTACTGTGAGGGGGAACCGAGGTGTATACATATTCATTACATCAGGTGTCCTCCCTCTAAAGATCTATGTTAGACTCTTCCGCCTACTATAAATTTAGTAGGAGAGAAGGGGCAGTGAACAGTGAATACTGAGCGCTAGTTCAGTCGATACACTCTCACTATTCGTGTAATACCCTTCTGGTGTAATTACTGTTTAATATACGATATATCTGCAAACTCCTTGCGTGTTAGTGACTATACTGACTTTTTTTCAGTGACACGGACTAAAAAAAAAATAAATGGTCAATTTTGCTTTTATTTGTTCTTAATATGGTAGTAGTAGCAGCAACGATTACATGATTTGTTACCTGACTGGCATTTTTTACTACATCATAAATTCAGTTTATGAAATAATAACAAACTTTTACCAAGCAGGTTTGGTATGCTTTTGAATATTTACTATACAGGTAGTATTCGGTGGATAGGCGGCCAAGGCGACGTTCTCTGTGCGGGAACAAGTCGGCAGCCCAATGCAAGCTGTCATCATGAACCTGCCTATCAAAGCCCGGTTTGTCGAAGGAGATGGTGCCAGCTGAAGTGTGTGGAGTGACGACCCATGGCCCACCTCAAACAATTCGCAGCCAGGACTTTCATGCTCAAAGACTTTTCTTCTTCTCGCGTCTAAAGAACCAATTGGAGAAGAACATCCTTCGAAAACACCAGAAGACAAATAGAAGAGACGAAGAGAGCCTCCCACCAAGCCAGTTTCTCAACCCCTGAACATTCCTACTCTATGATATGGTGGCTGCGGACGTCTCCCCAGGTCCAGCATGAGACACGTGTCACACAGAAGAAAATGTCGATGAACTCGCCAATATTCAGCAACGAATTTTGCCAACAACGACGATACAGTTGGGCGATGGAAATTTTTCCATTGTGAAAGTGGCGATAACGCAAAAATAGTTTGGAAAACTCTGACTCTGAGGATTTTAGAAGAATGCGTTGCATTACTGAAAATTACACGACAATTTTCCTTTTAATTATAAAAGAATTCTAACTATACTCTTTTATTCCAACCAAACCCTCTATTTGAAACTCAAATATTAGGTTGGTGCAAAAATAATGTCGGTTTTTGACGTATTTTTTAACGTCAAAAACCGACATTATTTTTTGCACCAAACTAATATAAGAGATTTTTCTTTTTCTTTCTCTCTGAATTTTCTCAAAGAAAAGCCAGATTTTCCTATATCCTGAACCCTCCCACCCTACTATGTGGTGGCTGCGGAAGTCCCTTCTGATCCAACATAGTACTCATTTCTCACAGAAGGAAATGTCGATGATCACCCTAATACTCAGCAACCAGTTCCGCTAACGACGACAACATAATAAAATATTCTAAGCTTACAGAATTTGAAATAATTTAAAGTTTAAATTACGAAATAGCTAATATTTATATTATTTAAAACATTCTTATTATTTTTAAAATGATTTTATAGCATAAGCTGGACCTCAGACTTAAAATTTCTCAGAGCCCACATCTGGCAAGAACCCACATCTGGCAAGAGCCCACATCTGGCAAGAGACCACGTGGAGTCTCACGTCGTCGATTCAAACCCTTTGATGAGGACAGAAATCGATCCGGCCACTTGGGAGAGGGAAGCTGCAGAAAGGATCAATTGAAGAAAAGAGGTCTACGATAAAAAAAAAAAAAGAAAAAATAAAGAAAAAATCATCCTTCAGAAGACAAATAGAAGAGATGAAGTGAGACCAAAAAAAAAAAACAGAACTCTTCTTATCCTGAAACCTTGCCGACAACCCACTAAAATCTGCAGAGGACCCGCAAGGCAACATAACAACGTCCCACAGTCATAGGTTTTTAATAGATTTTCCCTCGTATATGCAATTAGTCGACTGGGGTTTAAAGATTTTCATATAGCTGATGTAATGACGGCTGTCTTGTACGCCTGTGAGGCCTAGGTACTCTACCAAAGAGATATCTGCAAACTTGAACGATTCCATCAAATGATTCGTCAGATCTTGCGGAATACGCTGTAGAAAACGAACAACAAAGTTCTCCACACAGAGACGGAAAGCCTAGAAACCATCACTGCCACCGACTTTGATGAGACGGACAAATTGCCCGAATGCCAGACACCGGCCTATTCAAACAAATCCTCTTCTCGGAGCTCTCATCTGGCAAGAGACTACGTGGAGTCTCACGTCGCCGATTCAAGGATCAGCTCAAAAACACCTCGATGAGGACAGAAATCGATCCGTCCAATTGGGAGACGGAAGCTACAGAAAGAACCAATTGAAGGAGAGAGGTCTACCAAAAAAAAAAAAACAAAAAACAAAAAACAACAAAAAACAAACAAACAAAAAAACAACATCCTTCGAAAACAGCAGAAGACAAATAGAAGAGACAAAGAGAGGTCAATGAAAAGCCAGAGTTTCCCATCCCCTGAGCCCTCCTACCGTTCCATGTGGTGGCTGCGGACGTCCCCTCAGATGCAACATAGGACTCATTTTACACAGGAGGAAATGTCGATGAGCACCCCCAATACTCGGCAACGTATTCCGCTAATGATGACAACGTATAAAACATTCTTACAGAATTTGAAACAATTTAAAGTTTAAATTACGAAACAGCTAATATTTATAGTATTTAAAACATTCTTATTATTTTAAAATGATTTTATATTTATAGCATAAGCTGAACCTCAGACACAAAATTTCTCAGAGTCCGCATCTGGCAAGAGACCACGTGGAGTCTCACGTCGTCGATTCAAGGATCAGCTTAAAAACACTTTGACGAGGACAGTCTATCCGGCCAATTGGGAGACGGAAGCTGCAGAAAGGACCAATTGAAAAAGAGAGGTCTACGAAAAAACAAAAAACAAAAAAAACGACATCCTTCGAAAGCAGCAGAAGACAAATAGAAGAGAAAAAGAGAGTTCAATGAAAAGCCAGATTTTCCCATCCCCTGAGCTGTCCTACTGTTCCATGCGGTGTCTGAGGACATCTCCTCAGATCCAACATAGGACTCATTTTACACAGGAGGAAATGTCGATAAGCACCCCTAATACTCGGCAACGAGTTCTGCCAACTCGACGATACAGTTGGGCGGTGGGAAATTCTTTCCATGTGTAAGTGGGTGATGACGCAAAAAAAGTTTGGAAACTCCTGTATTAGACTGAGATGAAGTAGAGTGATTATACTGAATCAATTGCAAGGTCCTCTGCTAAAATGATTTGGCAATGCGATAATAGGCTTTATATTAGGTTGGTGCAAAAATAATGTCGTTTTCTCGCATATGTTAATATGTGAGAAAACGACATTATTTTTGCACCAACCTAATACTTTTATTATTCTTAGCAAAAGAAATAGATGAATTTTACTTGTCGAACTATTTAGACCACTGCAAGTGCCAGTCCTGGCACTTGGACGTGTGACAATGGTTATCTCGCGAGATCAATTACGACTCAGTAATGAGTTCGAGCCTCACCGGGTGCTCTATGAATTTGGCGTTTTCCCAAATCTAAGCTACAATTAGCAAACTATCTGAATCCTTGCAACGCTGAGTAATGGCTAGCAATAAAGTAAGGCACTTATAATTGGAACAATTCTATGCTAGAAGTAATAGTGCCAGATGTAACCGTAAGTTCTATGCTAAAAGTTTCTTCGAACGTTCGAAGTCCCCGAAACCATACGCCTTTCACGATCGGGGTTAATTTTACGAGTTCAGAAGTGAATAAACAATAACCTCTACGTGCCAAAGATTTAGTTTTAGTTATGAAAGATACATGATCTCTTAGGCGGTCATGTATCTTTCGATACATGACTGACGAGGCAGATTTTTTCCCGCAGTAGGTTGCCATTTCTTTCTGCGGTAGACCAGTTACCATCCAAGCCTGTCCTGCTATTTACCCACAGCTGAGAGGAAAAGAAGAGGATTCATACCTTTCCAAAGGTTATTAGCACATAAGTGAATGTAATGTTCCTCAATCCGATCCGCTATCCATTGCACCACCATTCCTCCTCACCTAAAAAGATTTAGTTACGTATTCTTATCAAATCTTTACTAATATAACATTGCAATTTTGTTCCTGTATGACATTTGAAAATATGGCGCTAACAACTCTCGCAGTGTGACTAGTTGCGCTTTCTCGGTCTAACGTTGCCCGCTCAGATGAAGTGGAAAGATTATATTAAATCAATTACAGCAGCTAGGAAAGTTGGTGTCCTGCTAGATAATTTTTCTCACCAGAAACTATCTTAGACATTTATAAGTCTACCATTTCTCCATGCTTTGAATATTGCTGCCACATCTTGTCTGGTGCTTCTGCTATGTATTTAGAGATTCTTGATAAAATCCAACAAAGAATCTATCTGACATATTTATAAGTCTACCATTAATCTTTGCTTTGAATATTGCTGCCACATCTGGTCTGGTGCTTCTGCTATATATTTAGAGATTCTTGATAAAAACCAAAGAAGAATTTATCTTACATATTTATAAGTCTACCATTAATCCTTGCTTTGAATATTGCTGCCACATGTTGTCTGCTGCTTCTGCTATGTTTTAGATATTCTCGATAAAATATAAAGAATCTGCAATATTATTGGTCCTGACCTGACATCTCGGCTTCAGTCCCTTTCTCACCACCGTAACGTAGCTTCCCTGTGCCTTTTCTATAAACACTTTCATGTCAAGTGTTCTGATGAACTTTTCTCAATGGTGCCTAGACTTTATGAAATTAAGCGCAATACTAGATTGGCAGATAGGTCTCATCATTTTACAATTGAAATGGCTATATATAAGTTCTATGCTAACAGTTTCTCCTCTCAAACTTATCGCTTGAGGAACTCTCTTGTAGATTCTTGCTTTCCAGTTAACTTTCATCTACAAAAGTCCAAATGCAAAGCTAATCGTCATCTTCTGTCTTCTTAATTCCTGTTCATTTATTGTTCCTCTCCTTAATAGTTTTTTTCTCCTATTCTCTAACACTCAGTTACCACCTTGCGTCTTAGTGGCTTTATTATCTTACTTGGGGTAAAATATAGTCTTGTACAGCCTAGATCGTTTCGTTCTTTTTCTAATACAACCGATTGTGATTAAAAGTTTCAACCTGATCAACTCCTTAAAATCTTTTTTCTGGTCGTCATATATATATATATATATATATATATATATATATATATATATATATATATATAAAGAAAGAAAGAACAGTAAGATATATAATCCGGTGTTCTTATTGATATTTTTATTTTTACAAAACTGTGCTCAATGTAAATTTACAGAGCATAAATATTATAAATTAACTAATTTAGAATATGTTTTTTTTCGCTACACAGTAATAACCATGTTTCAAAAATGGAAGCTAAAAACTTTAAATTTAATTACATAATTAAATTAAAAGCATGTGTGTTTAAAACTCAGTAAATTTAAAAATAAGTTATTCCAATATTCGCTTGAAGATGAAACTGAACTAATGTTTTTAATTTAATTATATAGTGGGTGATTGAAGTGTTATTTAATTTATAATTAAATTAGTAAGATGTTTTTTACACCAACAGTTTATTAAAATAAAATATTATTTATCTGATAAGGTAATTTTATGTATTGTCCCTCTTATCCTCAAAAATTACAATACATTTTCGCAATGCACAGTTTTTTTTGTCTGTCATTCCAACCTGGAAAAGTCGAATCTAACACGTTACGTAGGTGAAATCCGTCGTTTAAAACCTTTTCCGTTTTTCCTCATTATGTTCATTTTCATTTCGGATAACATATATATATATATATATATATATATATATATATATATATATATATATATATATAATGTAATGAAAAACAAACCACTTTAAGGTACCATTACGATAATTTATTTCACCTAAATCCTTTTTTAAGGATTCAGAATCATCAGGTAAAACTTCCAAATATTTATATGTGTGTGTGTGTGTGTGTGTGTGTGTTTATATATATATATGTATGTGTGTGTATATGTTTGTGTGTGTGTATGTATATATATATATATATATATATATATATATATATATATATATATATATATATATATATATTATTTATAATTTATACAATATAATATAAACAATATTCAATATTGAATGTTCCCAATACTTATCAGAGATCGATTCAGACTTTCGTGATGCTACGCTCTTCAAAACTCAGGTAAGGAATTCTGTTCGTCTGAACATTCAGAAGCTATATCTCAGTAGTTGTTATTCCTATTATATTTCATTACTAATTCATTTACACACACACATACACATACACACACACACACACATATATATATATATATATATATATATATATATATGTGTGTGTGTGTGTGTTCATTTATATAAATATAAAATAGCGCATAGTCAGTTCTAGTGGAGTTTACCACAGCCAGATAACAGAGTTACCAAACGGTGAGGAACAAATGTATATTTACTTACACTATTTACATTGTTCTGACTATTGTCCTCATCTTTATTGTCACATTCACAACGTTTCAGCCGTTGTACACTCCGGCCTTCTTCAGATGATAATTCTTCGAATTTCGAACCGAACCCAAATACCACAAATATCAAAAAGGCTAGATCGTACTACCGTCGAAACGTTGTGAATGTAACAATAAAGATAAGGACAACAGTCCGTTTAACGAGAATAGTGCAAATAGTTACAATACTTCATCCCAAAATGTAAACAAATGTGTATTTTTTATTAGTATAAATATGCATATATATATATATATATATATATATATATATATATATATATATATATATTATAATTTTTTCACATAGACAAAAACAATTTACTCTTTTTTGTCTATACGACAAAATTACAATAAATAATTATTGCTCTACTATCGGTATTGAGCCCTCTTTTGTATTAATTCTTTGAACGTTATAATTTATATATTATTTTCGTTCTCATTACATTCGGATATATATATATATGTATACATATTATGAAATGGATTATGTCCAACAGTTATTTTAATATATTTATTTAATTATTTATACATTATTTTTATAGATACAAATATTTAAGTAAATTGTCTGTTTATAATAAACAGTATTAACAACATTTACCGGCCTGAATGTCCGAGAAATCTTAAAATATGTGTTCTCCGACAGTAATTCGACCTTACTAACTAGACGCTTCCTCTGTAGATAAATGATATAGCACGTCAGACTATATGACGGTTCGGGGTAGGATGCAGGCATATATATATATATATATATATATATATATCATTGAATATGGCTAACACGGAAGAATGAATTTTTAATTAGGTCTTTCCAGTACCCTAATATTTTCCAATTTTGTAGGAGTTAAGGAATATAAAAACTGTCCCAAATTTTTATTGTACCAAGTGTAACAGTCAGAACATAAGGAAAAACTAACAACACCAGAGACAAAACCCCCTTGAAAATGACTACAGAAGTGGCCGAAAGCGCTTGGGACAAAAAACAAAAAAAAAAACAAAAAAAAATAGTGGAAAATTTTTGTACTCCCTTACTCCTACAAAACGTAAGGACGATGGAAAAACTTAAAAAAAAAACTTAATTAAATCTTCCTTGTTGGCCGTATTTAATAAAATTTGTTTGAAAGAAAAGTGGTTGCCAAAATATACATTAAGTGAAGACAATCCTTAAAAAATCCATTTTGGTTATAATTTATTTCATTTATTTGTCCAGACAATTTGTCCCTTATTTTGTTTTAAATTTTATATTGAAATTTTTCTTTTTCTTTCTTCCTGTTTTATTATAAAGATTTTTTCTTTCCCTTTTTCTTTCTTTCTTTTTTTTTCTCCTTTTTACTTTAATTTGGACAAACTGATTTCATTTCTAAAAAAAACTTTCGGTCTGAAGAGATGAATATTTAAATATATTCATGAAATAAATTATAACCAAAATGGATTTTTAAGGATTGTCTTCACTTCTTCTTCTTCTTCTTCTTCTTCTTCTTCTTCTTCTTATTATTATTATTATTATTATTATTATTATTATTATTATATTGCTCTGTTACTGACATTGAGCTCTCTTTGGATTAGTGTTCTCCTTCAATACGGATCGAAGTTTAAATGCAGTAAATTCGACCTTGCTAACCGAACGCTTCTCTGTGGCCAAATCAGTTGAAGACATGTCAGGCTATATGACAGTTCCGTATAGGATACAGGTTCGATTCCTGTTGGAGGACGAATATTTTCTATGAAAATTTATCGGACATTCAGTCCGGTAAATGTTGTTTGTTACAAACAGAGCATTTGTATCTATAAAAAGAATGTATAAACATAAAAGTATATACATATATATGTTTATTTATTGTATATTCATTTAAGGAAATGTCTCTTTCGACTTTTCTTTTTTTCATTAATACTACTAGTACTACATAGCGGCTCGGATTGAGGAATCGGAGAGCCGAGTTCGAATTCGAGTCGTATCCATTACATTCACTTACGTGCTAATACCCTTGGGAAAGGTATGACTCCTCTTCTTCTCCCCCCCCCCAGCTATGGGTAAATAGTATGACAGACCGGGTTCTACAGCCTTGGATGGCAACTGATTTACCGCAGAAAGAAATGGCAACCTACTGCGGGAAAATCTGCCTCGTCATGTATCGAAAGATACATGATCGCCTAAGCGTGTATCACGCACGACACACAGCTGACTACTTTTTTTTTACTGTCGCTAGACTCATTATCACCTTATCTAGCTACAGATAATATCTCCTTTATTTGCATGTTTCCATTTTTATCATTACTTCTTTTATTGGAGGAGGGGTTATTGCTGTTGTTGTTGTTATTATCATCATCATCACTCTTCATTTTATATTCTCGCGTATGCACGCCTGAGACAAAGTGAAGAAAGAAGAGTCCTCAGCCAGACGCATCACCACATATAATTGGCAGCTTTTGACCGGAACAAGAGATAAAAAGGAAAAAAAAAACAGGTCAGAATTAATAGAACCCCCCCCCCCAAAAAAAAAAACCTTATCATGTGCCGCGAGCAAAGTATTCGTATTTCTCGCACTGAACACATTAACTAAAAACTATAATTATTTCGTCAACTATAAAAAGAAAACATAAAAAATGTATAAAAAATATTTTGGACATTTCTCATATATATATATATATATATATATATATGTATAAGAGGTGTCCAATATATATATATATATATATATATATATATATATATATAGCTGGCTTGATAACAGTCTATTCGTCTGGCAAGCCAATCCCTATTGCAGTCGCTTGATCAGGCGCATTTGTGTTTATTCAACACCCACAGATCCCACCTATGGTTTATACTACTATACGCTGAGCAGACCTTAGTTACAGATTCTGGGGAAGAGCGTATTATCTAGCGTTCAACAATTTGAACTCGGCCACGATGACTTGTGACTTCGTGCTAGCACAGCTATCGACGCCCCCACCAAGGCTTGGGTCAACCCGTGGTACGATTTTCAGGCACTTTCCAAAGGTGCCGCACGCTGGAATCGACCCCTCCAGTTCGATAACATTAGGAAGTCTCCTTCCTGACAAATCGAGCATGGTGAGATTCGAACCCGGGTCTCATGGCCAGAATGCGAACTTTCTAACCACATACATATATACATACATACATATATGTCGGCTTCAGTCACTTTCCCACTGCTGTAATATAGCTCCCACATGCCTTTTCTGTAAATATTTTCATGGTAATTGTTCTGATGAACTTTCCTTTAAGGTACCTAGACTTGAATTTAAGCGCAGTACTAGCTTGGCGGCAAAGTCTCATTATTTTACAGTTGAAATGGCTAGATGTAACTTATGTTCTATGGTGACAGTTTCTTCTCCCGCACTTCTCGCTTGTGGATCTCTCTTCCGGTTTTTTCATTCCCAGTCGACTTTGACCTTCAAAAATTTTATTGCAATATCAATCGTTATCTTATTGGAATAATCCATACTAACCTTTCACCCCTCCGGTATAATACACTTTGCACCAAATAACATAACGACCAATCAACACTCTAATTTCGGCAAGCGAGACTTCTCATTGGTCCAGACCCTTGGAACTATAACAAGTTCACGTGAAAATGCCTTTTCGCGCCCAACGGCCTGGAGCCCGAAATCTATATAAAGAAAAATCCAAATTGACTCAAACAGTCAGATTTCCACCCCTGAAGAGATGCCAAACAATTCCACGCAAGTCAAAACCTTGACCAAATAACTTTTACCGCGCAAAACAAAAAAAAAAACTTCTCTGACTCTGCAAATAACAATCACGCTCTCTCAGGAATTATTTCGAACAATCATTTACAATACTTCAGAAAGTAATATATACTTACTACCAAACAAGTATTTGTAATTAATCAAACAAACTCCTACCAACTCTGAACATTAATGCAAGATAATTTACGCACACACACTAAGGACTGAACTCGCACAGGAAACATTTTTATTTACGTTTAATTACTTAGTTTAATTTTGTGCACAAATCTCACCAAAAGCTTTACACACGTTCAAACTCCACAAAAACACTCTTCATAAATTAACTTAGCTATCCTCAATTACACAAATATATCCAAAGTATATGTAAATTGTACATAAATTGATGTTATTTTTATGCCTTTAATACTCTTTGTTTTACTTTGATCCATCTTGCATGTTTTGTCTTCAATGCTCTTTCTCTCTTTAATTGTTGTGGATGAATGTTTTAGAACACGCACATAAATAATCCTTCTGATAAATCAACATACATTCGCCAGTCTGCAACAATCTCCTGTTTGATTAATTTCACTTCTTTTATAGTTCTCTCTCCTTAATAATGTTTTCTTTTTATATTCTCTCACACTCAGTAACCCTTGTGGCTTTATTGCCTTTGATCTTCAAAAATTTAAATGCAATGTCAATCGTTATCTCCTGTCTTAATTCTTATTCTTTTATTGTCCTCTCTCTTTAATAGTAGTTTTTCTCATATTCTGTAACACTCAGTACCCCCCCCCCAATCGTAGTGGCTTTATTGCCTTACTTGGAGTGAAACGATTGAAAAATACAAATAAAGGCACACAATCACGATAGCCTACACGTACGCACATCCGCGCAAACTGATGGATGCAAGGGAACGCACACTACCAAAAAAAAAAAAAAAAAAAGAAAGAAAAAACAAAAAAAAAACTTGCATCTGTGATAAATGTTTAGCATTTTTGTTTCTATTTGGTTGGTCGAAAAGGATTTCAGTACATTTTCTGTGTAGTAGTTTCATTCGACAGAAAATTTTGTACAAAAAGTAGATCACAGAAATCATATCTACGTCTGATTGCCGATTGGTCAATAAATGTTGAAAATGTGGACAACACCTATGCAATCTCGTTTGCCGCCAAGATTTATTTGGGACAGTTTTGTTTGGAGCCGGTCACTTGACCTAAAACAAAATAAATACAGCAATGCGAGCAGATCTCATTTAGTGTGAGACAACGAGAATTTAATTACCACATACGCTGCTGTCGAATGCATTTTCTCACTGTTTCGTATTTATTTCCAGATATGGAACATTTTCGTCAATAATAATAATAACTTACTACAACTGCTACAAGCTTGAGAGCTCACAGACCTTTAAAACTAACTCTCAGCACATTTTTATTCAACAGATTGCTCAGCCAGGAATTTTCAATAGTTTATGTACAAAAATCAACTCACAAGTGTGCTTTAGAAATTTCTTTTAAACTAAGTGTTGTTCTTCCACGAAAAGTTCGTCGTAGATAAATTTTTTTGTTATGTCGAGTGAGAGAAAGTTTGAAAGTAAAAAATTGAACATCAAAAGTTGATTCGTGTTTTTTTTTCTTGATGTTCAATTTACTTTCAAGCATTCTCTCACTCAACATATAAGATTTATCTACGATGAACTTTTTGTGGAAGAACAACAATTTCTTCTTTCGTCAAGTAATTTCTAACTTTTGTCTTGTTACGAATAAAAAATATTTTACCTTTTAAGACTGAAACAAATCAAACAGATAAAGGTAGACAACTCCTGCCGTATTCTGAATATAAAAATTCTTAAGTAAAAATGGATTTGTTTGAAAACTGTTTGACTCCAAATTATCCATTACAAATAGTACTTATTTGGCATACACCTTTAACATATCAAGCAAAGACACTTTATTTGCCATTAAAAACATTATTTGGTTTATGAAACACCAATATTAAACTTTTCAAACTCAGTATAAATTCGCTGGGTAATTTCACCATTCAATTTGTATATTTGTGTGTATATGCTTTATATTATTGAAAATAAATGTTTGTCTATTATTGCAGTGTTTGACAGCTTTGTGACATGCAAGCAAATTTAAATGGTTGTGGAGATGTTCTATTCATGCAGCAAAATAATACCTTCTGATATTTAAACTAATCAGTCTGCAACAAGTGCACATAAAAAAGAAAAGCCGAGAAGTATAAGCAGTCAATTGCTGATACCCCTGACAAGTGTGAGGACAGGTCCATCTACGAAACTCTAGAGTCAGGATGCTGTAGGTAATACCCATCAGCTAAATGACAAACATTTCCCTTGTGTGTGTGTGTGTGTGTATATATATATATATATATATATATTAGGTTGGTGCAAAAATAATGACGTAATAACGTCAAAAAACATTATTACGTCATTATTTTTGCACCAACCTTATATATACAGGGTTATCAGAGTAGTATTATGAGAAAAAAAAAAAAAAAAGTCAAAATAACAGCATGTAGATGTTTTAAGTTTAAAAATCAGGAGGTCAATTAAAATATGCAACCATGGTTTCGACCTGGTGGTCTCATCGGGTGATAATTTTAAAATGACCACTTTAACACTTTATTTCAAAAACCATGAAGAAGGCTACATAATTATCTTTAAAAACAAAAAAAAACAGATGTATGATGATTGAAAGACAGGACATTTGGTGTAATGGGAAGGAAATTGGAAAAGGTGGTGAAGGAAAGAAGGGAAAAGGGACAGGGATGTAAGTGTATTGTAAATGTATATAGTAAAAAGGGAAATCAAATATGTAACTTAATTGTTATGGAGGAGGGGGGCATGTCAAAAGGGTAACTGGGGTTTTTTTTTAAGATTTTTCTAACCAGCTTAATATTCACTTAATAAAAATTGTTTTATATGAGGGCAAGGGCTTAAAATTTCTGATTTTTAGTTTAAAAGATTTTTTGTGTCTGGAAATCTTATAATTGCTAATTTATCATATTGGCACAGTTTGCAAATGCGGGTATAATTGTGACATGTTTTTACCTTTTTAAAAATTTTTCACCTTACAACTGGGTCCGTCTTTTTTTTTTTTTCCTTTTAAATCCCACATGTGCCTGGCAAATTTGGTGAAGCATCTAAGATTTTGTAGCTAAAAACTTGACGTGTGATTGTACCATCTGCACTTGAAAGGGCCTTCTGTGCAGCCTATATGTTTTAATTTGACCATTTATATTTGCTACTTCTGCTTTATAAATTATAGATTCCGTTTTGCAAGCTCCATTTAATGGGCATCTAATTTTATTTCTACAGTTGAATAAACTGACCACTAACCTTATATATATATATATATATATATATATATATATTCGGCATCCTGGGTAAGATGATAAACTACATCCAGCAGCAAGGCCTCTGATCAGGAGGTTTTGAGGAGCGTGAAACCACCTCTTAATTGCTGGTGTTCCCAGGTCCACCCTGACTGAGGGTGGTAGCACCTGTTAGGGTCCCAGCTATGGGCAAATAGTTAACTATTACCAGCAATACAATTTTGAAGGAAAAATATTACCAGAAACAGATTTTTGTCAAAACAAAATATTATCAGCAATAAAAAATGTTGTCAGCATTAAATAACCCATTGAGGTTGATATGCTGTAAAACAAAATAAACCAAAGAATACATATTCTATTCATACGAATCTATCCTAAAAATGTTGTCGGCATTAAATAACCCATTGTGGTTGAATAAAATAAATTCCACGTGTGGCTGTAAAGTTTGGTGGTGTATCTAAGGTTTGGTAACTTAAAACTTGATGTGTGATTGTACCATGTGCTTGAAAGGGCCTTTCGTGCAGCCTATATGTTTTAATTTGACCATTTATATTTGTTACTTCTGCTTTATAAATAGTAGTTTGTTTTGCAAGCTCCATTTAACGGGCATCGAATTTTATCTCTACAGTTGCATAAATTACTAGTATTATTTTGCTGCATGTTGGTTTTGAGGTTGGTTGTCTTTTATCTAAATTACTGTGCAGCTATAGCTTAATTTGACTGTATTTTTATTGAGTATCTTATGTAGATTTTTAAACTTTTGTGTGTGTGTATATATATATATATATATATATAATATATATATATAAAATATTTGTCATTTTTATATAATGTTGGAAAAGGTATGCATCCACCTCTTCTCCTCCCAGATATGGGTAAATAGTAGGAGAGACTGGGTTCTATAGCTCTGGGTGGTAACCGATCTAGAAGAAAGAAAACTCTGAATTCATAAGTGTATGTAGCCCTGTCAAAGAACATACTATACAGGTAAGGAAAGGGTCGTTCACATTCACTTGATGACCCTGACTATGGTCGATCCTGTTTAATATAATAATATATGAAAATTATGTATAGTAATACATAATTTCTGGTATAGTATATAATATTGCTTAATGGCAGTATATAGTAATATATAATTATTTTATATAGAATATAAAGAAACAATATAATAATTATCAATATATATATATATATATATATATATATATAGGCATTTTTCTTAATGAATTTTCTGAGGCTACCAAGAAATTAATCTGTGAACTTTAAATGATCACAACCAAAATAAATCAACATATGTCTAAATAATTTAACCAAACCTGTTTGAATAATATAATATATATTCCATATAAAATATCTAATTAACAATCCAGTCTTGTAATTTGCACCTTTTCTTCATGCTTTCCTCCACAAGCTGTGAATAAAACTGGCTTTCCAGTGATGAGTATATTCTTGGACATTACAGGTTAGTGAAGAAAACTGTTAAAAGCAAACACTTAAAACCAAACTGAATACACAAGAAAGTCAAAGAACAATCTTTATTATGGAAGGACAAAGTGAACAAAATGGTTTATTATTTTTTTTTTTTTTGGAAAAGTGTCTTCAGAAATAGTGTTTGTCCAATACACATTGTCTTGAGAATGTAGATCAAACAGAGCTCGCTATTTAAACTATTGTACACATAAATTGCATTTACCTATGAACTACATGTGATGGGAATTTCTGTCAAAGTTCTAAAGCTCAACTAAAAATGCACTTTTCTCTTACAGTTAATGGTTTTTTTTGTTGTTAATAATGATAATTATTGGTCCTGACCTGGTACCTCAGCTTGAGTCAGTTTCCCACCAACCTTAGCATAGCTTCCTTGTGCCCTTTTTTTTAAAAAAAAAAAAAATTCTTTCATGGTAATTGCTCGGACAAGCTCTTCACTATGTACCTAGGCTATGAATTTAAGTGCAGTACTAGACTAGTGACAAGATTTCATTTTATAGTTTAAATGGCAAGATGGAACCGTAAGTTCTAGGCTAACAGTTTCTTCTATCGCACTTCTTGCTTGTGTCATATTGCTTCCCAGGTAAATTTGATCATTAAAAATTTAAAGGCAATGTCAATAGTCATCTGTTTTTTTTAAATTCTTATATTGTTCTTTCTACTTAATAGTGTTTTTTTCTTTTCTAAATGTTCTCTAACATTCAGTAACTCCTTGCATCTTTATTGACTTGCTTGGGGTGAAATGATTAAAAACAATCTATTAAATTCAATAGACATGATTTGTCAGTTAATTTTTTTTTTTTATAGTATTTTATCAATTTTCAAATAAGCTGTTGCATATTTGGACTGAAGTTGTGGTTAAACTGTCTAAAGTTCATATTTTTGTTCAAGTCTTTTTGACCGCCAGGAAGTCAATGTTGTCAAAATTGTAGACAAGAATGTTAGTAGGGTCCAATGTATTCAAACAAAAAACTTAAACTTTGGACAGTTTATCCACAATTTGAATTAGAGTGTGCAACAACTTATTCAAAAATTAGAAAAATACAATAAAATAAATTTAAATGGATAGACCATTTCAACTGAATTTAATATTTGTTTAAATTAATTTCTGCTACCTACCTACCTATATATATATATATATATATATGCCTATCAAATATATAAATTACCAGAATTTAAAATTTAAAAAAAAATCAAGTAAATTTTTGCAAAGAAAGTGCTCAATAAAGAATTAAATCAACAATAGTCAATAAATTAAGAAAAGTTCAAAGGTCTTATCTTGCAACAGTGTTCAAAGTTTTGAACTGTTTATCAGATTCAGACAAAGCTATTGAATTATTAAGATATATCTATATCCCCCACATAAAAAAAAAACAAACTAATCATTGATGAGAAACAAATTTCAATTCTGTGGCATATATAAACATGGTAATCTGGTAATAAATTCAATAGTTTTATCTGACCCTAGTGAGTGGTATATCTGCAAAACTTTGTAGTTGGTCACAAGTCTATTACAACTTATTAATACAGATATGCATGGCATCTTCCATTATTAGCTATTTCATAGTTAATAATAGGAAATGTAGTGTATATACACAGTGATAGACCATATATATGCATGTCTGTGTGTGTATATATCATAAATAGAATTTAATGTATTTCAAGGCCAGTATTTTTTTTTCAAGAAAGTGCTCAATAGAAAATGAGAAAGACAATAGTGAATAAATTAATAATGTTCAATTGACTCATCTTTAGACAGACTTCAATGTTTTGTATACGCAACACTTGTCAGGTATGCATGTATAACATTTTAAGTTTATAATAGTTCTATTATAACACTCTTGAATATTTAAATGAAATACCCTTAACAGATTTAATCACAGTACAAATTCTAAATTTGCTTGGATTATATGATTAGCATTTTTTATATAGAGTATATAAATATGACATCTGTTAATAATCCAGTAAATTTATTCAACCCTGACAAGTTATATATATTTGAAACTTTGAAGCTGGCCATAAGGTAAGCCCTTTGAAGTTTTGTTAGCTTATTCACACAAATACACACAAACAAAGAGAGAGCACCTAAGACTTGTTTACTGTAACTATGATTTTCAAAAGTTGATTTTTTTTTTTAAAATAATTTTCCATACTTAGGTAAATTGGCACAATACAATCTTCTGGGTCATTGTAAAATACCCAAACTAACTATGACCCCACACCCAGAGTTACAATGTTCTTTAAGCCCTTAACTGCAGAAGAAAAAAAAAGTTTGTCACTTCAGTTCTTTGACTTGGCTTTAAATGAAAGGAATTTCATCCTATCATCTATGTTAATGCTTTAATAGGATAATTTTTTTCTTCTTCCTCTTCAGATTAGAATAATTTCAAGTGATATAACTGAATGTTTTACTCCCCTAAGACCTTGTTAGGAAATTATTTTATAATATTGTCACTTTCTGTGTACACTAGTTAGAAGAGAGAGCTCTTCACATCAAAATCTTCTTTTACTTGTTGCATGTAAATATTTGCTCGGCCACAACATCCGAGAGCTAAATAAAGGCCTACGTGTGTGTTAGCTTAACATTTATTAGGGTCCTCCTTTAGAGTCACTGTCCGATTGAACACTAGTTGCTCAGTTGTGGAATCTGGATCAATACTGAAGAAACCCAGCCTTTCAAACTGGAACTGAGTAAAAGCCTTTGAACCTTTCACAGACGTATCGATCAAAGCCTCCGAGACAGTCACAAGTGAGTTTTTGTTGATGTCACTCAGATAGCCATTCGGGACTTCGTTAGTGTCTTCTGGATTACGATGGTGGAAGAGTCGCTCATAGAGACGGACCTCACATTTCAGTGGCTTTGATACCCAATGGATGAATGCTTTCGGTTTGTTCTCAAGTGTTGCCTGGCACTTAACGTGAAGTTCTTGTGGGTTACCGTCCGGGTCTTTAACGACTTTGACCACCTCAATCGTGTAGCCAGAATGGCGGAGGCCAACAATCTGGTTGGTGGCAAGACGTTTGTAGTTTTTATCAGCCAACTCCTTAAAATCATCCTTCTCGATGAAAATCTCGGATGAAAAAGGAACCGTATGGGTTCCCTTGCTTTCGTCTGCTGGGAAATTTGGAACCGTTACGTCTCCACAGTGGTCGGCTGGGAAGTTCAGGATTTTCACGAGTAAGGGGTTAATCACTGCCATTGCTCTGGGTGCGCTGATGTTGAGAACGTCCCTGACACAGGCTTCAAGGAGAGATGGGTCGATAACTGTCTGGGCCATCGTGACTCCCACCTTAGCACAAAAGAGGTTGATAGCTTCAGAAGGGAAACCACGGCGACGAAGAGCAGTCAGCGTGAACAGACGAGGGTCGTCCCAATCTTTAACGTAATTCTCCTTTATGAGCTTGGCAATTTTCCTCTTGGACACAACGGCATAGTGTAGGTTAAGCCTGGCATATTCCCACTGCACAGGGCAATAGAGATCAAGCACATTACACAGCCAATAGTATGAGGAACGTCTAGACTGGAACTCCTTTGTACACAAAGAGTGTGTGATATTCTCAATGGAATCACATAGACAGTGCGTGTAGTCATAAGTTGGGTAGACGCACCACTCCGAACCCGTACGATGATGTGGGGTGAACTTGATGCGGTAGGCAACAGGGTCTTTTTTACCTTCCTCCAGAGTGGTTTTCATTCGCAGCGTTGCATCCCCTTCATTAATTTTTCCCTTGCGCATGTCCTCAAAGAGTTGGAGTGATTCCTCGATCGGACGATCCCGCCAGGGCGAATCTGGCACATTGAAACCCTTCAGGTCCTCTGCTTTCATGTGGCAAACATAGGCATGACCTCGCTTGATCAACTCAACAGCAAGGTCATACAGCTTCTGGAAATTGTCTGAGGCATGAGTCACTTTCCACGGTTTGTAGCCCAACCATTCAACCATTTCTCTAATGCCACGGAAAAATTTCTCCTCTTCTTTTTCTGGGTTTGTATCATCATAGCGTAGATAACAGTGGCCACCCATAGCTCTTGCATAACCAAAATTAAAATTGATTGCTTTGGCATGGCCGATATGGAGAATACCATTTGGCTCGGGTGGGAACCGTGTGTAGACTTTCCCACCAGTCTCTTCCAAGTGCTTTTTCATCAGATTCATGGTGTTAGAAGTCATAACGTAGCCGTTGGTTGTGTAATTTTCACCAGTCTTATGGAACTTTACTGAATTTCCAACCAATTCCATAAAGCTTTTTACGTGACCATCAGTGCCGAGAAAATTTTCAAACTGGGCATCAGTCTTGCTGGTTGAGGCCGCTTTTACCTGGGCATTCTCAGTTTGTTTCGAGAGCTTCACCTTGCTAGGTTTGGCCAGGTCAGCTTCGGTCTTTGGTCCAAGCAAGTCAAGGACCTGCATGTCTACCTCGTGCTTGATGGCTTTTCCATCGGCCCATTTCAAGCTGGCCCGAGCTTCACCCATCAATACGCCCATGCTCATATGGTATCGTTTCTCAAGCAGAGTGTCTTTGTACTTGGCAATGACCTTCTCCACTGCAGCCTCAATCTGATCAGAGGTAACAACAACCTGAAAAAAAGAATTGTTGAAAGGAACCAGTTAGAAGTATGAAAGCAGGTAGAGGCATAATTTTATGCAAATGGATGGCATTTATACAACTAGAATTAATGAAACATTGAAAACAAAAACATAAAAAAAAAATATATTAGAGAGAAAAATAATGAAAAATATAAAAGCAAGAACTACAAAGCAATGATTCTCAACTTTTTAAAAGTTAGTTAATTTTTAAAATGTGCCTGGAAGTGCAGATTGAAAAAGAGTCAAAACTTATGCCAGATGCCGAACCAAAGCTTGGAAGTTTGATTTGACAGATGGACACTGGGAGCAGTGTAGTCATCAGTCAGAATTTATATTTTCTACTCCATTTTGCTTTGGTAAATAAAACGTTATTTCTTGTTACATGAAATTTCTATTTGTGCTCATGTGGGCCTGGAATTTTTGACATTAAAAATGGGCCACAAGGAAGAACTGACCCCAATGTATCAGATACAAAACATTTAATAATATAGAAATTCCCAGCAGACAAAGTTTTTTCACCCCCATCCCAAAACCTTAATTGTACCCCCAAAATTTTAAACTGTCCCAAAATCAAAGTAAAAACAAAATCATAAAGAAAGTGAATGAAATCAGTGTGAGCTTCACCATTCATATTTAAAGCATGATAGACTATTTCCGAAATAAAATAAAATTTAATTAAAAAGAAAAACACAAAAATAAAAATATTTTACATTTTTTTATTTAAAAACCTTTCTCGCCTTTTTCTTTGTTGTGGGTTGATTCAAATCCACAACAGACTTATAAAATAAATGTGTACGATAGATTCTGGAGAAAAATCGTCTTGCCTGATACAGTCAACCATCTTTCCTAGTATCAGATTTAGCAATTGATTTAATATAATCTTTTAACTTCATGTCAGTGGTAAACATTAACCCGAGAAGTCACTCTCCTGGAGGTTAGCATCAGCCATGCATGGAAGGCAAAAATGTTCTTTCAAACGATTAAAAAGAGAGCAGTTTCGTTTTGAAGTCATTAAAATTAACAAGCCGTTTCCTTGCCACAATTAAAATATTGAAGGTTATTTTCTGGGTTCTGATGTCAATTTTATCAGACAGATTAGACTTACCGTTAAGACAAATAAATAAAGCAAATAAGTGTGTCATCAGTACAGCTACCAAGAACTGATGACACTGTGAAGGACATTGATGAAGATAAGAAACAATGTAGGTCTAAGGATAAGAGCCCTGGGGGACTTCCTCCGTATTAATGTGAATTGATCTATGTTAATATTTTACCTAAACTATTTTTATACTTTCATAAGTATTTTTTCTAAAAGTTAGAAACAGTTTCTGAATTTCGAGTACATTTTCTCTGCTTTTTTGATCAACAAGAAATAATAATTGATTCCTATTAATAGGTAAGAGTTACTAATTAACTAATTATCGGATATGACTAGCGATTCTCTTACTAAAAAAAATGTTCTCATAATTAACAGTAATTTAGGCCACCTCCAATGCAAATCATTAGCTATACAACTTTCAGGCTTGTTATATGGATGGACTTGGCTAGGAGCCAAAATTACTGGGATGTTTAAAAGACCCATGTAGGTGACAAAATGTCAGAGTCTTTATTATTTTTTTTCCATATATTTTGACCATTTTGCTAAAAGTTTGTATTTTCTTGATTTCAGACGAAATACAGGGTGTTCATAAAGTCTCTTTACAATTTAAAAAATATATTATAAAGGCAATTGATAAAATATCTTAATCAGATTTGTTCTATGTACTCAGTAGTTGTTAATCACACTGAATTTGTACATTTCAGGTATCCTGTGAAGAAAGAGGCACTGTTAAATGAATCCCTAAAAATGGCTACTTCAAGAAAAGGCACATTGTGTGTCATGGTTTATTGAAACAAAATCAGATACACAGTGAAGCTACAAAACTTCTTTCTATGGGGTTATGTTAAAGATATCGTGTACAAAGATATGGGACATCTAATTGCTACCATTGATGAGGCTATGCTACAGTGAACATGGCAAGGAATCGAGTACCGTCTTGATGTGCTTCGTGCAACTAATGGTACCCATATAGAGGTGGATTAAATTAGTTTAAAAAAAAAAAAAATAAATAAAATAACAACTTTATTATCTACTCCTCATTTTCTTTTAATGATTTCCACATATTTCTCTGTTCATTTGCTTTTGTAATAATTTTTTACTACGATATTTGAACATTTTTTTTTTTCTTTTTAAAGGACTTTTATTGTACAGGGTATCCATAAAATCTCTTTACAATTAAAAAATATATTACAAAGACAACTGATGAGATATCTTAATCAGATTTGTTTTATGTACTCAGTAGTTATTGAAGTTTTAATCACATTGCATTTGTGTATTTCAAGTATCCTATGGTTGAAAGAGGTACTGTTAAATGTATGCCTAACATTTCCAGGCCAGTGGAGTGGGAAGAGGATGGCCCAATTCAATGGCCACATCTTTTACTAGATATCATTCCCCTGGACCTTCTTTCTATGGGGTTATGTTAAAGATATTGTATATTGAACAAAGATACAGGATCACTGATCTAATTACTACTCCTGATGAGGCTATGCTACAGCGAACATGACAAGAAATTGAGTGTTGTCGTGATGTTCTTTGTACAACTAAAGGCACCCATATAGAGGTGTATTAAATTAGTTTAAAAAAAAAAAAAAAAAGCTTCAATATCTACTCCTCATTTTGCAATAAATTTTTTTAAATTGTAAATATATATATATATATATATATATATATATATATATATATATATATAATTATTATTATTATTAAAGACATTTTCATGTTTAAGGTTCTTTTTATAGATACAAGTATTTAAGTAAATGCACGTCAGCGTAAATGACGGTTCCGTATAGGATGCAGGTTCGAATCCTGTCAAAGGACGAATATTTTCTATGAAAATTTCTCAGACATTCAGGCCGGTAAATGTTATTTAATACTGTTTATTATAAACAGAGCATTTACTTAAATACTTGTATCTATAAAAAGAACGTTAAACATAAAAACGTCTTTAATAAATAAATTGTCGGACTTTGTCCATTTCGTAATATATATATATATATATATATATATATATATATATATATAAAATTATAATTTACTTTATGGACACCCTGGATTTCAGTGAAATTTTTCACTTTGTAAAAAAAAAAATCATTGTTTACAATTATAATTTAGATGTATGGAGGTGGAAAAGAAGGAAGACAAGGGTTAAACATCTACCTGACAATAGCAGTATAAATGTGAGAATTGCTTTAAGTTATGAACAAAAATTTTGTTCACTGATATCAATATAATATAAATTACTAATTGCATAAGGAAAAAAAAAAAAAAAAAAAAAAAAAAGAAGAATTTTTTTGATATTTCCAGATGTAAATATTGGGACATTTTGTGTATTGGGTTTAAAACTGCATTTCATTATCGTTGTCATTCTTAACTAACTGGTTTAAAATGATATCTTTCAAACAGTGAATGGCTGGCAACAAGTTATCTATAAGCAGAAAAAGAAAGATAGATTACAACGGGTCAACCAATGATTATCTCCCTTTCAACTAACCAAATGTCATGGTATGAATCAGTGCTTTTCTCCTTTTAAAAGGTGTTCCAATAACTTGGACCGATTTTAAATGTGAATTAAATTTAAGTGTCTAATGATTATTTTTTCTTTTTCTTTCAGATTTGGCAGTCATTTGGGTGATATTATTTTTCACACATAATTGCCATGACTTAAATAACATGACCCAATAGAGAAATAAAATTTCCATCAATAACACCGATTTATTTACTGTTGACTTTGATCGATCTTAATGAAACACCCTTTATATAAGGATCTCCACATAAAAATGCAATACCTAAGGTTTAAAATTAATTTTTAAAAATGAAAAATCTTTCTTGAAACTTATTTTAGTTTTAATTTTATGCTAATAAATTAAATTCAATATTTGCAATAAGCAAAATACTTTGCTGCATTTCAAAAACTACTTTTAATCGACTGGAAAGAATTTCTATTTTTTTTTTTTTTGCTAAAATAGTAGTATTCTTTCATTGCAATTTAATTCTCTTTATAAAAAAAAAATCTTCCAAAAATAAAATAAACTTTTCTGAAACTTTGAGGAATATTAGCAGATTTAAAGTATAATTAATCTGATTTGAAACAAATATTATTTATTTTAAGTTTAAAATATCGCAGAAATGCATGTTTTAATCCAACAGTAGTTGCGTTGATGTTTGACAAGACTATGACACATCTAATATTGTTCTACGGAGAATTTATCTGTAAAATATAATTGAAGAAAATAATGTGAACGCCGTTTTTATATAATTTTTAAGTTAATCTTAAAAATTTAGGAAAATAATCTAATGTATTTGAATTTTAGAAATTTCAGCTTCAAATTTACTATAGTTATTGCTCTTATTTTCTGATAATGTTGTGTATGGTCACCCATACTTACAAAAATCGGCATGTTTATATATTAAAAAAAAAGTCAAAATTATTTTAAAAATAATGATTTGTATAAGCATTTATGATTAGTAAATATAGTTTTCACTTAATATCATCAAAATGGCTGAAATTAATACAGAATTTTAAAAGATTTAAAAAATAAATTTTTTAATTAAAATTAAAAAAAAGAAAACAATTCTTGTACAAATTATTCATCAAAAAATCCTATTTTTTCCCTTAAGACAATAAATATTTTACTTATAAAAGCTTTTCTAATTAAATAATGTCTTAGTTTGAGTGTATTTCTTATTTTACAATTCAGAGCAGATTTTTGGTAAATGGGGTTTCTTTTTCATAAAAACAAATTAAGGATTTAAATTCTCCAAGAAGCCTGGCTTTTAACGCATATAAATATAAAAATCCTGGGGTTTTAAATTAGTTCTCCATTTAACTAATATTAATTGGTATAAGGAATTTCTCAAAATTTCATAAACTTAAGTGTGTGTGTGTGTGCGTGCGCACACGCGTTTGTGTGTAACAGATGCAAAAAAAAAAAAAAAAAAAAAAAATTTTTTTTTTTTTTACCAACATTTTCTAAAAAATAATTTCATTCGTGAATAAGCCCTGAAAGTTTCATTAAAATCTGACAATTAATTGATTTTTGCAAGAATTTCCATATTAATTTTTTTTTTTTTTTAACCAGGAAAAAGATGATAAAACACCCATAGTAATCTTTGGATGATTGCTGATGCAACAATCCCCCACCGAAAAGACAAAACAAAAAAAACAAAAAACCTGGAATATTAAAACAAAAATTAATCATAATATAAAATAATTTGTGAAGAGAATATATCCGGAAAAATCTTGTTTATTTAAATTTACTTCTATATTTTATAGTTATTATAAAATTATGAATAAAAAAACTTGTTTTTGCAGGTAATGATAATATAGTAGATAATTAATATTAGATTGTACATGGTACATAACTTTTTATAACCTTGTAAATAAACATTGCCATGGGAAACAAGTTAGTATTTTTAGAGGAAAAAGGGAAATGAAAAAAGGTAAAGAAAAGAGGAAAACGGGAGGGAAAAAGAAGAGAGAATAAAAAATGAAGAGTGAGAAGAGGAAAAGGGTGAAAAAGTATAGGAAAGAAAAGGAGAGAGAGAGAGAGAAAGAAAAGAGACAGAGAGAGAGAGAGAGACAGAAAAGAGAGAGAGA
>OZ010609.1:29782100-29792100 GCA_963932145.1 Acanthosepion lycidas | reverse complement strand
GTTTTTCAGTTCCTATTAACATTTCAAATAAAGATTTAAAATTGAATATTTGTTTTTGATATTTTCAAAATCGGGTACAATATACCCAGGGTTAGTGTTAATATTTTGAGGTAAAGAAGAAAAAAATGTATAAATGTTTGGGTTTTATTCACATTCTGACAATCAGCTTAAAACCACAAACATTGCTGAGGGAGTGAAGGTAGTTCAAATGATAGTGGTGTCAAGGGAAAATCTATCCTTTTGATAGACCGTTTTTATTGTGGGCATGAAAGTTTAAGATTGCTGATTTTTTTATTTTATAGTATTTGGATATTTTGAACTTTTGTCTTTAGAACAATGTATATACTAATTTTGATGTGCAAATTTGTTTGCCTCTTATACTCTGAAGGTATGACAAAAGAATAATTTTTCTATGAACCCTACTGAAGAAAAAGAAAAGACCAACGATTGCCTAAGAGCGATGAATCTGTGGAGACAAGTGAAATTGTGATTAAGTCATTTAAGAAATGTAGCATCAGTAACTAACACAATGGCTAATGCTGAAGATGATCAAAAGATTGGATCCAATAATGAAAAGTCCGATTCCTTTCCAAGCAACAGTAAAAGTAATTTATTTATTTACGGTATTCAAATGTGCTTCAGTTCGCTTCATCAATCAGATTTGCTTAATGGTCGATAAGATGGTGAAAACACAACTGGCTGTTTTACCCAGCGGTTTAAACACCAGTCAACCCATGATGGTTCTTTTGCTAAACTCTTTAAGACTTATCAGGTGGGAATCAATGCAGCTGAAAGATTTTAGTACAATCACTGCTGTATGAATGAACAAAGGATGCCAGGAATTTTAAATTTAAAATATTTTTCGATTTTACCGATTTAAAAAAAAAAAAAAAAAAAAAAAAAATTCCAATCAATTTAAACTTTGTTTGAAATACAGCAAAGTATTTTCTTTATTGGAAATATTAAATTTAATCTTTTAGTTTGAAATTAAAACTAAAATAAAAGCTTCAAGTAAGATTTTTCATTTTTAAAATGCATTTTAAACTTTAGATGTCACTTTGTTTTAGAGGTATGTACAACACAATAGATTGGAGGGAGAATGACATTATTGATAATAATATTGGATTCAATGAGAATATATTTGAAGTTTTTTCCAAGTTTTTGAACCAAACTAAATAAAGTAAACCTTTTTTTATTTTGATATTTTCAGCTGTTTTTTGTGTGTTTAGAACACTATGTTATAATTTTTTAAAGCATCAGATTGAATTTAAAAATAAAATAAGAATCTTCTAATTATTAATTAATAGGACTATATTTTCCCCCTTCTCTAAAAAAGCTACCTTCAAAGAATCAAAATAATGGTGCGTCTTATACACCAGTGGGTTTTATGCTCTGAAAAATGTTATTTTTTAATATAAAAATAATAATGAATTATTCATTCAATTCGGCATTTTTACGTTTTATGAAAAAACACTAAAATAAAAACAAACTTAAGATCCCACAAGTCTTACAAAATTTCAAACTGAATTCAGTTTCTTAATTTTCTTTTAAAAATAATGAAGCTATTTTATTTCTAATAATGTTTCTTTTTTTTAAATCTTTTAAAAACTTATTAGAAATCTTGCAAACGTCATCACTGACAAGTTATTTTTCTTCTTTAGTTAAAATTTTTAACTTAAAACTTTATCAAAATATTATTGAAAATAACCATCTGGTTTTTATTTATTTATTTTATTTACACCTTTTGAAAATGAAATACTTCAAGAAATATTTAAAATGATAAAAAAAAAATGTTGATGTTTCTACGTAAGAAAAATTAACTTGCAAATAAAAATAAATTAAAAGAGGTGGGGGGCAGTCGGGTTAAAGTTTAAACAGATTTTTTTTTTTTTATATTTTTAAATTAAATATCTTTAATATAAAATCTGTCTCTGTTTGATAATCTTCAAACAACTAAATTGTAAAAATAAATAAAAAACATACGATAGCCCTTCCACATTGAAAAGTTCAAAAACAAATTTAAAAGGACTGTACTTTTTTTTTTAAATTTTCTATTTAAATAAGTAAGTCAATGAACAATTTTAAAGTAAAAAAAAAAAGATCATTCCGAGATATTTATATCATTATTAAACAGCTTAAAGTGCATAAATCTATAGAGGAAAACACTTTTTCTTGCTCTAATTGTATTAAATTAATTATTATTAGTATTACTTACTCCAACCCCACAGGCTTCGTGGAGCTGAGCCATATCGATGGGATCCGCCGGGTTTGTCAGCAAATAGCCAAGGGCGGCATCAAGTTGCTGGTCTGTGGTCAATCGTCCAGTCGTAATATATTCAGTCATAAGGGGCAGCCGGTTTCGAATCTGGGGCTTGATTTTCGTCGACAAGTTGTACAGCAATTTACCGGCATCTTTGCTGATTTGGCCGCCGCACGTGTAGCGACCGGCCATTTCAATAGTCTGCTTTAGAACCAGGGAAAGGCATTCGTTCTTGCAAGTCTCTTTCGCTTTCTGCTCGCTAAGTCCGATGCTTACAAAGAGAGGAACTAACTCGTCTGTCGCAGCCATAATGTATTTTTTTTTTAACTAGTAACTTTTTCTCAACTGCTTCGTTTCAGTATCAAAAATAATATGAATAAACCTAATAAGAAACAAGCTGAATGATGATGAAATAAGAAGTCAAGGGACGTAACTCGAATTAGCCTCGACACTAACTATGGAGGACGAGAAATGGTAAAATTTCTTCTTCTTTCTAAATAATTGTTTTCAGGATATTTATTTTTGTATTTTAACACAAAGCCTAAAATAGGGAAAGGCGAAGGTTAACCATTTAACTCCACGAGTCATAATCACCGACTCATTCGTTCTATTTTACTTTCACTAAAATTTTACGAATACATTCGGACAGCAGATGCTATAAATTTATGTTTGATATTTATTTTCGTAAAAATACAAGAAAATATGTCACAATATCAAAGATAGGGAGGGGCTGATCTTTACTGTCCAATCTTTTAAACCTAGCTGTTTAGCAATCAGTTACCCATTCGTCCGAATATTTTCCTATCACCAAACTTTCTCATTTACACCTCTCAGTCACATTGCAGACGATATTATTATAATATCACAATCACATTTACGGTGATTTTCTAAGCATAGCTTAGATGTGGCAAAGCCGAAAATATTGCGCGCTCAGTGAGGGTCGAACTCATTATCCAGTCGTAATTTTTCTAGTGAGACTAGCTTGCTATCCATACACCATGTCAAGGTGCTCAATAATTTTCTAAGCGTAGCTTAGATGGGGCACAAAGCCTACAGTGTGGAGCATCCAGTGAGCATCGAAGTCACTACTCAGTCGTAATTGATCTAGCAAGACATGTTTGCTGACCATGATATTTATTGCATATAAAAATACAATTATGGCACAAGACCGAAAAAGAGGAGGGGTTGAGGCTGGTCGTCACTATCTTATACCTAGCTAATCCAATTCACGACTCATTCATTACAATTTTCGCATTCACCATAAAAAATCGTCTGTCACCAATCAATCCTCCATACACCATAATACCACATCCTCTCAAAACGCGCCCCATGCCATAAAAATCTAATTATTATAAAATTTATACTTAAAAATTTATGGATGAATAAAATGAGAGAGAGGGAATGAACCTCAAAACAAACTAAACATGAACACAAAGTAAACTAAACATAACTGATGTCCAACCCTCAAAAAGGAGAGACCGCTGTATTCTACCTATTGGACAAAATCAAGAGGCTCTCTCGCTAAGGGAGTGGGAAAGGAGAAAAAAATATACGGACATGGGAAATAAAACGCTGACTCAGTCGACAAGCTTGCTGACCATTACATCATGTCAAAATACCCAAACTACATTTTTATCTATGAAGTTTTAACTAGTCCCATAATTTATTTGGTAAATTTTGGTTTTGTTTCCCGAGCGCTAATATTCCTTAAAATTTTTTCCAAAATCGTCATAATTCCGTGCAAATGTACATGCTGAACTCGAATTAACAATTAAATTATGAAGAAACCTTCATAATTTTGGAGTTATTGACAAGAAAAAATCGGATTTCTTGTTGGTCATTCGTTCCCCATTACTGCCATCATGTTTACTAATTTACTGCGTAGTACCTACGCAGGCGTAATCAGGAAAATTGGTCTATTTACTTCTTTTACAGACTTTCCTTGCAGAAAATCACTACGTAAGAAATGTAATTTTTTTTTTTGGTAAGTGTAGTTTTATTTATAACAAAAACAAATTACATAATACAACAGAACCTTTTTTCCGTTTTGAATAGCAAAAAAAAAAAAAAAAAAAAGAAAAGAAATTACATGGTCATCCTTGAAATTTTAGTAATTATAATAATATAGAATTTTGTTTATAGATGGGAGGAATATTCTGGGTGAAGTTTGTTCCCAGAGAATCTGTGCTTCGTCAGAATTATTAATATAAAATGTCAAAACAATAGTGTTTATATGAACTATGGAGTGCCAATTGGGAGGGGGAGACTGTTCATTTGACCATGAAGGAGTCGGGGTCGGTAATCGGGTTGTATTCTAAGTTACCAACACCCCGGGGTTTTGTCGCTACTGGTGTGCAGTAATATGAATCTATTTTCGGGGTGTATGATGAAATTGGTTTGGCTTTGAAAAATATTGTGTCAGCCGTGATTGCATTAGATTTACATCACGCCCTGACACTACTGTCTCGACTGTCTATTAGTTGTCTTATGGCCATTGTCTGCGGCGAACGTTACTCCAAGGAAGCGTACGAAAATTGTAACGCTTCACGAACACAATGACAAGCCTTACGAATTAGCAAATCAAACTTCTATAGATTGGCCCGAAAACACTCCTGATTTAAATCTGTGGTCACCAAGCAAAGAGCAACTTCGTGTAATTGACATATGAAGCACTAACATGTGCACTGGGTCGTGTTTCATTGGAAAAATACAAAAAATAAATGATAACGGAATTATTCGTTTTGTTTCAATTAATTTGCACAAGGGTGTACAATGAGTTTAATTGAATTGGATACTATTATTATTGTTTCAAAGTGACATGAAAATTTGAATGAAAAGTTCCTTGAATTTTCTTCCAAAAATAATTTAAAGGGAAAAGATGAAATAAAAAGTGAGAAAGAGAAAATATAGAGAAGAAGAAAAGGAAGTAGAAGATAAAGGTAAAAAGAAAGAAAAACGAGAAGAGAGAAAGAAAAAAGAGAAGAGAGAAAGAAAAAAGAGAAAGAAAGAAAAAAGAGAAGAGAGAAAGAAAAAAGAGAAAGAAAGAAAAAAGAGAAGAGAGAAAGAAAAAAGAGAAGAAAGAAAGAAAAAAGAGAAGAGAAAAAGAAGAAAGAAAGAAAAAAGAGAGATAAGGAAAGAGCAAATGCTTTATTTTAATTTGGATGCTTTTTTTATTTTTGTTTATACAAGGTGAATCAAAAATAGACAAAGAAACGCCTGTATGGACACCATATCCTCCTATTTCAGTTTTGCTAAGAGAGAGAAGACTTCGGCTAGTTGGTGACTCCTGGAGAAGTAAGTCAGAACTTGTGAGTGATACCCTCCTATGGAAACCATTGCGCGGCAAAAGATCGGTTGGAAGACCTCATCACACCTATATTGACCAACTTGTAGATGACTCTGGATACCATCTGGAGGACCTGTCGACGGCGATATCTGACAGGAATGGTTGGAAGGAAAGAGTCAGAAGAATCCGAGAAGAATTCTTGACCTGATGATGATATGGTTGACCTTTTTTTACCAACAAAATGTGGCCTCTCTATATTATTCAAGAGTGGTCCGTGAGTACCTTGATGAGACATATCCCAAGAAATGGATTGGCCGAAGAGGTCCAATTGATCGGGCCGGACGTTCATCTGTGTTTACTCAATGGATTTTTTCTTTTTTTGGGGGGGTGGGGGTTTTCAGAACTCAAGGACAATGTTTATCATCGAAAACCACGACGTGTTAGTGATCTGAAATTTACGTCAGAGATGCATTTCAAGTAATTAATGCACAAAGACGCTTGTGCAAAAATGTTTGTCGAAGAATGGAAGGTAGAATTCAAAGTTGTGTAGATGAACAGCAGTTTGATCACCTGAGCTGATAAAATTTTCAGTACTTTTGTATTGTGCTATTGTATACAATAAAATTTAATTGTATATATAATAATTACTTATCAAAATTTAATTGTATTAGTATGTAATATCAAAATAAATGTTATTTACTGTTCACGTGCTTTTGGTTTAGGTTGTGTGTATATATATATATATATATATATATATATATATATATATATATATATATATATATATGGATAGAAATATAAAAGACTGAAAAAAGCCGCGCCTAAAAGGTATAGACAACAAAAAGTGCTCAATACAAAATTCAAAATCAAATATGTAGAGCAAAATATTTAAGAAAAGTTTAAAATCCCAACCAACCTCGTAATCCGGGTTTCGACCGTAAGGTCTCCTCAGGCAAGTTTCAAGATGTTTTTCCCCCTCTTTTCCTCACTTACAATTTTTTCTCCCCCCTCTCTCTCTCGCCTCCCCAATCCTTATATTTTTACGCTATCACTTCCGGTGTTCAGGGTATATTGGAGTAGTTTTCTTTGGCTTGTACATCCTTCTACTTGCCTGAAGAGACCTTATGGTCGAAACCTGGGTTACGAAGCTAGTTGGCATTTTCTTTTGCTGAGTACTAAAGGACAAAGTTTGTCATCGAAAACCACGACCTGTTAGTGATTTGAAAAACTATATCAGAGATGCATTTCAAGAAATTAAACAAAGATGCTTGTGCAAAAATGTTTGTCAAATCGTCGAAGGTAGAATTCAAAGTTATGTAATTTGTGATGGACAGCAGTTTGAGCAGCTGCCTTGATAAAAATTTCATTACTTTTGTATTTTATTATTGTAAACAGTAAAATTTAATTGTATATGTAAGAATTTTTTTATCAAAATTTAGTTGTATTAGTATGTAATCTCAAAATAAATTATAGAGTAGTCGGAATTGAACATCAAATCAAAGCAGCAAATGACAAAATTAAACACACCGCGCAAGGGCTCCACGCAGCCTTCCGGGTTTCAAACATACTTCAGATTTTCAATTTAATAAAAATAAATAGCCAATAAAATCAGCTCCTGCTAGTTAATAAAGACAGGATTCTGGAGCCTACACAACACCGTAGAAAGCAAACATATGTAGAGAACCGTGTGGGTTTACGTATTGCTGAATTAGGAACACGTGCTGTTTATTCCTGCTAGAAGAAAGTCCAACTACAAGAACATGGCGGATTCAAGTTGAGTCCAACCAAAGATGTAAAGAAAACAAACAAGACCGATATATATATATATATATATATATATATATATAAATATATATATGAAAATATATAGAAAATAGGAAAGAACTGGTCAGGTAAATAATCCAAAGTTCTTTAGTATTTTTGTTATTATTTTTAAAAAATAGTGCTTGATACAAAAGTAGAGCATAAATATAATTATTTATTTAAAAATATGATTCCAACACGCTACATAAGAGTTCTCATGTTTCATGAGAACTCTTATGTAGCGTGTTGGAATCATATTTTTAAATAAATAATTATATATATATATATATATATATATATATATATATATATATATATATATATAATCAACAAATATATGTATTAAACGACAAAATTTACAAGTGACAAAGACATCAACATTTGTGTTTGTGTGTGAACGTAAAGAGTTTGTATTTTCGTGAATGTACATACGTGTGTGTGAGTACGTGTTTCGTGTCATTTTCCCACAAGTGGGAAAAACGCAGATCCCGGCGGGAGATCACATTTTTAAATGTGTCCGCTGAAATGCAAAGTGAAAAAAAAAAAAAAAAAAAAAAAAAAGAACGAGGCAATAAATTGCCCAGTATTGATAGTATAGGGAGACCGTGCCCTAGTGACAATTAGGAAATTAAGGAGGAGATAACTCCGACACATTCATTTAACTCAGCAGAAAGACTGTCAGCAGTAAAGAGACACGAGGCAGCCTCGGCGTCTTGTCTTTCTCATCAAAGCAACAATGGACTTCCTTTGATCTTGTCTCCCAACTCCACTTCCTCACTGAAAGACTATTCATGTTCGTTTCCTTACAGTCAAAGAGAAGAACGTTCTAACGTTTATTTCATGATAAGTAATTACAGTTAAAATTTGTGTATCCTACGTTTATTTCTTTTTCCCATTTTTTTATAATTCAAACGGTGACCCAAGGAATCATTCCCCAACAAAATGTTATCATTTACTGTCCACTTACTTTTGGTTCACCGCGTATATTTTATTTTTATATTTCATTTTTTATCGGGACTCACTACAGTGTCATTGCTGATGGCTGTCTTTTTTATCAACTATTTTCAAACTAAAGCTTAATAAATTAATTAATGTGTCATGCATGTGATAGGTGGGGTATGATTTGGCTTTCAAGAGAAAGGCTAAGTAGATTGCAAACGCTGTAGAGATGAAAATGCATGAACTGAAAAGGTAGCGGGTTCCTCAGCATCAATATCATTTATTTTAGTTTATATAATAAGTAATAATTGATTAAAATCAGATGAGAATAAATGATTAATTTATATAATATATAAATAAAAATGATTTTTTTCAAGTACATACATATAAATCAAATGTAATTTAAAATAAAAATTATATTTTATCTGTATATGTTATGGGACCTACCTTTATGGACTAAATGGACTCGTCCTATTTATACGGGGAGATTATGCCTCTCAAGAGTTGGCCGAGCCTACGGGCTCGCGGCCTACCCACATAAAACCGGCCTTGTGCCACATTCGATCCTCGTGGGTGGATTGATAAATACCAGCTGTCAACAGTTGACCTGTTCCAGCTAAACAGTCGAACTCTCTTCGGGCGGAAAGGAACGCGGACGAGGCTCTGCGGAAGGGCAGAGTCTCGTTCGGGGAGGTTGACTGCCCCTGAACCCGTTTATGCGGGTTCAAAGAGGGATTATTTTTGGCCGAGCCTACGGGCTCAGAGATCCCAAGTTAAACTGGCCTTGTGCCACATGTAACCCTTGGGGGGGAACTAAATATCGCTGTCTACAGTTGACCCGCAGTCTCTGACTGTGTACGTCTTCTGTGTAAGACTTCTGCCGAACTCTCTGCTTTGGCAGAGAGGAACGCGGACAAAGCCTTGCCGAAGGGCAATGTTTCGTCTGGGGAGGTAGACAGGCCTTGAACCCGTCTAGGCGGGTTCAAAGGGTATATTTTTGGACGAGCCTACGGGCTCGGAGAAACCCACATTAAACTCGGCCTTGTGCCACATACATTCCAAGTGGGGGGAACTGTTAAATATTGCTGTTTACAGTTGACCTGTTCCAGCTAAACAGTCATACCCTCGTGTGTGTGTGGGGGGGGCGTAACTAAATATCGTTGTCTAAAGTTGGCGAGTTGACTACTGTACTTTGCCGTCAGTCATTCTTTTGCATTCGTTCTTTTTGTTTAATAATATGTTTTCACTAAATTGCTGAGTTCGAGTTTTTTTTCGGACCTATTCTGGGTCCACAACAATATAAAAAGTCAATAATTTAAATTTCGCCATAATATATCTTTAGATTTGTCGCACTGCCTTCTGCTCATGCTACTATTGTGGTCGAAAGTTAGAGTTTGATCGTGCCAGTTTTTTGCTGCTGTTACAGTGTAAACATGGCCGCTTCGCTAGTAGTGTGCATCAAAGAGGAAGAATGAGCAGTGATCCAATAAACTTCCATTTTTCTACTAATTCACAAGTCACCAAAAATAGAAAAAAACAGATCCATGGCAGATTCATTAAAAGTGGATATTGTACAAGGATGACATAATATTAAAATCGGTAATTATAATAATGATAAAATATTACAATTAAACATAACCACCTGCAATTAATACCGTAACATTTGGATAAAAATGTTAAATTACCATTTAAGCACTAATTAATATATTAAT